>VWZL01003556.1:157431-195576 GCA_013396915.1 Stercorarius parasiticus | reverse complement strand
ATGGACCTGTTGGACTGGGTCCAGAGGAGGGCCACGGAGATGACCAGAGGGCTGGAGCACCTCTGCTATGAAGGCAGGCTGAGAGAGTTGGGGTTGTTCAGCCTGGAGAAGAGAAGGCTCCGGGGAGACCTTATAGCAGCCTTCCAGTATCTGAAGGGGGTCTACAGGAAAGATGGGGAGGGACTCTTTATTAGGGAGTGTAATGATAGGACAAGGGGTAATGGTTTCAAACTGAGAGAGGGGAAATTTAGATTAGACATCAGGAAGAAGTTCTTTACAATGAGGGTGGTGAGACACTGGAACAGGTTGCCCAGGGAAGCTGTGGATGCCCCACCCCTGGAAGTGTTCAAGGCCAGGCTGGATGGGGCTTTGAGCAGCCTGGTCTAGTGGGAGGTGTCCCTGCCCATGGCGGGGGAGTTGGAACTAGATGATCTTTAAGGTCCCTTCCAACCCAAACCATTCTATGATCTCACTAAAATCTGAGACATTTTGGGACACGGCAGATGTGAGCAGCAACCTAAGAAATAACTGAACCCACTCTTCATTCTGGAGTCTAGGCAATAGTATGGATTTTACGGATTCCTCACTGTTACCCTTGCTGTCATGTTTGTGACAAAAGACCTTGCCATTTAGGCATTTTCCATTTCTTGAGCATTTCTGGCTTTTACTCTGAGTCATGATGTGATTCATTATTACATTTCTGATTTGACATATTCCTTAAATTTTGCAAATGTTGACCTTGTCAACCTCTGGTTTTCACACCAGCATCTAAACCTGATTCTCATCAGGTCCAATCTGCTGCTCCTGTCTTTCTCATCTGACTTTCTCTGCCACAGCTAGAGTAATTGGAATAAAAAAAAAAAAAAAAGGTTTTGCAAAGCTAGACAAAAATACTTCCTCAAAACAGAGGAAATGTGATATTTGCACTTTCGGTATGCACACCAGGAAGCAAGCTATTCTAGTCTCTCTGTTGAGTAAAAACAGATGATCATTTATCAGGTTACACTGTCAATTTGATAAACATAAAAATTGTAATAATTCTGATATTGCTATGGTCCCCAAATCTAATACAAATATTGCATTTCATCTGTTGCCAACCGGCCTAGATTGCCTGAGGATAGAAACTGTTAGTCTGAAATGTGTCCTTGTGACATGTATGAAATAATTTCCATTCCAATTCACAATGACCACAAGTAATTTTTTGTAATTCCTAGGGAAGGTCTGCAGACTGCTTTGCTTGCGTCACAAGTGCCTTTCAAATCCTAACTTTAGAGATTGTCAGTAAGGCTAAGTAAGACTTTTTTCTTTTTAATTTTTTTTTTTCCCCCAGAACGGTCTCCAAGTGTAAAATCTTTGCTTTCTAATGACCAAATTATGCCCCAATCCTGACGGTGTTTATGTATCTTCCCCGGAGGATGGAAGGTAAGAATAGCCCAATGGGCATCCAGGTCTTCCAGCACCAAAATAAGGCACCTCAAGCAATGTCGGCTGACAGTGCAATGGCCACGGCTGTTGGAAAATTTCTGACATGTCCTTTCTCCTTTCCTTCAAAAAAGGGGGACGTGAGCGGCCCTGCTTGGAAATCAACGTCACAGCTGTTTTCCAGTCAAATCCCGGAGGGCTGTGTGTGAGAGCTGCGCATGTCCCTCTGTGCTGGCACCGTCCTTCTGTCCGTCCCACCTAACGCTGGGCTTTGCCCAGCTGAGGGGGACTTGCTTTGGTTTTGTTCACTTTGGAGTAGCAATATACGGAGCGATATGTTTGTAAAGAATCAGTAAAATAGTGTGATCTTTTGCAAATATTTTGCCTCAGAGGTTCTCTGGTGAAAGGAGTTAGTTGTTTTAGCCTCTGCTGCCCCAGTGGGACGCCAGGTGTCATTCAGCAGCATGGCACACAGAGTGGCTTGGGCCGTGGAGTCACGTTTGCTGACAGGGATGGTGGTGAAACCCTTGTCCCTAAAAATAAGAGTTCTTCACCTGGTGTGCGAGAGCCAGTCAACAAACTGAATCGAGATATTCGTCTTTATGTCAATGTTTCAGAATAGGGTGCCGGGCATCTAAGGCAGCCAGCACACCTGTTAGGAAACACATAGGGTCTTTTATATAAAAACAAGTAACGATGCAAAATCACATCAAAATAGCTGCTTGGTCACTTGTAATTATATAACAATAAATTCATTTGCGCATGTCTCAGCTTCTGTCTGGCTCGTTACACTAAGGCTGCCATACATTTACATATAAAATCTCCTCCTAGAGGTGTGATTCTTAGTATTAACATTATCTAAGGTAACTAGAGATTATATCTTCATACTGTCAGCTACCGCTAGGTTACTGCTCAACTTCCCATTCTGTTGGGGCCCAACTTGTAACAATGATTAACTTAGAGACTGGATTATTTATATTTATGGTCTTTTTGGTTTAGGGACTTTCTATACCCACTGCTATGGTTTCAGAGCAGGCCATCACTGTCGCCCAATTTTGTGGATTTTTAACTCAAATCCTCTGCCAAGCGGAAGCCGGCGAGGCCCCACCTCCCGGCGCGATACGGCCGCGACATGGCGGCCCGCACGGCCTTCTCCTACCCGAGGGCCCCGGGACTACATCTCCCGGCATCGCTCGGGGCACGGCCCGACGCCGGAGCTGCCGGGCCCGCCCCGGGAGTGCGACAGGGCCCAGAGAGGCCGCGCCCGGCGGGGGCTGGTTGTTCGGTGCCGTGGTGCAGCCGGGGGTGGGTTGTGAAGCCATCGCCCTTTGCGCTGCCTCTGGGCTTACCCATCTTTCGTCATCCTTGCCTGGGCTGTAAAGGGAGCAGCAGCGGGGCGCGGGCTGAGGAGACGGGGATGGCGAGCCATGGATCGCATTAGGGTTATAAAAATAATGTTCCAGCAGCAGGGTTTCTTGCAGCGAGCGGGTAACAGGGACCCCTGCTCCATCAGTTGTTGATGCTTGTAAACACAGTTACCCTGTCCTGGGTTAGCTGTGACCAAGGACTGGCAAACTTGGCTCCCTGGCCCTGCTTACACTGCTCATTTTACTTGCCTCCTGTCCTTACCATGTCATATTTCTTTTTTGGAGGTAGTTTAGTCACATGCTCTTCTGTTGGAGTTTCCCCCAAGATTTAGAGCTCTTGTCAGTGCCAGCCCTGAAGCCAGCAAAAGACTAGCTAGCAAGAGTGGAATGGAGCCAGGCCAACATGCGGGCCGAGGGGGAGAGCCTGTGTCCATGCAGGTCTCTGCTGCCTCTCCTGCTGGGACAGCCGAGTGGCCTACGTGGGTGCACAGGCCCTGTGTTGACTGTTGCTCTGGCTTCAGGTTGGAGCTTGCAGCCCGTGTTCCCTGATGATCTACCTTGTGAGCTGTGGGAGAGCTCACATGGGAGCCAGGCCTCTCAGGCACCCTCTGTTTTGCAATCTGGTTCACAGAAGTCACCCCACCCACCATGTGAACTTCCTCATCAGCCACCTAGGGGGCAAGAGGGATAGGCACCTTTGGCTCTGCAAACTCAACCGTCAACCCTTATTTTAAAGATCACCTATATCAAAGGCCCTTCTGTCCCTTCTGAGGCTGACCAGGATGTTCTTATCTAACACCTGCTCAGCCTGTACATTGTGGCTTCTGATGAATCTCTAGTATCTAGAGCCAGATCATGTGCCGCTTTCCTGGTCACCCTCTTCCAATGATAGAAATCAGTAAGAAATCCCTGTTTGTGTTGAGGGCACACACCCTGTTTGTCTTCATTTCTCCTATTTTTGTGGCAGGGCTGTGCAGACGTGGCAAAAGACACAACTGCTCTCTTGATGTTTGCACCTGGGGTCATTATCTAGCAACGGAGTGCGTGCAGGAGCCTGCATCATCTCGGTTGCAAAAAACAGACGGACTGTGAGCTGGGGTCCTTTTCTGGCTGCTGAAGAATCATTTGTCACTGCTTTGCCTCTGTGCTTGGCCATGCTGTATTCATTTAGCCTGAGTGACTGTGATGGTTATCTGAGCAGAGCTGAAAACAGGGAACCCCAGCAAGCCCTTGGGGCAGAACCAGAGCAGACACTTCAAAGTAAAACCCCAGGCTTGAGCCTATAACAGGTGAGGGAAAGCCTCTTTTGCATAGGTGAACCCCTCTGAAGTTTCACTCAGGCTTCTGCAAAACGTGCTTCTTTTCAGGTGGCTTCTTTATCTGCACCTTCTGCTTGTCATCACTTGGGGGCAGTTAAGCTCATGCTAGGTCTTGCTCCATCTAAATGTGATTTGATCAAATTTTAGCATTTTAGCTGTAAAATGATACAAAACCCAGTACAAGCAAGGAAAAACTCATGTTTTTGGGGCTGGCTGTGCCTAGGTTGTGCCAGGGAAGTTGTAGTTTGTTAATCACCATCTTCCTAGGTGGGATAGGATGCTCCCCCTTTGCTTGAATACCACCTGCTTCAGCAGACCAGCTGGTGCATCCTAAGATCACAAGTGCTAGAGGTGAGACTGTCCTATGGTATTTCATGACGCAGTCTGGCCTACGCAGGACTCAAATTCTTGGACAGAAGTTGTTGGCAAACAATGTTAGTCACATGAAAAAAATGTCCAATGACCAATGTTCAGCCCTCAGTGTTTAATTGCAGCTGAATGCCACAGTGATAAGAGGAGGCTGAGTAAGTCCAGCCAAAGTTAGTTTCTTGAAGAGGACAGAAATGTCTTACTCCTCATCCCTAGTAGGAGTAATTCAGTGGCTTTGTATGGACACTGTGTTGGGTATATGTGGGCACATGAGAAATGAGCATCAGAGCTCCCCAGATGGAGGGACGCAAGGTCAAAGAGAGACAACAAAGGCATGTGTGAAGCCAACCTGAACAAAAGTGATGCTCAGTAGTGTCTATCTACCACATGACAGGCACTCAGCTAACCTTTGCCCCCCTGCAATCCTTCTGGCAGGGGTGGTAGTCCCCATGCCATATCTTCTCCTCCTTAGAAGAGACTGGAATTTTTCTCCTGAAATTTTTCTCTCCCTGCATTAGCAGCTGTGAGCTTTGGGAGTAGAAGTGTGGGTGACGGATGCACACAGCTCGTGTTCCTGGCCTTAGTGATCAATATTGTGAAAAAGTGTAAGGTGAAGTGGTCCGGTGTCATCTGAACTGACACTGAAAGCCTGAGCAATATTTCTGTGGCCTTGTGAAGCTCTGAGTAGGTTAATTAGCCAGGGTGATGGCATGGCTAATTGGATGAGGCTGGGTGTGGTGCTGGCACAGCTGTTTCGCTGGTATATGCAGGAAGGAAGCCTTCTTGATCTAACTTAAAATACTTCTAGGTCCTCTCTAACATGCCTGGTTGAAGTTTCCTTTTGGTGGGACCAGATGCCACCTGATCCATAGAAAGGATACAAGATCCTAGAATGTGTTGGGTTGGAAGGGACCTTTAAAGGTTATCTAGTCCAACCCCCCTGCCGTAAGCAGGGACATCTTTAACTAGATCAGATTGCTCAGAACCTCATCAAACCTGGCCTTGAATATCTCCAGGGATGGGGCCTCCACAGCTTCTCTAGGCAACCTGTTCCAATGTCTCACCACCCTCATTGTAAAGAACTTCTTCCTAATGTCTCATCTAAACCTACCCTGCTCTAGTTTAAAACCACTGCCCCTCGTCCTATTGCTACATGCCCTTGCAAACAGGCCCTCCCCAGCTTTCTTGTAGGCCCCCTTCAGGTACTGGAAGACCTCTATAAGGTCTCCCCTGAGCCTTCTCTTCTCCAGGCTGAACAACCCCAACTCTCTCAGCCTGTCCTCATAGCAGAGGTGCTCCAGCCCTCTGGTCATCTTCGTGGCCCTCCTCTGGACCCAGTCCAACAGGTCCGTGTCCTTCTTGTGCTGAGGGCTCCAGAGCTGGACACAGTACTCCAGGTGGGGTCTCACGAGAGCAGAGTAGAGGGGCAGAATCACCTCTCTTGATCTGCTCGCCACAGTTCTTTTGATGCAGCCCAGGATGCAATTGGCCTTCTGGGCTGCATACGCACATTGTTGGCTCATGTCCGGCTTTTCATCCGCCAGTACCCACAAGTTCTTTTCCACAGGGCTGCTCTCAATCCCTTCATCCCCCAGCCTGTATTGATAATGAAGATTGTNTGTCAAAGGCCTTGCAGAAGTCCAGGTAGATGATATCTGTTGCTCTTCCCTTGTCTGCTGATGCAGTCACTCCATTGTAAAAAGCCACCAGGTTGGTCAGGCAGGACTTGCCCTTAGTAAAGCCATGCTGGCTGTCTCGAATCACCTCCCTGTCCTCCATGTGCCTTAGCATAGCTTCTAGGAGGATCTGTTCCATGATCTTCCCAGGCACAGAGGTGAGGCTGACAGGGCGGTAGTTCCCAGGGTCCTCCTTTCTACCCTTTTTAAAAATGGGTGTGATGTTTCCCTTTTTCCACTCACCAGGGACTTCACCTGACTGCCACAACTTTTCAAATACCATGGGGAGTGGCTTGGCAATGACATCAGCCAGTTCCCTCAGGACTCTGGGGTGCATCTCATCAGATCCCATAGGCTTGTGTTTGTTCAGGTTCCTCAGGTAGTCACAAGCCTTGTCTTCATTTACAGTGGGAGAGACTTTGTCCCCCAGGTCCCCATCTTGCGGTCCTTCAACTCGGGAGGCATGAGGAGAGAGGCTGGCAGTCAAGACTGAGGCAAAAAAGTTGTTGAGAACCTCAGCCTTCTCCTCATCTGTTGTTACCAGTTTGCCATTGTTGGTCATCAGGGAGGGTGTGCTTTCTTTAACCTTCCTTTTCTGGTTGACGTACCTGTAGAAGCCCTTCTTGTTATTCTTAGCCAAGTTCAATTCCTTGCCAAGTTCAGCTCCAGCCGTGCCTTGGCCATCCTGACCTCATTCCTGCGTAACCGCGCAGCGTCCCTATACTCTTCCCAGGGCACCTGATTCTGCTTGAACTGCCTGTGCAGTTCCTTCTTGCCTTTTAGTTTGACCCGCAGGTCCCAACTCAGCCATGCCAGTCTCTTCCCTTGCTTGCTTGATTTCTTACACCTGGGGATCGAGAGCTCTTGTGCTCTATGGAAAGCATCCTTGAAGATCTGCCAAAGCTGTCCTTGTTTTGCATGAGTGTTGGACCAGATGGGTCCTGACTCCCTTCTGGCTTCAGTTACTCTGTGATTCTGAACTCAACAAAGGACTCAAGGGTCTCCCCCAACACAAACAAGACAGCAAATTGTCCCCAGCGAACCAGAAAAATGTAGAGCAACAAACAGCACAAACCCCATTGATCTTTGGCTCAATCCATCATAGCAACTGAGGGAGTTGTACCTGGGAGTTGCCATCAGTTTGCTCACATTTTCCAGGGGCTGCAGGTCCCTGGTATGAGGGGGGATGTACATGGCTCTGCCTAGACCAGGTGCTACAGTTGTGACTGAGTAATTGGCACAGACGTGTGTTTCAGGGAGCAGCTGTTGAATGGAAATCATGGAGGGTCATTTAGCTAAAGTTAAAGCAGTATCAATATATATAAAGCGTTTGCCAAAGCAGATGCTTTGCTGCTGTCAGGGCTGTGCTCTGCATACCAGCAGTGGGCAGTCAAAGTCCATTCTAGTGTCCTCCCAGTGTCCAAACTGCACCGAGGGTAGGAGCCTGGAGAGGTGTCCCCAGCAGCCAGGGGAAGGCAGAAGTTTTGCCTTGTGTTAGAAGCTAGATTTTCCCTTGGTCTTGGCAATGCCCTGGAAATTATCACCTGAGTGGAGTCTGCAGGCCAGAGAGGAGCTGGGAAGAAGGTTCAATATAAGGAAGAACGTAAAGGAGCTTTGATTTATTTTCTGAGACAGATGAGATCATTTCTTCCCTCTGTGTCTTGGGCTCTTGTATTTTTCATGCTTCATTACAAGTGTTTGTAATTATATGAATGGCTTCAGAGGCCAATTAAGCCTTCATTTAGAGGCTGCTCTGGATGCTGGAAGCCCTCCATTAGCCTGGGCTTCTGCCAGGGAAAAACACTACATTGTCTTTTAACAACTGCACCAGCTCCTATCTGCTTAATGTTGATTTTCCTATTAAGTTCAGCTAATACTTTTCTAATTGTGTGAGCTGGGCCTGAAGCCAGGCTGGGTGACTTTTGCCAGCTGCTTCCTAGGCTGAATCAGAGATGAGCGAAACCCTCACAATCACTTCCCTGCACGTGTTCAGTCAGATCTCAACAATGGCTGTTCTCCCCAGAAATGACTCAGGTTTTTATTTGTGCCCCCTGTGTTGCTTCCCAAGGCAAGCCCCGAACAGTCAGGAGATGTGGATGTTAGAGAGCGTACTCACTGGAGCACTAGGAGCTTGGCATTACGTGCAGCTTACCCCATGAGATACCAGAAAGGATGCCATGGAAATCAGAGGCCAGCCCGCATCTCTGCTTGTGGATGAGCTATGGACCGTGAGTCTTTTGAAGCAAATAATACAGTACCAACTGCCCAGGAGGAAATAGAAGGACTTTTTATTTCCACAGGTCTGGAAATTCACAGGGTGTGGAAAGTAAGACAC
The DNA here is from genome assembly GCA_013396915.1 of Stercorarius parasiticus. Classification (NCBI taxonomy): domain Eukaryota; kingdom Metazoa; phylum Chordata; class Aves; order Charadriiformes; family Stercorariidae; genus Stercorarius; species Stercorarius parasiticus. Next base: position 187,088 of record VWZL01003556.1, on the reverse strand, counting down.
TGACACCATGGTAGGGTAGGAGATCTCAGCCACACTGGCAGAGTGCTCAGGGATGCTATTTGTCTGCTGTGGATGTGTTACTCATGAGAGGGTGGTATGACAAACCTACTGAATTAGTGACTTCTCACTATGATTGAGGCAGAGGTGTGATGGGGACTACCTCTTCCTCCACGGTTTAACTGGAGAGGTACCACCTGCCTGCAGGCTGGGCAGTCCAGGAGCTGGTTCTGGAAGCCTTTAGGAAAGATGGGATTTTTTTCTTTTGGGAGCAAGCGTAGAGGCAACATCCAAACAAAATGTGTGTCATATCATACTGGCAGAAGAAAGGTTGCCCATTCTCTGTGAGTCTTGCTTAGAAATAGAAGCCATTATTAGCAGATGACTGACAGGTGTCGGTAGAGGAGACCCACGGTCCACACATTAGAAGTGTGTCCGTCTCAAGCCTTTTGTCTCATCCTCTGGTTCAAAAATACATATGATATCTTAAATAAAATTTAAGCAAATACGTAGATTTATTGCTAAGTAGGGATGAAGCTAAGCACATATGATTTTATTTGTAATTGAATTGCATATTCTTTAATTAAAAACGGTCAGGAAAATAACTTAAAAAACTTATTTCATTTGAATTTGCTCTGAGTAATGGCTATACCTTTAAATTAAAATATCTACAGGATGGAAATCACTAGTTTTGAATTTTTCATTTTAGAAACATTGCTATATTTTAATTTTAAAACCATTGTGCTTTAGTGTAAATATTACACACTGGTCAAGTTTTAATGCCTTATTACATCCTAACACTGACAAATGCAAAAGAAATTCACCTTGTCTCTCCTCAGCTTGTGTTTGGAGCTGATTTGCTTCTGAGTGCAACAGCCCCTTGTTTCAACCCCCTCACAAACCTGTCTCTGGACATGGTTGCTGACAGTCACTTCACAGGGAGCCTGGGCCAGCGCTGTGTGACAGCACCCACTGCTGGCCAGTGCCCCTGGGGCACAGCAGCCCACTAGAACTCACTGATGGCCACAGGACCACCTGTGGTCCTTGCACGTGCTTGAACTGTGTAGGTCACCAGGTCTTATCCCACAGAGCTTTTGGAGCATTTGTTTTTCAAAGGTTTATTCCTCTACTAATGTGGGATTAAGAAAATAAGAAAGATTGCAGAAAATTAGGTGTGGTAGCAAAAATCATCATTATTTTCTTGAGCATAAAAACGTAAAAATAAAATTTAAAAAATGGCCATATGACAGGTTCAATACCAAATTAATCTTGGAATTTCTGGCAGCAAAATGTGTCTCCTGTGTAAGGTGTTTGGTACAGAGAGACAAAAGTTTAGAGAGCTTGAAATTCATTGCAACTGAGCACTGCTAAACAGCCAAACAAGTCATTATTGTAAATGGTTTCCTGGTAGCGTGAAAAAGCAAGAAGGAGCCAGGGCTATTTCAGAGCAAAGTTGAAAACACTAATTGACTTTTACTCATGGGGAAAGAAGATGTAGCATGACAAATGGCTTTGTGGTTTGAATCATTAGAGAACAAGGAGAGAGTTGCTGGCTAATGGGACTCTACTAGGCAGAAATGTCTCTGTTGTTAGTATTGCTGTGAGTAATTTGCGAGATGTGCTCGTAAAGCACAGGAGGAGGCAGCAGGACCCCAGCTGATACCATGTGGCCAGGCAGAAAGCGAGGCAGTAGAGGGATGAAGCTGGAAAGGATCAGAGAGAAACTGGGTAGCACCCGATGGTTGCCTTCCTCTCTGGGATGAGCAGTACTGCACAGCTCTTCCAGGGGAGGTCAAAGATGGCTCTGCCCATCTGAGGAGCAGGCTCGGAGGACAGACGTGGTGTCAGAGCCCTGAGGACACTAACAGGACTCAGTTGCCCCAACCAACCTCACATCCTCTGCTCATGGACCAGGAGCTCTATTAAACTCAGACCCTGGGCCCTAGTTCTCTCCTGAGCTATGCTGTAGGTAGTTCTATTTCTAACCCCATCTCCTGCTGCTCCTGATAGGGCTCCCTAAATATCCCCTGCCCTGATCAATCCTAGGGCTGTGGATGGACCATTAGTTGGCCCCTGTGCAGCCTGCCCTGCTCAGGTGCTGTGGGATGGTGTCCCTCAGTGAAGGCACAGCCTATACTGGGGTCATCCTTAGCTCCTGGCTTGTTACCCTTTATGGAACTTCTCCACTCCTCCTGCTTTCTAACACACATATTTTGCAGTGGGCTCTCCTGAGAAGGTAACTCTAGGTCTGATGAGCTGCAGAGGGGTCACCAGACAAGCCCTAGGAGGCAGGAGCTGCTCTTCTGTCTTGTGGCCTGTCTTCTGGAGGAGAGATGCCTTCTAGCTACAGCAGTCAAAGACATTTATTTGTTGAAATAATAAGATATGAGTCCAATGCTCCTTATTTCACATTATACACATCGGGGTTTGTTCTGGCTGCTGGAAGAAGTGAGTTCAGAAATAATCCAAGGGTCAGTTTTCTAACATTAGACTGGAATTGTCTTTATTTACTTTTACAAAGTTGGCCAAGGCTCAAGGCTCTCTAATGTTATGTATCCTTCAGTAAACACAATTAACTGGAAACTCAGAAACACTGATAGCATCTTTTCCCTTGGGACTGGTCTCTGTGAGCTGCTTTCTCCAGACAGATAATCAGCTTCCTTTTCCCCAGGGTTACAGAGTAGGTGGAAATCCATTTGGCTCAAAAAATAAATTTAAAAAAAAAAAAGGAGGGAAAAAAAAGGGAATAGGTTTGATGATGCAGCCTAGCTTGGTTTGTTGCAGTCATCAAAGGGTAGCAAAGCTTGGTAAGAGTGGGAAGGTCTGGACTGTGGAGGGCAGCTGCACTTCCCATGTTGAAGACAGGTCGTAGAGAACCAGTGGGTCCCTGCTATTCAATATTCAGATTTCGATATTCAATTCTGTGTTTGTCTCTGAGGCAGCCAGGTGGGATTGTTAGGAGAAGGATACACTGTGCACCCAACATTTAACTAAAAACTTGACATGTGGGTATCAAAGCTGAATTTTAGACTCCTGTTCTATCACCTGCTCAATAAGCCCTTGCTGAGGGAATGCAGAAAGGCCATCTAGAGCCTTGCAAAGGTCCAAAGCAGAGGCAAATAAACTGCTTTTGCAGTAGGAGCTTTTCTAAGTGGTGTTATAAGCCCTTCCCCAGGTGATCCAGCCTAGTACTTCATGATCTTACAGCTGGAAAAATCTTGTCTGCTGTCTAATCTAATCCTTACTTGCTGTAATTCAGGACAAACATTTCTTCTCCTTAACAAGCATGGACACACTGAAGAGTTTATCATCTTCCTCTCTGTAACTGCAGCCTTTTATGGATGTGACATTTAGGTACTTCATGTATCATTACCCTGCGTCCCTTTGGTCTGCTCACTTCTAGATTAAATAAACTCATATTCTTCCATCTTGCCTTATAGGTCTGTGATCTGGACTCTCTCCACTTGGTCTACAGCCTTCTTGAAGAGCAATACCCATCTTCCAACCTCTTACTGAAAGTCTGAATGAGACAGAGTGTATTGATTATCCCACATATGCATGTATAAGAGATATGTAACAGAAATATTAAGGTTGAAGTGAAGTCTGAACTGAAATGTGTGTGTAAACAATGGGGGAAAAACAACAGTATGAGGATTAAAAGAATGACCTGTGTTGATAATGTAGAGCAGTGCTCCCAGAACCGGGTTCCTAGGATGCCATTCCTGGTTGTAAAACTGAAGAATGTGTTTATGGCATGACCGAAAGGCCTGTGCTCTGGTAAGGTCACAACACAGACAAGTTATCAGCAGAAGACCCCACATCTTGCCCTGACAATGGCATTGAGGTTGCAGCAGTTCACATACCATTGCTTTTCCTGACAGGCCACCAGGAAAACAAGTGTGTCGAGACTAGGAGAAGCAGATAATTCTCAAATCTGAAAAGAGATGGGCTGAAAAGCCCATGCTGTTGGTAGCAAGAAAGGCACTGTGTACACCTTCAAGCTGGCATACCTGGTTTCTGCACCGCCTACGTCTTGCCCTGCCCTCAGCAACCTTTCCCTTCCATTCCTCCAGCAACACCAGGCTGCCTCAGCCTTTGCTGTTCTCCTATCTGTACTTCCAGGTCTTTTGTTCTTTGGTCTCTGTTGCTCCTCCCCTGCAGTCTGCCATCTTTCTTGTTGGTCTTGCAAACCTTTCATTCTGGTGCTGCATCCCAACTGCCTCTGTCTTTCTCCCTGGCTGTCACAAGTTCACAGCTACCTGCTGTGCTGTGCCTTTGGCTGCATAGCCCTCGTCCTGCTTCTCAGTGCATAGTGGTCCCAGGGTGGTGGCCTTTACCTCCTGGGAAAAACTTTATCTGCTTAGCCATGTAGTTGATTGAAAGCTTCTGTATCTCATCCATTCATCCTGTGCTGATCCTTCAGCAGACTGTCTGTGTGGATTGCACACTCTGCTTTCCCTCCTTTCATTCCCTGTGCAGGATTGCTCACATTATAATTCTCCATGCTTTTCCTTGTTACCAAGTCTGTACTTGCACTGCTTCTCAGCCCTGTATGTGCTAGATTCAGCACTGCTCTTCCATGACTTAATGTTTGGAGATTCTGGACTGATTAGGAAGGGGGAGGGTGTGTTCACCCAAGCCCCTTGGAGGTCTGATCTGATGTACCTGCAGCTAAACAAATTATTTGCTTCACTGAATTGTAAACTCTGGGTAATTGGGCCAGTTGGTTCATCAGTGGAGGCTGGTTGAGATAGTCCTGTTTCTGCACCAGTACTGAAACAGGTTTCCTGAAAATACATTATCAGCTGCGGAACACAGAATAGAGATGGATAGAAATTGGATGGAGTCTTGGCTGGGAATAACTTCCATGTCCCTATATAATAACACCTGAGCGTGTACTGTGGGCCAATCAGGGGTTCAGGGTCTGTTACTGTTTTGTTATGATACCTAGCAGATACTGTTAGACTGAAGGATTTGCTGTAAAGCTCTATTGATCTCAGGCTGGGGGAAGCATATCTTCTTCCCACTCGCTCATGAACAACTCCAGACAAATGAAAGAGAAACTGAAGAGAAAAAAAAATAAAAATCCTTCTGCTCTTAGAGCTGGCCCCATTCCCCTTCCAGCCCCTGCTGCACATTACCTTGTGTGATTCATACAGAACAAAGACAAGCAGGATTTTAGAGCTAATTTCTTTAAAATTTGAGCCCACTTTGGTCTCTGCTGCTGATGGTGTACAACCTGCCTCCCCTACTGGACTGATGGGTTTTGGACCAAGTGCATACATATTAGAGAATTTTAAAAGCAGTAAAACACCACAGTGGGATTCAGCCTCTATTATCCAGGAGCCATAAGTAAAGGCAATCCACAGCTGGATGCAGGAATATGGAGAAAAACAGAAGCAAAAACCTCTCCTGTCAACACCAGTTTTCATGCAGTGGAGTAACTCTGTTAAGCTCAGCACTATCACGTTGATGTACCTTGGCTGTGAAAGTACGTGATGTGGGTGTCATCTGTTGACAGTGCCTGTCCCTCCTAGTATGACCATCATGATGTGAAGTCCTTTTGACAGACCAGCCCTGGGGATGTGGCAAAAGGCTGAAGATGCTAACGTGGAATATGCTGGCCCTAGGTCAGTAAGTTCTTGAGCAGGAGCAGTCTGAGCTTCCATGAGAAATACTTGGAGCCATGCTTTCAGGGGTTATGGCACTGCTTAAGCAGGTGATGCCCTTGGTCCCTCTCCTTTCTCCATGACCTTTTTTTTATTTTTTGTCATTGGGACGCAGCTGGCAAGACAGCTGGCCTCTGTGCCTCCTGGCTTACTTCCTTCACATCTCATTGATCAGAGGCTGCTTCAAGAGTTGCTTATTAGCCCTCAAAGAGAAAAATCCTGTTGGAACGCAATTTTTGCTTGATAGGTAACACATCACAGTCCTCACTGGGAAGCTGCAACAGAACAGCTCTGCAGACCAATGGAAGCATGCCCAAGATGGTGCCTTTAGATGACTGTAACACAGAGCCCCCCAGCATAACAAGGATATGAGCACCAGTGATTAGCAGAGAAACCAGGCTTGAGGGCTTGTTTTGATTTCTGCTTCAGCCTTCCAATCTAACACACTTAATGTGCATCAGGGAGCAGGGCAAGGAGACACTTTGTTCTCATATCTTGCAAAGTCAATCAGTTGCATAATATGAATCACAGAGGCAGCAGGAACGTGATCGAGTGCAGAGAAGGGACACATCAAACGCTTTGTTGTGGCTATGGGGAGGGGTGAGCCAGGCCCCTCTCTGCCTAATTTATCTTTCCCTAACTGCCTTTGAGCCTGTTTTGCATCAGCTGCCTGTCACTCTAAATACAGCTCAGACTGCAAGGCAGCTTCCCTGGAGCCCTTGTCTATTAGAATAGGAGAGGTAAGCACCCCCAAAAGCCTCCAGAACGATTTGGAGAGTTTAAATTAGCCACTTCCTCTGCATTAGCCTCATGGCTGGGCAGGGATTGCTCAGGGGCAGAGCAGCGGAGCCCAGCACAGTTCGAGCCAGCATGTGTGCAAGACAGGTGAGAGACAGCACCCGAGCAGGGTGTCACCCTGGCCTTTTGATTCAAAGGGATGGACTCTAAGGGGAAAATGGCCATTTTTTTCTTAAGATAAGGCTTAAACTTGGAGGTCCTGCAGCTTGTGAGAGGTGTCTAGGCAGCTAGTCTGTTGTGGTGCAAGTAAATTTCTTTCTCTGCCACCCCCCCACCCCCCCCCATCCTTATGTAGCTGGGCCACTGTGCAACCGAGGTATGTACCACACCATGTGAAGGAGTGTGAGCACCAGGTATCATGGTAGCCTGAGCTCTTGGCTGTTTCCCCTCCTCAGCTTTCTGCTTCTCTTTCATCAACAGGTGCTTAAAACTTTTACAAATCCGTAGTGCTTACTCGAAGGTCGAGCTGCAAATGTACTAGCCCACATCAGAAGGGACAGACCCTCCATTCAGGGCAGAAATTGCAACACCCTAACTGAAAGCGAGCCTGAAAAAAAGCCATACATGTTTTTGGCAGTGTCTGGCAAGGAAGAAATGCCTCATGGAAGTTTGGTGATGATTTAGAGAATGACAGATGACCAGCCTGTGCTCTCCCAGTGCAAGGTTTGATGTGATGCCTTACCAGATGCTCTGTGCACCTGCTGGCAGCTAAGCCCCACATATTTTAGTTGAAGGAAGCGGGGTTACAAGGTGGATAGCAGTGAGGTATGTCGAAGGGAGAGTGCGTAAAAATAAATCACTGCAACACGAAGCCTTCCAGGCATCTGCCACTGTATTAGGCAATTTCCTTCTTTGCCTAACAAACAGCAAAAGCATTTGCTGTTGAAAGCACGTGGGAAAGCTGTGGGAGCATATAATGACTGTGAGGGGTTTCTGGGCTTTCTTGCTCCACTTTGTAAATTCATCTTTCACCCTTGTTATATTAGCACTATTTTTAGGTGCTCTTACTCAGAGAGAACATAAGTGATTCTCCATTATGAATCTCAAGCATGAGATAACAATAAAGACAGTTAGAGATGTTGCTGAGCAGAAGGGTCATGCTGGAGACCTGTGCCTGGCACAGCTCCCCTGGAGATCCTACCACACTGTCCCAAAACACCGGGGCACTGGTTTCAGCTCTCAGTGACCTCCCTTGCAGGGCAGCAAGGCCACTCAGTGGATGCATGTGCTCCCTCCAGAGACAGCCAAGTTTCCCTGGAGACCCTTGGCTGCTGGACAGTGTTCCCAAGGATTGTCTTGTCAAGATGCCATGGGACGTGTCCTCCTCCTTCCCATGGCTAATCTCTGGGGTCTCTCCTCACATAGCTTTCTGCCCTCTCTGTTCATCACTGACCACTTTTTCCCCTCCTGCTCTCCTCCTTTCCAGCTCTCATGACCTCAGCCTTTCCTATTTCTTGCCAGTGTGTCTCCATCCTGTTTCTCATCCTGGCTTTTCCTCCACAGGCATCCCAAGATGCTGGTGCTCCTGGGGCAGGGGAGGAATACAGCTGGGGTCTGCTGACAGCAAAGAGGTAGGACACATCTCATGGAGCAGACGAGAATGCAGAGTGCAGCGTGGTCATGGTGTGAAGCTACCTCAGTGACAGAGGGAGAGGACAAGCAATGCCCAGGGAAGATTTGCTGGCTGACATGCTGGGCATGGTTTTATGGGCATCTAGCACCAGGGTTCATGCCTGGCGATCCTTTGCAGGTGGGACAAGCCCCTGAAATTAGGCTGAGTGGCAATCTCATGTGAGGGTTTTGTGGGGACAGTTTGGCTAGACTGACTGGGACTGCAGCATTATTTCACAAAATGGGGAAGCACAATTTCACAGAATTACAGAATGACAGGGGTTGGAAGGGACTTCTGGAGATCATCTAGTCCAACCCCCCTGCCAGAGCAGGGTCACCTAGAGCAGGCTGCACAGGAACGCATCCAGGCGGGTTTGGAATGTCTCCAGAGACAGAGACTCCACCACCTCTCTGGGCAGCCTGTTCCAGTGCTCTGCCACCCTCAAAGTAAAGAAGCTACTCCTCATGCTTATATGGAACTTCCTGTGTTCAAGTTTGTGCCCGTTACCCCTTGTCCTGTCCCTGGGCACCACTGAAAAAAGCCTGGCCCCATCCTCCTGACACCCACCCTTTAAGTATTTATAAGCATTGGTAAGATTCCCGCTCAGTCGTCTTTTTTCCAGACTGAAAAGATGCAAGTCCCTCAGCCTTTCTTCATAAGAGAGATGTTCTAGTCCCCCAATCATCTTTGTAGCCCTTGATCATCAATTTGTCAGTACTACCCTCACCAGAGGCTTGCAATTTCCTACAATGCACAAATAAGATAAACACTCTGTACTTTTGGAATATTAAACACTTTGTACATGTTGGCAGTCAATTTATACTGTGATAATGCTGAACAGTATAACACCTTTCAGACCCATGCTTGTCTTTAGAGATAACTTGTTTCTCCAGTGACCAGAAACAGTGCCCTGGGTCTGAACATACTTGATCTGAGAAAGTGCAGGTCCATAATGTACCTTTGTGGCTCCATCTCTGACATTATCAAAGGCGGCATGTCCTTTGATTCTTGCATTATATACTTAGGACCACAAGTCCTCTGTGGATGACAGTTTAAGGATTGCTGCAGTAGGTCCTGGTCCTGTGTGATCCAAGTGATCCTATGTTAAATAAGCCAGTTATGGATACTGGATGACTGATTTAAAACAGGTGTAGAAGCCCATATGTTTTTCCTTCTGTCTTGAAACTTATTTCCAGCTAAATCACTAAAGCACAAATGTGCCTTGGGATGGCAGCTTGCAGGAGTCTCACCTGCTGAGCCAGTAATTGCAGTCTTTAGCATCCAGCCTGCATCCAGAGCACCAGAAGGACAGGCAAACACGGTTTCAAGAGAGACAGTAAGATCTCTGCCGTGTGCATCCTGCTGAGAAGTTCAGAAGGATGAAATGTAACAACATGGGGCATTTATTTCTTTTTTGGAAAAAGCAGAAATTTCTAAATGATATAGCATTAAATGTTGTCACTCTCAGCGTGATGCTGTGAGCATCAGCTGCAGAGCACAGCCATGTACCATGTGCTGTAGATTTTGCTCACAACTCTTCCTCTGCTTTTTTTTTTTCCCTCTGGCACAGTGAAGCTCAGGTCTGCTTGGATTTCCAGCACTGATGCAAAATAAATTTTAAATAGCAAGAGGTCTTGGCAAAAGAGAGCTTACCAAGCAGTGACTGTATTCCAGTAGTCTTTGCATGTCTGTTATATGCAATCAGCCTCTGCAGCAAGTGACTTTTTCCCAGTGTAGCAATTCCACATTTTTACTACACTGGATGCTTGCCTCTTGCAGTTTGATTCTGTCCAGTTCACCTCTAAAACACCAGTCAAGGAACTTGCTCAGCCTAGAATCAGCTGTTTTCAGTGCAGTTTCATTTTGCTGCTTCCTTTTTGTGATTTCTAAAGAGCTGCACATCTGGGCTGACTGATCTGTTGAATACCTGTCACCTTTTAGAACTGCCCTTCAGGCTGGGGCCACATCCAGAGCATTTACTTCTACCCCAAGTCAACTCAGCCATTGTATGCAGCAGGCTGGCATCATGCAGTATTTTTGAATGGATGCTTGTTCTTGCTTTTGTGTTTCTTTAGCCTGCAGTCATGATGCTCTGCAACCCCATCTGCAGACTTGTCAGACATCACCTTTCAAATAACTGGTGTGCCCTTGAGACAGGCATTGAGAGATGCTTGCTGCTTCCAAGCTGCCTTTTGTAAATGGACTTAGAGAATTAAACGACTAAACTGTGACCAGAGCAGCAAGCATCATGCTTTGTATGCTGAGCCATGACCCCACTGACAAAACGTCCCCTGGGCTTTGCACTTCTGAATAAAGCTGTAGCCTTTGTTCCCTGGCATGGGCCCTTGTGGTGTGGCAGCTCTAATCCTGCTCAGCTGCCACTGGAAAGGTAAGAGGGAAGGAGGGAAGAAAGGTCTATCTAAGGTTAAGACAGTAGATCTCACTAGATTTGCAGTGATGAAAGATTTAGCCTTGCAGCCTGTAACTTCATATCCTCCAGTAATTGTCTAGGCAGAAGATAGCTCAATCACATTAAAAAGTTGGGCTTTTTAAAGCTGTAGAAAAGAAGCCACTGCACAGCTGGGTTGCTAAGGAGCAGAAGGCATGAGGAGTGGTTTTGCTGTACACTACATAAAGGCGCCTTAATTTCTGATGCATCAACCCTCTTCCTGCCTCCCTTTGTGCCTCCTCCTCCTCTGTACCTTAGGGCACATTCAGGTGAAGTAATTGGCCCACGAGTGAGAGGTCCCCAGGCGAGGTGTGCGCAAAACACTGCCTGTAAGCTAACGCAGCGATGGGCCCACAGGGATCAAGCTGAGCTGTCCCACCATTGCCCATCACAGCTCCTGTCTCAACAGGGATTTCCCAGTAAGCTTCAAATAGTAAGTGCAAACACCTTCCGAAGAAGAACTTGAAGGAACACAGAATTATGTGTTTAAATCAACCGCAGCTAAATTCCTGTTACATTATATATTAGGTCAAAATATGGCGTGAAAATACTTAGACCTGATTGCTGTCAAGGGTGAGATTGTTCGCTGTGAGCAGTCCATGGTGTGCATCTCACTAGAGCCACCTTTGCTCAGCGGGAGCAGCACCCAGCTCTCCCTGGTGCTGCACTTCAGCCAGGGTGTGTGGGCTGAGGAGCGGCTGGCAGCACACAGACAGGACAAAACCAGCTGCCTCACACCCCCAGGCACGTTTCGGCGACAGAAGAAACAATGGCAGCATTAGGGTCTGGCACTGTGAGACTTCCAGGGAAGCTGCAGGCAGAGATGGGAGACAGTGGAAGCGTCTGCTCAGTGTCCCTTGCAAAAGACCAGTGAGTGTGTCCCTGCCTGGGGGCTCCGCAGCCCTGGGGGGGATCTACACAGTTTTATATCAACCAAGTGCAATGGGCTCGCACTAAGATTTTTGGAGGAATAGGCTAAAGGGTTCTCAGGACAAAGACTGGTCATTTTTCGTCATTTTAGAATAAAAGGAGACTGGAAGAAAGCCATGCTCTAAGAGGGGGTGAGCTCTATAGTCACAGAGCTATTAACCTTTTGACCAGTGCAGGAGCACTATTAGTATGGACAATAGCAGGCTCATTTGAAAAGGTGGCGATATAATTGATACCAGCTGATGCAATTTAATGGAAACATAGACCTTTTCTAATGAGCTTAATAGTGCTTTTATGAGGGAGTTGCACTGGTGAAATAGATTTATAAATTAAAATGACTTGCTATCAATGTTTGGCTTAAAATGTCATAAAATCCATATCAAATGGACTCAAAGTGGCTAAACGAGACATTTCAAAGTGTTTTTAGTGTTGGGAAAGCATCAGTAAGCAGGCATACGTTGGCTTGGTTTGTGGTCCGGTGTTATTCCAAACTTTCTTAGTGATTAAGAGGAAAAGTCTAAGGGGCTGTTAATCAAGATGGATTATGAGGCAGAGATTTGGGAAACTGGAAGGCAAATTACTCAAATTATAGCTTTTCTGTTGTCTGATGCCCACGAACAAGAAAAATAGCCAGACAACAACGCCCCACTTATTTCATTAGCAAACACAAAACAGGAGAAAAAAAAATCTATTTGGGCTGAACAAAATTCTCCCATTGATACAAGATGAAATATTTTCTTCTGGGTAGTAGGCAGGAGAAGTAGGCAGCCCAAAAATTGAGGGTTGAAGCAAAGAAAAACCGAACCAAAACCCTGAAGTTATTTGGAACTTCCGAATACTTATAAATGACAAAAATCCACTGATGTTGTAGGTGCATGCATAAGTAGAAAACACCTGAGAGCACGGGAAAATTGTATGGGTTGTACATTTCATTGTATGAATTGTATGAAGTTAGGGCTAAGGAACATGCTGAATGAATGTACTAAATGTTTACAGAGCATCACTTCAGAGAGGAGCATGCTCAGCAGGAAACTACAGCAAGAAACCAAAGCTGCTTTGCCTTTAAAAGTTCATCTTTTAAGAGAAAAGTTCATCTCATCCAAGAGAAGCAGAAAGGTGACTGGATCAGCCTGGAGGTACATCCACTTGAGAAGGTTTCTGTGTGAGCAGCGAATTAACTGTGTGGCAGAATGGTGAGTCATCTCTCTCCTCAGGGGTGACTTGGGAAGAGATGCTCTCTCTCCTCAAAGGCTGCCTCTGGGGGCTAGTTGGAAGGACCATGGCTGTGGTCACGCATGAAGTCAAGCGGTGCATTGCAGAGACATGGGAAAGTGTGATTTCCTCAGACTATGCTGTGGGACAGCGTTTCTGGGGATCCCAGTGCTGGCTGGGGGACCCTATGGGGACAAGTATGGCCTCTCCAAGTGTCTTTTAGAGAGGTCAGGCCATAGTCAGTGCCCTGGGACAGGAAATGTGGCTGCATGCAGTGTCAGGCACAGGCACGTGCTGAGCTGATTCATCCAAACTCAGACCCAAATGGTCCTTCCAGGGCTCCCTGCTCCCAGCTCATTAGCTGCATTTCAATCAAAGCACGTATGTATGTGGAAAAGATGCAGCCCTTGTTACTGGAAGGAAATCTTAGCCGCTAAGGGGTGTACTAGAGAAGAAATCAATGGTGGGGGGTTGCACTGGAAGGGATTTTGTGCACAGAGTGCTTGGGGCTGGGGCATGGGAGAAGCAAATCAGGGAGTTAATTACAGCTCCAGGCTCCCTCCTCACAGCAGGGCTTAGTGCCGGGGACGCTCACATGGGCAGAAGTGTCACCAGAACCGCTGCTCGCACAGGGCTTCTGCAGCCTGGGGGACCAGTGCCACCCTGGTTAAGTATTGGGATGAGGATTTCCATGAGAAAGACAGACAATGCTCTGCCCAGTGCCCCCCTGTGCACCCGAGTGATTTGCTAGTCCAGTCCTAAGGCGCCTGGCTGGCTTTGTGAGACATGAAGCAGAGGAAGAGTGGACCACTGTTAGCCTCTGCAAGGTGCACCGGGGAGGGCAGCAGTGACAGGAGAGGCTCTGGCCCAGCAGCACGTCCTCACAGCTCCCATGTCATGCTCTTCTACATTTCCAGTGACGCAAAGCAGCCGTCTCCCATGTGCATTTGTGCATCTCACAGCTGGCTGCTCTGAGATGGGAAGGGACTGAGGCAGGAGACCCCTGTGCAGTCAGGAGGGCAACAACCTGTAGTAGCTCAGCTCTGGGCAATGACCACCGAAGCAGCGTTCCCTGCGCTCCCTGCCTCCTCCCACGGCCTGCCGCTTGGCTGCAGCTGAGCCGAGGGACACATCCCACACACACTTGTGTACGGGGGTGAGCATGCCTGTGTGACATTTTTCCCTAACAATGATGGTGGGAGGGAAAGCTCCGTTTCATAGCCTTGTCTCTAGCTGCTTGGGGAGGCAGGGCAGGGGATGCAGCGGGGACGAGTGGATGGGGGTTGGGGGATGAGGGATGCCACAGCAGGAACCGGAGATGTTTACTATCGTGCTGCCTCCTGTGAGCCCCTGGGTGCCTCCAAAGCACCATATGGCCAAGAGATATAATGGTCAGGGAGCCCCCACCCCCAGCCTTGCACCCCCAGCCCATTCCCACTGCTGATTTCTCCATGCTGCAGGTGAAGTGAGCCAGAGGTGATGTGACAGGCGTAAAAAGTGGCGTGAGCTGCTGCTTCCCTAACTGGCGTGGAGGAGGAGATTTTGGTGTTGAGCACAGCACAGTCTGTGCCCTGGGAGAAGACGCCTGACTATGAAGGGTAAGAGATGGAAAGGGGTACTTTTGATTGGTGAGCAGCTGGAGCAGCCTAAGAGGATATTAAACTGCAACAGCTGTGAAACACAGCTTAGAGGAGAAATAGTATGCAAACCCACACTCCTCATATGGGGCCAGACTGAAGCAGTCTGTGTTAATGACCTGGAAAAAAGGGAAATTTCAACTGCAGCAGTTCTAGGAGTCTGCGTGCCCAGTCCAGGGAGGGTGGTCTTAATTGCAAAGGCTTTTTGGCTGGCTGTTGTAATGGCAGTGTTAGAAATATCTTACTGCAGCCTGCTCACAAGAAGTTGGGGAATGCAGACATGACTTGATGTAGACAACACCAACATTCAAGCATCATTAGAGTCATGCAATAATCATGCTTGCAATCCACAGAGAAGAGTGACATTCCTAAATCTGGTTACACACCAATTTGCAGAGAAATTGCAGAATTTCTGTGTTCTGCACAGAGGTCCCCTGCCCCAGCAAGCAGCATTTGGGACCTTCCTGAGCCAGGAGGTCAGGCTGTGGCTGCAAGGGTTAGGGCTTGCACACACCTTGACCATGTCGTCCAGCTCAGATTTTGAATTGCTTGAATGAATGTGCTGCGGTTGCACATGAACAGCCGTAACATTGCACAAGTTTGAGATGAAAATGAAATTAATTAAATTAAATATTTAACAATTAATTAATTAGTTGTTTTTCCCCGGTGGCCATATTCTGCCCTTTGGCTTCTGTCCTCCCCAAACAGAAGACATTAGAGAGCTTTGGCACCAACTCTGCTAGTGCTCGGTCACTTCCTAGAGATCCACCCAAGTGCTGTCCGCTCACCACCACTGAAAACACAGGGGGATTCACTCAAAGTTTTACGCTGCCCTGGGCTGGAGCTGATTTTTAGTCCAAACAGTGCAGAACTTGCAGGCATGTTGCTTCAGGTTTGGCAACAGGATATTCACATTCATACAAAAGCATTTTAAAGTTAGTTAGAGCACTGCCTTTCAGCACAGTTAATGATCTGAGAGGATGCATACTGCCAAGGCAGGTAAACTACTCTGGAATTTAGGTTGTCTGTGCTGCTGGCTGTAGGCACTGGAGGCACAGGAGGGAAAAGCTCACCCTGCAAGTTCTGCAGGTTGTGGGCAAAGTAAATGTTTCTGGGGAGAGGGAGCGCAGCAGTGGGTAGCGTGGGCAGACAGCCTGCTGCTGAACTGAAGCTTCTTTATTTCACAGCGGGAGCAAGACTGAAGTGCAGCAGACCATATGCACGACCGTCTGCCCAAAGCTTTCCCCTCTTTTACAATGATGGTACAGGTTGTGCTGAGCTGCAGCTCGATAAATATCAGCCACTTCTCCCTCTTCAGAGGGGCAACTGCCTTCTGTACCCTCCAAGGTCTGAGGACAATTGGCGTAGCTGGAGTCATTCTGCTCTGTCTTGGGACTACAGCAGAGCCAGGCAGTGCAGTCACCACCAAAGATCCCTGCAGCCAGGTGTTTCATGGGTTCATCCTTTAGCACAGAGTAGCCTCAACGCTGACACTGAGTCCTCTCTGGGCAGGCACACTTATGCCTATTGTTTTAATTAATCATTTTCCCTTGGGGACCTGGGGGCTCCCAAGTCCTGAGGTGTGGCTTTTGATTAAGGGCAAATGTAAATGAAGAAGTAAGGTATTCCAGTGATACCCATATATCTAAGGTAGCTGTGTTGTCAACCTCCTGTCTCTCTTTTTCCTGCACATGTACATGAGCCGTCCCCGAACATGTGTGTGCTGGGACACACACCTTTTATAGTCCAATAGCGACATGCCCCTCTGAGCTTTTTTTTCAGCCTCACCAAAGGCATATATCCATATGCCTCTAGAATAAAACAGGACAGTCTCATCTGCCTGCATAGTTCCCTGGTGAATTTACATTGTTTCCTTAGAGCTCTGGTTTCTACATTTGTTGGGATTACGGAAACCTTTTGTGTTTAAAATTCTCATCCCTTGTTTTTCCCAGGTTGCTTAAAATAGAAGGGGAAAATGAACACAGGAACCAGCAAAGCTTGTATCACTTCTCAGAACTGATTCTCTGACCCTTTTTACTGTCTGCGCCCCTCTGAAAATCTCCTTCAGCTTTTATCTGCACTGTCCATCTTTTGCAAGAGAGAAAAGCCCCTGAAGCTTTTTCCGCCCTTTTAAAAGAATCCACCAGCAGCCAGACACCAAGGTTCATTTCTGGTAAGGTTACAGTCCCACTCACTCCTTTGTCTTGGCTTATACGTCACCCTCTTCCTCTTGGGTGGGCAAAAAGGGGACGGGTGCTGCTGTTCTGCTGACTCCTGACTGGGTCACCCAGTGCTGCTGGGCTGTCTGGGCTAGGCTATAAAACAGAGCCAAGGCAGCGCAGCTGGCTCAGAGACGAGACTGAATTCTGCAGACAGCAAAGGACTTGCACGCAGCCTCTGCCGCCTCCTGTGTTGTTGTTTTTCCTGGAATACAGAACCAACCTCGGAAGCAAGATGTGCAAAGGACTCGCTGCGCTGCCAGCCACTTGCTTAAAAAGGTACTGTTTATTTCTGAGCATTTGTTAATGGTCTTGGTAGTCTGAAGATACACTGATGTATTGCACTTTGTGTCTTACGGAGAAGTGGCAGATTTGGCTCTGATTCTCTTGTAAGGTTACACAGAAATGATTCTTTACAAGAGGTTTTTTTCTGTTAGAAGCAGGATTGCGTAAAGGTTTTGTATTGAGCTGTGGGAATTCTAAACTCATCTTTCCCATCAGCAAAACAAGCAGCTCTTAGTATTGCTATATTTTGATATTCCTGTCATCTGCTTCTGCCGCAAGCTTTGCACCACTTTTCTCCTTTGGATCCTTTCTCTGCTGAATTTTCTTTTCTTGATTTTTTGAGGGGGAGTAAGGCAGACAGGATATCAAAAAAATTGAGGGTCATTCCACAAAATGCATCCCAAATGCAGAAACCCAGCCTGGCAGGACCAGAGCCCCAGCCACCAGCAGGCAGGGTGGGGATGTGGGCCAGCCCAGGGCACCGCGGATCTGGATGCGGCACCAGCCGGTGTGGTGTCAGCCTGTGTCCCCCGGGTGTGTACTGATGGTGAGGGACCAGGTCAGGCTGTACCCCCAGGGCATAGCGCTGTGGGGCCGGTGTGGGGCTGGCCGTACGCCCACTGTGCGGTGCCAGTCAGGGTGAGCTGAGCCCTACCCCTGCCATGGGATCTGGCAGCACCCTGGTGTGTGGTAGTGGCCAGGCATCCCAGTGCTGGCAGAGTGGAGCCTGTACCCCCTCCAGGTATGCCCTCGGCAGCATGGTCTGCCTCACAGCCCAGCATGAGGGGGTCTGTATGCCTGCGAGGGGGCCACGAGCCCTCACGGAGGCTTCCTTGCAGGTGCTATGGGGCATGGAGACCCCCAGCAGGGTGGCCCAAGTCCCCAGAATGGGGGGACAGCCCCACAAAACTCCCTGCTTAACCAGCCCAAGCAAATTGCACAGGTCTCTGATGGCGCAGCGCTACCCTTCTGGCTGCTCGTGCCCCCAGGAGGGCTCCTGAGGCTGCTTCCCAGTGGCTCTGCAATGAGGAAGGCTGGGAAAGTACAAACTAAGACTCAGCCTGCTCCCATCTGCGAGAAAAAGCTCTCACCTCATGGTGGATTTGAAAACATGTGCTGAAAATGCAAGGAAAAAATATTGACACCTTCCCCCCCAGTTTGCAGCAATATTTGACGGGGTGGGGGGTGGGGGGGGGGAAGAAGAAGTTTGAAAAAATTAAAAAAAGAAAAAAAGGTTCATATATTTTAACCATGGCTGTCCAGGATTCCCAAGAAAATCCCTCTCTCCCAGAAAGCTGCAGGACTTGCCGCAAGCAGCAGTGTCTTGTTTCTTCCTGCTGCCGCCTTCCTGCAGACCTGAGCCGTTTCCTTCTTCTGGGGGCAGGTAGCATGGCAGCGCCAGGCAGCCCCAGTCTGGCAGTACAGAGCAGCCGGTGTCTGCCTGGGCAGCGCCTGAATGTTGGCCCTGGTCACATGAACCCCGCTCTAAAGAAGCTATGAGTTTCCTTGGCTCTCACCCTGGTGCTGGAGTTGTTAAGGAAACATTTATGAGCACAAGCGAGCAGGGAGATAAGATATGGCCGGGGCCGCTGACAGGGTGCTATGGCTAGAGCAAAGAGCAGTGCTGGGAGGCTGAGCAGCTACTGGAGCTCAGCCCTGTGGCACAACCTCTTGCTCTTTTCCAGGCTCTAATCTGAGGAGCAGGAGAAGAATTTCCTGGTTACACTATCGGTGCACCCTGCAGCAGGCCAGGGCATGCACCCCTGAGTAAGTGGGGCTGATTTACCTGCCCCCTCGTTCTTAAACTGGAAAGAAATCCAGAGAGATGCTGAGGCCAATACCAGCTGCATATCTAGGTGCTGCCATCAGACAACAATTGTCCTGAACATGCTGGAAAGCAGAACAAAATTAAGCATGCATCCTTGTAGGAACTCACCATGGAGCGAGGGAGTAGCTTGCAGTCAGTGTGGACTGGTTGTGGTAATAGCTCCTGGCTCACCCCCTGATCTTGCCCCACGGTCCTGCTCCTGGACCTTTGCTTCCTGCCTTCCCCCTGTGTCATGGGCAGCTGCTCAGTGAGGTGGCCTGGCATGGCCTCGCTGTTCCTGTAGCCGGGTGATGAGGTGGGGAGATGGCAAGACCTTCAGGAAAGAATTAGTAAGTGTCTAAGAACTGGACAGTGGTAGCTGGGCAAGTCAGCTCAGGGAGAAGTAACACATTTACAGCACGGTGGTGCCTTTCTATCACAATATTTTAACTATAAACAGTAGGAAAGCAGCAGGCCTTTGCCAGCCCTCCCTGCAGGGTGATGACCTTCTCAGCAAGAAAATGGTGCTGTTGGACCTGAAAAATTTGACTGTTGTACTTGTCTAGCCACAGAAATGTGCATTATGTGACGAGTGGAAAGTCAGCACTGGAGTCAGTAGCCGTGACCTGCATTTGTGTTAACCGAGTAACGCTGAATGAGCTTATTGTGGGTGAGGAGGCTGCAGAGGGACTTGTAGCGCATTATCTTCGTCTTGTTCTTGAATTGTTTCTTTCAGTGCCAAAGACATGAAGCATCGTCTGGGCTTTTTGCTGCAGAAGTCAGACTCCTGTGACTACAGCTCTTCCCAGGGCAAGAAGGAGAAAATACCTTCGAGCCAGAGGTAAGAGCAGATGCTGCTGTGTAGTTAAGCCCAGACTGCCTGCAACACGGTGTTTACTCCTTCACTAAGCTAAACTTCATTAGCATTTCTGCTGCTGCCGGTTCCCAGTACCTCCTGAACAGCTCTTCTGGTTCAAACAGAACCTAGTGTGGCAATAGCCCTCAGGTATGGATAGTACCTTTCCATGGAGAAGGTCCCTTTCTGACAATTTTTCTGGGATTCAGTATGCATGTGCACATGGAAGGACTTGTGCAGTCTCCTGCACAGGGGAATAACGCCATCACAAGACTCAGTGTGACTTGACACATTGCAGTATGAGCATCACTGACTCTTTGAGTTGGATTTGTGCAATGGTCCGCACAGTTGCACAGACATATTGGCAAAGAAAACAGAGAGAGCAGGCTCTCAGGGTGTCACTGCTCTCACTGAAGTACAAGTAGATTATATCTTTCCAAGAAGGACTCCAAAGGCCAAGATGTGCTCCTGGAATAATGAGCCCTAGGATGCTCTGCTACAGTAGGGGGAATGAATGCAGGATGTGCAAACATGGTCTCTTCCACATTGCTACTGCTCCCCTGAAAGGTTTAAAGACATCAGCCCTTCAGAGTTTACTGATACGACCTGTAAGAGTGATGCCAGGTCCATGCCCCTGCAAGAAATGCAGCCAGTCACAAAATAAACACAAAGTACCCAACAATTTTTCCAGGAAGATTTCTCTCCAGCCCATGGCTAGTGACGGGGATTGCAAACCAGAATTTCTGTAGATTAGATCTGAGATCCCCAGGGGTCTCTGTAAACCAAGCAGACATTTCCTTCTTGGTCTCTTGTGTGTGCTTTTACAACAATCAGAGAAAGACATATTCTAATGGTGCTGAGCAAAAAATCAAATTTGTCCTTTCTGTGCTCCCCTTAAATCTTCCCTATGTTTCTCCCTTTGTCTCCTTTTAGGGTTAGCCAAGAGGAAGTCAGAAAGTGGGCAGACTCTTTGGAAAACCTGATCCATCATGACAGTAAGTAAAGAGGTCCCTTCTGCTGGAGATGCTGAGAGTGCTGCCTGCAGAGTGTGTGTGCTGAGCAGTCCCTGAAGGGGGCGGGGAACATTATCTTGTGTCTTTTAGCAGCACACAGTAGCTCCTTTAACCCCACAGGCCTCTGGGAGTGGTGGTGAAGGGTGCTCTTGGTTGGATCCGAGGGACAATCTCAAGGTATCGTAAGTGGGGCTTTGGCCTGCGACTGAGCTGTCCCTTTTGTGAGAGTATGTGGTTTAGTCCCTGTACAAGGAGGGGGCAATACTGCAGCATACAGTTAACAGCGGGTTAAAGAGCCAAAAAATGGAGAAACTGCTTGCAGCTGAGCCCATGGGAGACTTTGTCTTCCTGTCAGTTCCAGCCTACACTGATGTCCCTGAGGTTTCCTTCGCGCTGTTCCCATGGCTTGAGACTCTGCAGCGTGTGTTGGCTGTCTCCTGAGGGCCTCCTGGGAACATGCAAGTTGCTTGTGTTCTCCTGGCTGAGCCACTGAAGGTCACAGCGGGGGAGCAGACAGCTGAGGACCCACGTGTGACATTCCCGTGGGGCCTGTCTGAATTCCAGCCTCCCTCAGCATGCATGAGCGACTGCCGTGGAGGCAGGCAGCTGTCCGCAGGGGAGCTGCTCCTTCAGCTTTGGGAAGGAGAATGCAGAATTGGTGTTTGCTGAGGTTCATGGGTACGATTACCTGGGACCCAAGACTCTTACCTGATCTGGTTTTCTTCTAAACAATCTGTAGGAGGACTGGCTGCTTTCCGTGCTTTTCTGAAATCTGAGTACAGTGAAGAAAACATCGAGTTCTGGGTCAGTTGTGAGGACTACAAGAAAACCAAGTCACCAGCGAAGCTCAGCCCCAAGGCCAGAAAGATCTACGACGAGTTCATCTCAGTGCAGGCAACAAAAGAGGTACGTGCACAGAACATTTCTTGAGCAAAGGTATCGCCCTAAATCCTGAACCAGGCAGGCAGCACAGGGAAGTAGAGATCTGGTAGTTTCACAAGAGTTTAAGGATGCCACTTCTCTGTTAGCTAGCAAGCAAATGGTGTCATTTTTATTGCTTTTGTATTAAATTTGGATAGAGAGAAAGTGGGTTTAGTTACAACAACGTGGACATCCCATGTGCACACTAAAATGGGAAAAGCCCGAGAGGACTATGGTTCCCAGTGTTCCAGCTGCTCTCCTGCAGTTGTTCAAGTTTCCTGGCCGGCTGCATCCTAGAGGAATACGTGTCAGTTTCCCCTGACAGTTTGTCTGGCAGCAGAGATGCACTGGCATCCAGCTGCACAGATTCTGCCAAGGCTACAGGGTGTCCAATGGTGATTTCAAAACACCTGCCCATCAAGGACAGCTTAAACACACTTGGTGAAGAGACTCTTGGATTTTCCTATACCTATGCTAGCCACTGCTGGGACAGATTCTACTTACGCTGTCCCTTTGGCTCACAGGTGAACCTGGATTCATGCACACGGGAGAAGACGAGCCACAATGTGCTGGAGCCTACGCTCTCCTGCTTTGATGAGGCCCAGAGAAAAATATTCACCCTCATGGAAAAGGATTCTTACCGCCGTTTTCTCAAGTCCCCCTACTACCTGGACTTGGTCGGCCCACCCAGTGCCAGCTGCAGGCCCGAAAGCTGCAAAAGAAGCCACACTCACACCTTAGACTGCAACTCTAACATCATCTCTCAGTGCGCCTGAACCTGCAGCAACGCAGGAGCAGGCTGAGCTCTCACAAGAATATATGGCAGCAAAAGCATTCATTGGCATGAAGCAACAAAGCTGTCTCCAATAGCTGTCTCATGTCCCAGTTGTATCCCATGTCATGCAACAGCCAGCATTTGTAACCCAAGCCAGGCTTAGTTTGTGTAGCAAACCCTCCTGATTCCATCAGCGTAGGAGCCCTGGGCTCTGTGTCTGACATGAAAGCTGGGTGCAATCGCTGCGTGCCCGCTGTGTTTCTGGTGAGCCCCGGGAGCCCAGGGAGGGCAGCTGGGGAGCACATGCTCAGACCCAGCACTACCCACCAAGGGACCAGACTTGCGAGTGACACCTCGCAGGGAGCAGGGGAAAGAGGAGCCAAGGGAAGCGTCAGGGACTGGGATCTCCCCTTTCTAATCGGCAAAAGCTTAGATGAAAAGGGGTTGCTCTGGTCCTTAGTTGTTCATATAACTCCCAAATGTCTAGGCTTTCAGTAGTATTTGCTCAGAACTCAAGCTATGCTGTATTACAGTAATCAGACACAGGAAGAGCTCTTACTTTCTTGAAGGGAAACCAAAACTCTCCAGATAAACAGCCTCCCTCAATCACCACAGCCACAGCCGCAGGGAAGCTCTCCCCTCTGGCCGCTTCTGCCTCTGTAGCATCTAGTTTATGCTGGCCAAGGATCTTTCCTGGGGCTGTACAGAGCTATTATTTTGGGGGAGGTTCATTATTTCATATATTATTCATTGTGTCCTTCATGCTCCCAGGTTTAATACCGTGGCTGAGCAGAACAGAAACATGTTCCTTCTCTCCCAGACTGGCAGGTGTATATTACTAACTCTGGGAGTGCCATCTGAATGCAGGTTTGCCTGCCCTGGCTTGTATGGAGCAGTTTGTCATGGAATAGGACACTACCACAACAGCTGGGGAGGAAAGACCCTGCCTGGGAGTACTTGAAAATATATATTTTATTTTAATGTTATTTATATGAGTTTATAATTCAGTAGTAGCATGACTCACTTTTTTCCTGAAGATGGTAGGAGGAATGTGTCAGTCTCATTACTGCTCCTGGGCTTTGCCAGAAGGCAGCTTGCTTTTTTATCATGGGGGCTTTGGGACTGACGCTGACCTGCAGTTGGAGTCATAAGGAATAGATGCGGGGCTTGCTGTCTTGGGCTGCAGTACCGGGTATTGCCAGCCAGCAGCTGGGACCACCTGCTCTGAGCAGTCCAGTGGCTGTCAGTGACACTCTCCCCCAACGCTTGGTCTCTCTTTAGTTGGATATTGCTGCTCTGACAACCGTGTTTTCCTCGCTCTGCATTCCAGTCCAGACAACAGTTCTCACACTGGGGTTTTGACATGGCAGGAGGCGGCCGTGGTTCTCCAGTAGGCACATCCAGGCCCACAGAGAAACATCTCTTTTAGACATTTGCTTTATTTTGTACTTATTAGATTGTACTGACACACAACCACCCCTGCATGTTCAGCTAGGAGATGGAGAGGCTTGCTAAAGCTCTGAACATAGCCAAGCACGTGGCTATCTTTTATTTTCCCCTGGTACTGGGAACTCTTGATAACTATCGCAAAAACTGTATTGATATTTAAATAATGATGAATATATTCTAAATAAAAATGTTTGAATTAGTCCCTTCTAAAATGCCATTGTGTGAATCAAAAAAAATGCATGGAGATGCAGTTCATTGGTGAAGATTACTCTAAAGCAGCACATTACAAATGGCTTCACTCAGAGGTTGTTTTACATTACAGAACGATGAAGCAGCCATTATATCCTTCAGGTACCCTTGGCACCATGAGCCTGGGGGATGCTGGGCTTTTTGGGGTCCATGCTGTGCCCAACCGAGAGCTCAGCGGGCAGCAGGGCTGGGAGTGCCCATGCCAGCGCTGGAGAGTTCCCTCTGGACCAGCCGCCTGGGGCGATACTTTCATTCTTTTTCAGTTTCCTGAGAAACCACCACATCTGTTGCAGCAGAAAGAAACTCTCAGAGGCCTTTGGTCTTGCCAGGGCTTTTGGGCACGAGTTTTGGGAACGCCCTGTAGAGGGTAAGGAAACACCACACCTTCAGTGCAAAAAGACAAAACGAATAGTCCATCGAGATAGTAGCAGAAATACATGTTTATGTGTGGATTACTGAGTGGTACAAGAATATGGGTTAACACAACCAGTTCCCCAGAGCACACCAGCATCCTGCATCTTCCCCGCGTGAAGATCTCTAGTAGAAATCACACGGAGAACGTCAGACTGAAAACCTGCTGTGGCTGTGAGGAGCCGATCCCCCATCCTGACCTTGCTCCAGCCCTTGTCCACAGCACCCAGCACCCTCCAGGGAGTGACCAAGGACTGGGGGGAGCCTGGGAAAGCCCTGGGACACCCTCAGCCCTCCCCATGGGCAGCGGGCAGCTCCCACCGCTGCCTCACAGGCTTTGGCAGTCCCCAGTTAATCTGAGGGATGCAGCTGTAGGGAGCTCTCCTCTGCATGGCCCCGTGGTGGGAAGCAGGCATGGAGGCAACATCTGGTGCCTGGGGACCCCGGCTGCAGCATGGGGTTGCCTTGCCCCACGGCAGAGGTTGGGGTCCCTCGGGGAGCACGAGACCTGCCTCCTGCACTGGCTCGGGCACCAGGACACACAGGGCTGTGGGCACCCAGCAGCCACGGGCACAGGGTGATTTCGGAGGATTATTTGGAAGATGCATCTTCACATTCACTTGGGCGGGTGGACAAGGTTTCCCTCAATGGGGTCTGGGACTGCGCTAAACACACACACGCTCATCTCTGTGACGGACCCCAAGCACAATATCCAGAAACTCTGCTTTTGGACTTTCTGACTCACTGGGGATCCAGAGGCCCATGTTAGGAGTATGTGTATATATATATATATGTTTGTGTCATATATAAGTATAGACTTTATGGATACAGGTGTACAATGTTGTGTGTATAGTGCTCATACATATGCCAAATTTCATCAGAGCAAGAGTGATAAAATACATTAAGTATTTCCTACCAGAAATATGACGGTTGGTATCAGCCCAACAGTGAATACCTCTGGGCCTGTGAAAAGCTCGGCTGTGGGGTGGGTACAGGCATTGCCGCACTTCTGGGGTGAGCCTGCCTGAGTAATTAGCCAAACAACCCTTCTACACAAACACAACTTCCCCAGAGCTCCAAAATGCTTCAGGGGCCATGTTTTATGGCCACCTGGTAGCTCACTGGCACCTGTTCAATCACCCCCTAAAGCAGGCTTCCAGCATTTTAGCAGAAATCGAGCTGGGGAGGGATTTCCAATAGAGCCATTTCACCTCTCCTGAATCCAGCCTCCACCTTTCTTTCCGGCATGTACATACCCAGACACCTTCTCTGTGCCCCACATGTCACTGTTGCAGCTAGTGACATCTCCGGTTTTGATGGTGCATCACAAGCCAGCCTCCAGCAGCATCCCGGTGTTGGCATTTAACTGTGAATCACATGAGGGTATCTGGAAATAGCTGCCAAAGGATTAAGTTAAAATGAAAGATCTGGGTCTTTCTGCAGGGAAGCCTGTTTGCTTTTGCATTTCTATGAGTGACACTGTGAACGGGGAGCTTCAACATGCTGAACCCAGTTATCTTGACACCAACTCGTGGAGAAGTCAGGAGGGCGCGTGGGCAGAGGCGGTGGGGCAGCCAGCAGCGGAAAGGCTGGCCAAGCCCCTGGTCCCCCACCCAGCCCTGCTCCTGCCTCCCCCTCGTCCCCCACCAGCTCTGGGCAGCGGGGGCTGACGGGGGGATTCTGTGCCCTTTTGACAGGACCCTCCTGCCGCTCATGGCTCTTTGGGGCCGCCCAAGCTGCCCTCTGCGCTCCACCCAGGGGAATGCCCCGCAAGCATCAACCCCTGCTGCTCCAGCACCGACTTTCCCAGGCCATTGGCTCCAGAAGTCACATTTGTGGTGGCCTCCATCCTTCCCTTGCCTCCCCATCCCTGCCTGGAAAACGCAGTCCACTTCCTGCAGCTCGGGATGTGTTTTTCTTCATCACCATAGTGACAACGTAAATATTTGGGGCTGGTGGGGTTTTGATCAGATTTCAAAAGTATTGCAGGGGCTGGCAAACCCGTTGTTTATGTCGTTGCATCTTGCATGGAGTCTCGTGACTTGCAGTTGAAGTTGAGCAGCCTTGCGGGGGGTGGTGGCTGGTCCGAGCTGCCTGCTGGGACCACGGTCGCTTGTAATTTTGCCTGCATCTGTCGGGCTGACAGCTGGGCAGGTCGATCCCCGCAGCATGCTCGTTGCAAGCCATGGCCCTGCGGATGCTGCAGCAGGAAACCATCACAGGGGTGAAAGATCCAGGCCCCCATGGAGCAAGGATTCATTGCGTTTGCCTCGAGGCTGAAAGGAGACCCCAGCCGCCTTTCACGTATGCCCTTGCCCCATCCTCAGATGTGATTTCCTCTGGTAGTGAACAGTAGGCTGGCTTTGAATCATTTGAAAAGAGCTGGGCTTTTTAAGAGAGTGCCTGATGGAAGCACGTCCTGCACCGGCGGGAGGACACAGGAGAGAGTGATGCAGGCGCCACAAACTCAGCAGAGTTTGCCGTCTGTTCAAGGAGACAGGGGTTTATTTTTTGTATTTCCAATGATAGTTTTGGGTTTGGGTTTGGGTTTTGGTTTGCTTGGGTTTTTTTTTTCAATTGGATCTGAACAGTTGCAATTAGCACCTTTTTTTTCCCCCCAGCATGATTTTCCTCCCTCCTCTAATTGATGCCCCTGGATTGGGTTTGTGCAGAAGTATCGCTTTGGCCTGCCTACTGCAGAGAGAAGCAACTGGAGCATGAAATCACGGCAGCAGCACCCCCAAAGCTGCAATCCAAGCACACCACCAGCCACTGGTGTTGCTCAGGGCTGTGCATAGGCACGGGGGACACGGGCAGAGCCTGCAGACTGTGAGCTCAGCATGTCATGCAAGGGGTTGGAGCAAGCGGAAGGTCTGGGTTGCTAAACAGTCCCGGTGTTTTGAACAGCTCTTGGTTTACCCTCTTTACTGTCTTTCGTGTGAAGCAAACAGGCTGTCTCACAGCCTGTGGAGTCGCTGGGGAAGGGGTGCTGCCCACCCCTCGTGCCAGCCAGATGCACCCTGCGGCATAGAGCAGTGTGGCTCCTGGCTCTGCCGTACAGCCCTCACTGCCGTCCCTGCCGTGCCACCATCCCTGCCATACCACCGTCCCTGCCATGCCACTATCCCTGCTGTACCGCCGTCACTGACGTAGAGTGACATACTGTGTCTGCTGATAGGCTGCTTTCTGAGGACAAGGTGATGCCAATCGCGTGGTGCACATGACCCACGCTGCACCCTGGGACCGCAGGTGCACTGGACTGAGACGGGGGTGGGAGCACCCGGTGGGTACCCTGTGCAGCCTCAGCAGCACCCTGGGAAGCTGGGAGGAGGGAGCAAGCCTGTGCCAAACCAGCAATACCCGCAAAACTGGGAGAAAAATGGTCATGTCCTAAGAACCTCCGAGCCCCATAGTGCCAGGGATGCACCAGCTGCCCAAGTGGCTCCTGGTCACTGCAAGGCTGGGGCTGCTCCACCACCCTTCTGGCTCCCAAACCCAGGGAGGATCACCAGGGGTTTCTGCTAATTGGTCTTTTGTGGGAGAGGAAAGAGACTGTAAGAGAGGAAACACTGGGCCATCTGACAGTCCAAAGCACGGGGGGAGATGTTTAGCAACACCTCTGGGTGCTCTTTTAGGGTAGTGTCAAGAAAAGCAAAGCGGCTGCAGGAGAAGGGGCAGGTGTTTAGACAGAAGCAGTGGGACCGCCCACGGGGAATGCCTCGCACAGCTCTGCCGCCTTGCTACTTGATTAACTCCTGATAAAACTCCGACCGCACAAATCTGGGCAGGGAGTCTTTCTCCATCAGGGCAAAGATCCTCTTCTGGGCCATGTCAAAGCTGCTTGGTGATGGCTCCACCAGGTTCTTCATGGTCACAGCCTTGGTGAAGTGGTCGATGTTCACCTGTGATGGGAGTGTAATGGGAGGGATGGGGACCCTGCCTTTGCGAGGGGTGGGTGATGGCATCTCCCCTCGCCTGCTCTGTCCCACCACCAACCACGCAGAGGTTATGGGGAGGCACTGAAGCAGGCTCACTTATCTGGGGGAATTATTGGAGGCAAACCTGTAATGAAGGATGAGGTCTATCCTGCAGCAAAAGTAAGTCTGGGGCGAGGGCTACCATAGATTGTCATCCCTTATGATTGAAGTAAGCCCTCTGTGGGGAGAGGGGGACAGGCACATGCTGGAAGTGCCTGTAGCAGAAGGCAGCCCAGCAGAGGCTGAGCATGTGAACAGGGACGCTGGGGCTGCGGAGGGTGGGAGTGCAGTCCGTGGGGATGGGGCTGACCCTTGCCGAGGGTACAGCCCTCTGAGCCGCTCAGCCATGGTATGGGGAGCCCTGCAGCCATCGCTCTCCGTTGAGATGGAGGGCACCTGGGCAGCCTCATCCCTCCCGGCACCGTCTCCTGCCCCATGACCACTGACCTCTTTGGGTGCCTCAGTCTGGATGAACTCCTCGTAGATCTTCTTGGCCTTCTCTGCCATCTTCACAGGGGACTTGATTTTCTTGTAGTCCTCACAGGCCACCCAAAACTCGGCGTTCTCCTCGCTGAACTCAGAGCGCAGGAAGCTGCAGAAGCTGGCGAGCCCATCTGCGGGGGGAACAGGCCCTTGCTGAGCACTGCAGGTCACAGGCTGGCCAAGCTCTCGCTGAGCACGGGGTGGGGCGGAGGTGCATGGGATGAGGGGATATGACTGCAGGGCGATGTGAACTTACAGGGGTTTTGCAGGAGCTTCTCCAGGGAATCACGCCATTGCAGAGCCTCCTCCGGTGATGGCCTGAAGGGAGTAAAGAAAGCCCAGGTAGTCCATGCTCACCCCACAGCCCCAGTCTGGGTTCCAGTTTTTTAAATAATTCCTTTAAAAATGGGGGGAATGGAGTAATGACCTGTGGAGACTATTGCAGAGTGAGGGTGATTGTCAGGCAACAGAGAGGCTACTGTATCTCAGCACGAGTACCCTCCTCCGGGGAGAGCTGGGTGCAACGGGAGGTGAGGACCAGCTAATTCCCCCATGTTTTGAGCAGAGACATGGCTGAACCGCCAACCGAGTCCCCTCTGCAGCCGCAGGTCCCCTCCACGCCCCAGCACCCGTGCATGGGAGGGCAGAGCAGGGGCTCCGCAGGCAGCTGGGAAGCATCCCTGTTTTTCCGCTGGGGTCAGGGAGGATGCTCCCCGCTGGGGAGGGGCGGCGAGGGCCAGATCCTGCCGGGGCTGGGGTCACCGCCCCCCCACTCCCACAGCCTGCGCGCCCCATTCCCACGCCCCGCAGCGGGGCAGGACGCCAGCCTCTGCTCCCTCCCCCACCCCAGTGAAAACCTTCCGTGTTTTTCATGTGCGTGGCTTGTCCTCTTTTTCTTCCCCCCCCCC
>VWZL01003556.1:139695-156862 GCA_013396915.1 Stercorarius parasiticus | reverse complement strand
GCTGGCAGGACAACCTGCCGGTCCTGGAGGCTTCGGTGCTTCAGGGGTGGGGCTGGGGTAAGCGCAGGTGATCCTACCCAGCCACCCTGCCCAGGTGGCTCCAGGGGGGTGAGGATAACGGCAGAAATGCAAGGCTTGCTCACACTGGCTATCCAGCCCTCACTTGCCATCAAACTGCCAACTTCCAGCAGTAAGGACCATGGTGGGGGCTCTGAGCATTTGCTTTCTGGACTTCAAATTGCATTTGCACTTGCTATGAAGGATCAAAAGCTCTCCCTGTCCCCATGTTCCTCCCAGGTGCCTCCCCACCGCCGGTGAGGGGCAGCATCACTGCAGCAACCCAACACAATCCAGATCTCCTGAAAACTATCAAATTTGCTTTTTCTGTTGGCTGAATGTCCCAGGGATGATATTAACTGCCAGGGAGATGCTGATGGGTAAGTGATACCGAGGCTGCGCAATGGTGCAGTGCAGGAGAAAACAACTCCTCTATCCAGCAGGGAGTGAAGATGTTCTCTGGCTTTTGTCAGTGATGGCTAATGGGGACAAATGTGTCTCCTTCGCAGAGGCATCCAGGGCATGGCAGCGACTGAGTGTGAAATGTGCCATCCGTCAGGGCTCTGCTTGCCCTGCCTGGCCCGGGCAGCTCTCTCAGAGCAGCGCTGCAGTGGGCAGGCACCAGGCTGGCAAGTGTCCCCATACACTGCACCCAGCAAAGTGACTGCAGGTCTCTGCGGGCTTACGTCAGGGTGAGCTGGGCGTTCGTCTGCACATTGGAGTTCGTTTTGGGGTTTGTTTTGGGCTTTTAGCAATCCCTTGGTGGAGGGTTGCCAGTTTAGAGTACCATTGCCTGGGCTGAAGGGAAACATGGGGAGAGGGACTGGTGTAAAACAAAAAGTTGTGATTTTGAAGTGGAAATAGAAGCCTGGCGTTGTAAAGAGTGGGCATGCACCTCTCCTGGTTTTAGTCCTGACATGGCCACTCGAGACCTTGGAGATGAGCCCTTGCTCCTGGTGCCATGAGCAAGGCTGGCTGGGCCAGCGAGCCTCGCCTGCCTCCAGCAGGTTAGATAGCCTGGGTGCTGTCAGACCTGGGTCCTCCAGCACTGTGTGTGTCTGGGCGGCTAAAGGACAGGGAGAAAATCCCTGGGGCAGGGGCAGGCATCTCCAGGAGAATCGCCCGCATCCGATGGCAGCAGGGCTGAGGGGTGGCAGAAGAGTGGTTGGGCAGCGGCTCGTGTACTCAGCTCAGCTGCCCAAGGCTGGGCTGGAGATACCCTGGGTGAAGCCATCACCCTATGTCCAGGAAGCCATCCTGCTTTTAGATTTGAGCTAACATTTCTTTTAAAGGTTTATTTTGTCTCCTTTGAGTTGTTACTCTTGCAGCGCAGCCCATCAGCCTCTTTAGCTTCTCCTCTGCTTTGCTTTGTCATTAAACCATCTCAGTGCTGGAGAGGAGGCTCTGCAGGGTGTTGTGCTGGGCTGCACAGCAGTGCCTGCCCCACACCAAGCCCCATCCTGCATTGCACCCACCAGCCCCGAAACGCTAATGGCCTCTGGCTCAGGACAAAGGCAATAAGGCGATACAGTGCCATCATCACTGAGCTGCCCAGAGACAGGCATCACACCGTAGGGCCGTGCACCCAGCTCAGGGACACACTGCTGCCCGGTGCCACCTGGCTGTGCAAGGCTGCCACCTCTGGGCTGAGACGGGTGACTCAGAGAAGTCCAAGTGCCGTATGCCTCTGGCAAAACCTTTATTGAGTGAATGTGAAATCTCATCAAAAGTAAATTGATTTCCCATGAGAAATCTGGTTTCCATAAAGCTGTATTGCCTGACACGTCTTATGCTGCCTTGATGTAACTCTCAGAGCCCGCACCTAGCTGGTGGGTCACGAGGAGTGTGCCACGAGCCACCTGCCACGTAGAGCCCGCTGTGCCCACCCCAGGCCCCACAGCAGGGGCTTCAACTCCTCTGCATCCCAAAGGGGGTTTGTGTCCACCCCTCTGGCCAGGCACAGGCGCCAGCACAGCCCGGCACGGTACTCACTTCTGGATCTTGGGCGGCTTCTCCGGCTTCTCCGGGTAGGGGATGATAAAGTCAATGGTTGAGTCGGGCTTCTGGAGCAGTGTGCCCAACTTGGTCTTGATCTCCTTGGCCCTGCGCGAGGGAAGGAGAAGAGGCAGGTCAGGTGGAAGGATGGGGCAGCAGAGATGGTCCCTGCCCTATGCCCGCACGGACCCTGGCACGGACCCTGGCATGGCTGCTGGTGAGGTACAAAGCTGTGTTATTAATTACACACGGACAAACAGACCCTAATGCTGTAAAGGCGCCTGGCTGAGGCATTTCAAGCTGGGCAATTAGAATTAGCGTCAGCTCTTGATCTCCATCTCTTTGCTTTGTCCCCATCTGTGGTCGGGATAATTTTATCAGCGGAGCTGGCAGGCTGCTCTGAGGATGAATTAGGGCATGTGTGTGCAGCACTCAGTTTCTATGGTGATGTGCCCCAAGGAAATGCTGGCCAGGAGATGCAGCTCCCTTCGGAGAGGAGGCTCTGCAGGGTGTTGTGCTGGGCTGCACAGCAGTGCCTGCCCCACACCAAGCCCCATCCTGCATTGCACCCACCAGCCCCGAAACGCTAATGGCCTCTGGCTCAGGACAAAGGCAATAAGGCGATACAGTGCCATCATCACTGAGCTGCCCAGAGACAGGCATCACACCGTAGGGCCGTGCACCCAGCTCAGGGACACACTGCTGCCCGGTGCCACCTGGCTGTGCAAGGCTGCCACCTCTGGGCTGAGACGGGTGACTCAGAGAAGTCCAAGTGCCGTATGCCTCTGGCAAAACCTTTATTGAGTGAATGTGAAATCTCATCAAAAGTAAATTGAGTTCCCATGAGAAATCTGGTTTCCATAAAGCTGTATTGCCTGACACGTCTTATGCTGCCTTGATGTAACTCTCAGAGCCCGCACCTAGCTGGTGGGTCACGAGGAGTGTGCCACGAGCCACCTGCCACGTAGAGCCCGCTGTGCCCACCCCAGGCCCCACAGCAGGGGCTTCAACTCCTCTGCATCCCAAAGGGGGTTTGTGTCCACCCCTCTGGCCAGGCACAGGCGCCAGCACAGCCCGGCACGGTACTCACTTCTGGATCTNCTCTGCAGGGTGTTGTGCTGGGCTGCACAGCAGTGCCTGCCCCACGCCAAGCCCCATCCTGCATTGCACCCACCAGCCCCGAAACGCTAATGGCCTCTGGCTCAGGACAAAGGCAATAAGGCGATACAGTGCCATCATCACTGAGCTGCCCAGAGACAGGCATCACACCGTAGGGCCGTGCACCCAGCTCAGGGACACACTGCTGCCCGGTGCCACCTGGCTGTGCAAGGCTGCCACCTCTGGGCTGAGACGGGTGACTCAGAGAAGTCCAAGTGCCGTATGCCTCTGGCAAAACCTTTATTGAGTGAATGTGAAATCTCATCAAAAGTAAATTGAGTTCCCATGAGAAATCTGGTTTCCATAAAGCTGTATTGCCTGACACGTCTTATGCTGCCTTGATGTAACTCTCAGAGCCCGCACCTAGCTGGTGGGTCACGAGGAGTGTGCCACGAGCCACCTGCCACGTAGAGCCCGCTGTGCCCACCCCAGGCCCCACAGCAGGGGCTTCAACTCCTCTGCATCCCAAAGGGGGTTTGTGTCCACCCCTCTGGCCAGGCACAGGCGCCAGCACAGCCCGGCACGGTACTCACTTCTGGATCTTGGGCGGCTTCTCCGGCTTCTCCGGGTAGGGGATGATAAAGTCAATGGTTGAGTCGGGCTTCTGGAGCAGTGTGCCCAACTTGGTCTTGATCTCCTTGGCCCTGCGCGAGGGAAGGAGAAGAGGCAGGTCAGGTGGAAGGATGGGGCAGCAGAGATGGTCCCTGCCCTATGCCCGCACGGACCCTGGCACGGACCCTGGCATGGCTGCTGGTGAGGTACAAAGCTGTGTTATTAATTACACACGGACAAACAGACCCTAATGCTGTAAAGGCGCCTGGCTGAGGCATTTCAAGCTGGGCAATTAGAATTAGCGTCAGCTCTTGATCTCCATCTCTTTGCTTTGTCCCCATCTGTGGTCGGGATAATTTTATCAGCGGAGCTGGCAGGCTGCTCTGAGGATGAATTAGGGCATGTGTGTGCAGCACTCAGTTTCTATGGTGATGTGCCCCAAGGAAATGCTGGCCAGGAGATGCAGCTCCCTTCGGAGAGGAGGCTCTGCAGGGTGTTGTGCTGGGCTGCACAGCAGTGCCTGCCCCACACCAAGCCCCATCCTGCATTGCACCCACCAGCCCCGAAACACCAATGGCCTCCGGAGAAGGGTGCCCTCCTCAGGTCCTGGTCTGCAGACAGAAGGAGTGGGAAACTGTCCTCATCACGTCCCCTGAGCTTTTTGAGGTCACTGCTCTGCCTCCAGCAATGCCCAGTGCAGCCCCCGAGCCCAGCACTCTGCTGCTGAGCACCCTCACACCACCCAGCCAAAATCCTCCCTGTCCTGGGGGACGCTATTGCTAACACACAGGTTAACACGTACCTCTATGCTTGCCAAAATCAGGGTGAAATGTTCCTTGATGTGCTCTGTGCCACCCCTGAGCCTCCCAAGCACTCATGGCTGGGGGCTTCCTCCTTTGTAGGCACTTTTATTAGGATTTATTCTCTTTCTGTGGCTCTTTTGGGGACCACCAGCAATGCGCAACCCACCACACTTCCTGCTAGTGCTTGCTGTTCCTCTGCGCACTCCTAAGTAATACGTAGTAATATAAGTAATACGCATGCCTTATGTCTGCAATGGGAAGGGTCCTGCAAACAGGTAGCTCCTAGGTGCTGCTTTCCCTGGGCAGAGGGGGAAGAAGGGTTTCAGGAGGTGAAGTAGTCTGACTAGCAAAGGAGTTTCATCCTCCATCTTTCATCCATTTGGAGGATACGTAGACAAGAGGGGTTGTGGGGCTTGACAGCAGGTCCAGCTGTCTCCTATTATGTGCCCCTTTGTGCAATACAACTTGCAATGTGGTCCTGAGGATCCAAAGCCACCAAG
The DNA here is from genome assembly GCA_013396915.1 of Stercorarius parasiticus. Lineage (NCBI taxonomy): Eukaryota > Metazoa > Chordata > Aves > Charadriiformes > Stercorariidae > Stercorarius > Stercorarius parasiticus. Next base: position 151,797 of record VWZL01003556.1, on the reverse strand, counting down.
GAGGCTCCCCTCTGCTGCATGCAGCTCAGTGTTGGTAGCAAGAGCAAGCCTAGCTTTAGCAAGGCAAACACAGGTGTGCTGGGTAAGACTGAACAAATAAAGGGGTGAAAATGGACCCCCCAACCCCATCTTTGCAGGGCAGGACTCTTCCCTGGCACAGCAACATTTGGTGGCTTCCAGGCTCTCTGGCACAGGGGGTGGATGAGGGCAAGGGGACACACTGCTGCCCTAAGGCCGGCTGGGCTCGGTGCCTTTGCCACGGGGTGGCTGCCGAAGCCGGACTGCAGCTCCCCGGTTTCAGGGCTCACTGCACTTCTCTTTCCCCTGGTTATTTTCACAAGCCCCCTGTAGAACATCACTCCCTTGCTATGTCTGCTTTTTCATTTCCATTCCTTCAATTTTTTTCCCCTCCCTATAAAACTCCCTCTGTGTTTTGGTTTTCCATGCCATGGATGACTTGTTGAGACCCAGCACGGGCTCTGCTCCCCTGCCGGCTGGCCCCTGCTTCTGCTGCAGAAACCTGCCCCCAACAGCCACCCTTGGAAGGGAGCGGTCAGGGGATGGCAAGGCCAGCGCTGGTCGGCACAGGAGCAGGCAGCAGGGCCAGATGGAGTAATCAGCCCAGCCTGGATCTGGATGGACCGCCCACAGTGGGTGTCCAGCACGGGGCAGAGCAGATCCAGAAATCCAACTGTTTTCATGGAAAATGTCAGCAACTACAGGGACAGCTTCCATTGCTTGTGCTTCCGAGAAAACTTGAATGTTGCCTGGAAAGACCAGGACCTTAGGTGAAGGGTGATGAGGTCCCCACGCTCCCTGCACTGAGGTGTCTGTGGGACAGGGATGCTGCCATGCACAGTTCATTCCACTCCCTCTAATAAATAAACAAAATGCGGTTAAATGCTCCGAGCCGGAGATGGCTCCTGATGCCCAGATCATGGGGTGGCTCTCCTGCGAACCTCAGGTGCCCCTTGGCACCCCACAGACTGGCACTGCTGTGCCGGGACCCCGGGAGCGGGCAAAGACAGCAGGAGCTGCAGCCCCATTTAGCACCGAAGCAACGGGTGGGTGCAGAGGGTGCCCCAGGAAAGTTGGTGGGGCATAAGAGCCTCCTCCCTGCCTCTGCTTTCCCTGACATCTGTGCTTGTGGCCACTGGTCCTGGCAGGGAAGGGGACACATGGGTTCGGGAGCATCTCTCAAAGAGGGGCTGAGTAGAAATGCCAGCTGCCACCTGGTCCCTCTCCCTGCCACTGCCCCATGCACAAGAGGGCAGAACCAGGGATGCTGCCGTGACCGATCCACTGCTGGTGCTGGGTGCTGTGCACCAGGGAGGGTCCCCTCCAGGTGATTGGATCATGCACCTGATCCTGGGGGTTTTGTCTGGCAGAAGCAGGGGTGAAGTGCAAGGGAGAAGGGGCTTGCCCACCTCTGAAGTGAGGATGGTGGATGCCAGGGGTCCCAAACAGGCAGGGCAAAAACACGGGCAGCGCTGGGAGCAGGGGCACTGAGAGCCAAGTCTAACACACGACAGCCGAAGGAGGTGGGAAGATAGAACCAGGACTCTGTTGCTGTCTGAGCAGGACCTGAAGGCCTCACTACCCTGGTGCAGGTGGGGCCAACACATGCGCAAGATTTGGATGCAATCGATGGTGGCTTCACGCAGCAGCAAGCAGTGTCCTGGATAATGCTTGGACCTGGTTGAAAATCTTGCTCTCCAATTCCCGCCCTCTGAGAGTGGCTTACAGCCAATATCTGTTGGGCTCAAAGGGCACTAATGGACCTTAATGGCCCAGAGGAGCCCCACACCCTGCCCACGGCCAGGGGCTCCATTTCAGCTCTTTCCCTTTGGCTGTGCTGTAGGTGGGCTTCTCCCCAGCCTGGTCTCCTGGCTCAATGTTGGACCTTTATTGCAGCCCCACCATCTGCCACTCCCAGCGGGGCTCCCTGGATGGCTCCATCCCCGCCCCATCCCTTGGGGCTGTTAATGGACCACCAGCAGCTGCCCACCCTGCCGAAGCCCAGCAGGTCCCAGTGTGGGGACGGCAGCAAGAACCTCCCCACTGCAACCAAGTCCTTGGCTGTGGGGCCTTCATGAAATACAGGGAGACTGCAGAGATGAGGAGGCTTGTTGAAAGGAAGCGAGAAAGGACAGCCAGAGGGGCTGAGTGCTTGCAGACTGGCGGGAGGGAAGGACTATTTAAAGACATTATCCTGGCGTCCTCTAGCAGATGTATGACAAGCTTTCAAGCAAGACTTCAGCAAAGGCAAAACAGCAGGGTAAGAACGGCAGTTATAAACAAGAAGGCACCCTTCAAACCCCCCCGCCCCCCAGCTATGTCCGAGTGAGAAAAAGCAAGAGGACCATAAACTGTGGAAGGTTAAGTGTGAGAACACATGGGAGCAAGCCAAGAAAAAGTCTGAGAAACAGCTTCCAAAAAGCATTAAAAGAGAATATGGGCTCTGTCAAACACATCAGGAGCACAAAGGCAGCTGGGGCAGGCCAGGAGAGACTCCAGCTTTAAAAACAAAACAAAAAGAAACTTGAAGAAGTTAAAGCTATAGCTGAAAGCTAAAGCTGCTGCTGTGCCCGAGGGCAGGGAGGTGCCAGAGGGAATGCTCCTTGAGGGGAAAAAGGCTTCAGGGGGGATGTGAGGAGCCATAAAGTTGCAAGGGTGATATGGTACGGGAATGTCAGCAACAGCTGTGTCAGACAGCCGTGGTGGACACATGGACAAATATGGTCTATTGGAGAGCAGTCAAGGCAGCTCTGGCAGTAGGAAGAGATTCCTTCAAACCTATCGGCCCTCTCTGAAGAGGCCAGTGAGCACGTGCCTTGGGGAGAGTCGGGGGGCTACCAGCCCCTTGGGTCTGCAGGAGACCTCGGATGGGCTCTCCAGACCCCAGGCAGCTGCAGAGGGGAAGGTCATCTCATGGATGACAGCATGGGGAACAGCGTGGGAAAGGTAGCACACAGTGCGTTGGGGACATGGTGTGTTCTCATTGGTGCGGGTGGTCCTGGGGGAATGCAGGCTGGGACCATGCTGTTAAACATATCACGTGCATGGGGAGAAGGGCCGAGCAGCAGATACTGCGTTACCCGGGTACAGCACTTGGGGAACTGCAGGAGGGCCTCGTGAGACCAGCAATGAAGCGGCTGTTGAGATTCCTCATAGAGGAACAGAAAACGGTGCACACAGGACAAACCCAGCCCTAACTCCGAGTATAAAATGGTGGCCCGTAAGCGAGATCGCCTTTCAAGAGTGAGGATTTGAAGGTCAGTGAAAGCATCAGCACAGCAGCAGTGGAGAAAAACCTAATGTAGTATTAGAAAGTAGCAGAAGAGTGACAACAAAGATAATAGCAGAGCAGAAATGGGTGGTTCACCCACATCTGGAAGAGTGCTGCCCACGGCGCAGGAGGTTGCAGGAGACCGGTCAAGGTGGGCATGGGGCCACGAGGGTGGCCAAAGGGCACCAAGCAGAGAAATTGTCATAGGCCCACACTCCTGTGCATGCCTGCGATGGGAAATTGCCTTACTTTCAGGCAAGCAGCATCAGCTTTAGCTGATGAAGGGGGACTTCTGAGCTGCCCGCAGGACAGTGAATGCCACGCTTGCTCTCATCTGAAAACCTGCGCTAAGGCTCACAACTGCAAGGAAATCCTCCCTGGGTAATTCACCTGTAAAGTCTTTTACCAAGTTTCCTCCTTAGGTGAAGAATCGAGTGCTTTGCTGCTGCAGAGAGGCCCCAGCCTCGTGCCGTGGCCCCCCCTGCACCTCTCACGCGACCCCCTCCAAAGCCCCTCCAGCTCCGCAGGAGGGGAGCAGGGGCCAGGTTTCGATCAGCATGGAAAGGGCTGGAGCCTGCCTGGGTTCCCAAGGGGTGAGAGCAGCCTGGGAAGCACCACCACCACCTGGGGCATGTTTCAAGGTGAGTGCTGGAGCAGAAGGGGATGAAAATGAAGAAGAGGATGGGTGCCATGAGCAGGGCCGAGTGGGCATTCTGCAGAGCCTCATGCGAGGGGCCAGGGCAGACTAATCTGCGTGCGAGGGAGATGCAGGCAGTTAAAGAGGATTTTGAGGCACTTTTGAGACAGGGCTGGTTTCACCTCAGAAAGGCAACCCACTTTTCTGTTTTTTTCCTCCCCCCCAGGTTTTGCAAACGTTAAACTCTGAGGACAACATGTTCCTGCGTATTGAGGCTGAGGGGTGGGTTTCCAGAGGGTCCCAGCCACTTGCAGCATCCCACTGAGCCCCCCACCAGCAAGTCCGTTCCCTCTCAGTTCAGAGCTGGGTGATCCCAGCCTCCATAAGAGATGTCCATCATGGGGATGTGCTGGAGGAAGAACCTCTCTGCCCCTCGCCACCCCTGTCAGAGCCCCACTGGGAGGCAGGTGCCCCGGCATCCCCACGCGAGCTGGCTGCTCTCACCTCTCCAGGCACGTGTGGGGCAGCGCTGCTAATCCTTTGCACATCTTGGCAGGCTGTAGTTTTCCTCGGCCGCGAGAAGACTGTGAGCGATGGCTAAAGCAGGCGGCAGCAGCTCTATCTGCAGCCCAGCTCCCCCCTCTCCCTCCTATATAGCGCTGGGAGCTGGACCCCAGCCAGCCCCGTAACCAATGCCTTCTGTCCCGCCGCAGCTGGCCCCAGCCCCAGCCGCGTCTGGATTTTGTTTTCTCCTCTCTAAACTCACACGGGGGGGGAAAAATGTGGTTTTGCTGGGGTGAGCTCAGGTAATCAAATTTGAAAGGCCAAGCTGCTGTTGGAGGGGCCGGGGGGGGGGCTTCAGGAAGCCCACAGGGTTTCCTCTCAATGACATATCAGGCTCCGGGTCAGTATTTAGAAGAGCCAGGTATAAATGCTTCATTCAAGTGGGTTTTTTTTCAATGAAAAATGTCCCTTTCATAAGAATAAAAGTGCTTAGGAGAAGTCCTGCTGTTGATTTAAAGGCTGTGACTAACACCAAAATACCCACAGCTTCAACAGTGGTTATCAGCTGGTGGCTAACAGTGACTTTTGTTCTAGAACAAAGTCATTTTAGGGTAATCTTAAAAAAAAAATAAATCTTTTAATCGTAGCAAATGTTCTGGTTTTATCTGACAGTGACACTTTGATGAGGCCTAAAAGGATTCCCACTCAGAATTTTGTGAAGTGGAAAATTTGGACCCTTTTTCCATTCCTTTTCAGAGTAGCAAAACATATGCCAGAGCCCGGAGCTGCCCCCGATGTGGGATGCAGGGCCTGAGCAGGGACCAGTCCCCCAGTGTGGTTCTGCCCCATTGCTGCCCCACCAGGACACAGCCCCTTGCTCACCTAAAGCCTGGGTGCTGCACAGCGTTGCAGTGTTTCTGTTTGTTCAGGTAAGATGTCTTTGATTGCTCCACTAAAGCTCGCAATCACGGAGCCAGTGCCTCCCTATGGTGGTGACATCTGTGGCATGAGTTCCTCCCGGACTCAGCCAGGCACGCAGGCAGGCACAGTGTCGGTGCATCCCCAGAGCAATGCTGCCTGCTGAGAGGCAAATCATGGCAAAGACGGGGACCAGCCTGGCTCTGAGGCACCCTGTAGCCGAAACCCTGACTTGGTGGCTCCCCATGGCCACTCGGGGAGAATGAGCTGCAGCCAGTAGCTGCAATGGAAACACTCCTAACACTGCTTAGCGGTTACTTGGAGTGGAGAGGGTAACTGCAGCCATCCCAGATGTCTCCCTCCTGGCTTCCAGCCAGGATGTGCCAGCCCATCCTCGGCAGTGTCACCTGGGGCACGGCTCATCACCTGGATCTGCACGGGCAGACTAGAGACAGCACAAGGGGAAAGCCCTCAAACACACACGGGGTGGCTATGGGGGCCTCAGCGCCAGCTCTTTTGCAGTTTGTGTAGTAGGACTTAGTCCAACACCAACGCGGGTCTTTGCCACCCCACAGCAGTGCCCGTGCAGTGACATCCGCCTGTGGCACAGGCGCACAGAGGGTGTGTGGCTCTGCTCTGCCTTCACCTCCCACTCTACCCCAGCCAGGGCATCCCCTTGTCATCCTGCACGGGGTGCGGGCTCAGGGTTCACCCTGAAAATCTGCCACATGCTTGTTCCTGACCTCAGCTGCCTGTGTGACTTTGAAAATGTGCATCCAAGTGCTTTAACACCCACGGCTTGGAGCTGGGAATAAGCGACCTTACTCCCAACCTGGCTATCCAGACTCCAAGGGCACTAATGGCCTTAATTGCCCTGACCAGCCCCACCCGTCCCCTCAGCCTGGGGCTACATTTAAGCTCAGCCCTGGGCACCCTTTCCCCCTCTGAGCAGTGTCAGAAGTGTGCCAGGCTCTGGCTCCTAGATGGACTTTGGACCTGCACTGCAATCCTATCTTCTGCTTTTCTGGAATTATGCAGCAAATGACATCTATATTTCAGCATGTGAGTGCAGTAACTGAAAGTTAGAAGTCTGCTAGAAAACATCTCTCCCTGGAGAGCTTGGGTTAGCTTTTTACTGGTTTGCAATGGAAAATGAATGAAAAAAGTACAATCTAAAATTTCAGAGGATGAGATGCTTGAATGACCTTCCCCTGGGTTTGTGCTGATTAGAGACCCCCAGATGCACCTAAGCAGGGGTACCAGACCTGCCAGGTGGTGGGGCTGCCCCTTCTTGCTGCCCGGCATTGACCCACCAACTCCCCTTGTGCCTCACATGGGGGGGAAGGAAAACATGGCAGACGCAGAGGATGGAGGTACTTTACTCCCTCACAGGCTGCTATCATTTTGCCTTTTTCACAGATGAGCTGGGGGGAGGCTCTGTTATTAGCACGGAGGTGCCTCACCCCAATTTGGGGATAGCTCAGAGCCCAATTGCCTCATCTCCCTGCAGCTGGGGTGCAGCCCCCCAGCTGTCAGAGAGACTGAGCCTTGCAAGCTCGGCAGGGCTGTTGGGCTGTGCTGGCTGCCCTTGGGAACAGAGAGCATGTCAGGGCCATCCCTTTGCTAGCAGGGATGTCACCAGAGTATCCCGAGTGCCAGGTTAGCGCCTGCCAGCTGAGTGGCTCCTTTGAAGTCAGGGTGCTTTGCCAGCCAGCGGGGCACCTCCTGGCACAGAGGGGAGCAGATGGCGAGAGGTGCCAGTGGTTCTCACAGCTGCTGGGCTGGGAAGGCCAGCGGGGCCATGGGACCACGTGGGAAACCCCCGCAGCCTCGGGCTCAGCTGCCGAGCCATTGGGAACACGGTTATTTTTTTCCTCATTAATCTTCAGTAATAAAGTCAGCATTGGAAACCCTGGGGGAGCTCGGATCTGTGGGATCAGGCGGTTTGTATGAATGCTGTCCAGCAGCCACCAAGCACCCCTTACATGCTCTCCTCTACTCCTACACTGGGGCCATGTGTCCCTGGAAAGCAGACAGCCTCTCCAGACCTCCTGCTGCCTGGAGGGGCCCAGAGCTTTGCCCCCTGAGACCCTCACAGAGGAACTGGCTCTGCCCCTTAAAGACTTTTACCTACTTTCATCCTGGGTGGGCAAATCCCCTTGTCCTGTGGCTCATGGTTCAGTGACTGATGCTCTATCATCTCTTCTACAGTCCCAGGGTGGGGGCTTAATAAATACACAGAGCAAGTTGGGGAAATTGAGGTCCAAAATGAGTGATGTAGCTTCATGTGAGAGAGTTACAAGGAAGCCAGACCATGCGCTGGGACTGCAGTTGTGCATTTTAGCAGGGACTTATCTGAAACACTGAAAAAGAAGCCATATACCATTGAGCAGAAACAAGGGTTACACAGAAATAGCTTGTATTTTCCGCAGACCTTTGTCCACTAAGAAATGTTTGGTCTGTGCATTTCAAGGCCTTAGAGCGCTAAGAAAATATTTCCAATAAGAAACTACCCAGACCTTCCTTTTCTTCCCACGACAGCTTAATTTCTTTAAGAGCCCTTCTGGGAGAGCTTTTTGGATATCCAAGTGCACTCCAAGGACCAGATTGTCTTGTGTACACAATGGCTGGTTTCCTCCAAGAGCGCTCTAGGTTTGTGCCTTGCAACTGCCCCCTCAAAAGCCACGTGGAATCTCCCATGACACCAAATTTATCCTGGGCTCTGTTATTTCAAGACTTTATTATCCTTTCTAACAACTTGCCTTTTATAGAAGGCAGTCTCACTGCTTTGCAGTTTCCTGGTTCCCACCGGCGCTTTTTTAAAAATCAGCATCGTATTTAACATTATTTAGCATCATATTGGCTTTTTGGTAGAGGGATCACTGTAATTCTCACCAAGGCGAGTATTTGGCAGTTCATCTGAGCGCTCCTTCTGGCAGATTTTTAACCATGTGTTCTAAAAATGGGGTTACAAATACCTTTTTCTTTTTTTTTTCCCCAGTGCCTTGGGACAGTCATGCAAATGTGTGTCCCCTAAGGAATGAACCCAGTGTGAGCTCCTTCACAGCAAAGGCCAACGCAAGTAACTCACCCAGATTTTTTGTGATGGCTCTTTCCTTCTCATAGAGCCTGATCACGTCCAGGCCCCAGAGCTCTCTGGAGAGCTTTCTGCCTCTCACATTGTCATGACTGATTAATTTTTATGCCCTTAGGATGCTTTCCTCAAGTCTTCTGTGGCCTGCCTTTCACCTGTAACTTTCCAGAGCTTGTATTCTTTTTTCACTCTCTCATCTGTATGCAATTTCCACTTCTTTTAAGGTCTTGCCACTTCAGGTGTTCATTTCTACTCCCCTGTATAAGCATATCACCTTTTCTAAGACCAGCCTACCTCTCATGTCCCTTTTGACATTAAGTATTACTTTAAAGGTACAGCTTTTGCTCTCACCAGGACAGTCTGATCAGTAATTATGGCTCCGTGGCCCCTCATTTGTTCCCTTTGAACTAAGCCCTGCGCATGGTTCAGGAGGCACTCGGGTAACACACAGTGTGAGGTTACACCATCCCACTGACTCCCATCAACCTTCTGAGGTCCAACCTGATGGTTAAAACACTCACGTAAGAGGAAGGAGACAGGGGATCCCAGCTCCCTCCACTTGCTGCATCCAAGTCACTGACACAGGAGCCACGAGTGAGGTCGAAGAGGAGAAAACCCTGGAAAGCAGCATTACCCGGAGCACTGGGACTCTGGCCAGCTGGGAATTCTGGAGTCACGTAAGTCCTGCGTCCCAGCTGCAGAGCCACCAAGTTCCTCAACCCCAAGCACAAGGCCTGAGAACAGCTAGGGCCACGGCTGGGACACAGTGCTGCTCCTCGAGCCTGCTCTGTGCCCGCAGCAGGGATCTGCTCCCCTTCCAGCACCCGGGCAGCGCAGGGCAGGGGCAAGCCCACCCCAAGACGTGCACAGGGCTGGCCTCACCTCCTGCGCCCACAGAGCACCCTTGGGAACAGGGCTGAGCTCTGGCTCACTTGTGTCTGCAAGGAAAGCACAGAGGAGCTGGCGGTGACAGGTGTTTTCAAGTCAATGCACATATTTGCATGGCGTTTATGCTGCTATAGGTACTAAAATGACAGCCTGGGTGTGAATGGCAGCATCCCTGCAGCGGCCTCTCTTCTCCCAGAGCAGATCGGTGAGGACAAGGCACATGCTGTGTGTTTGCAGAGACCTGCTGCAGGCAGAGCCAGCGCCCCAGGAACAGCAGCAGCTGCTGAGCTTCTAGGATCTCTGTGATCCAAACGGCACTGGTGCCACCGTGTGCTCTATGGGATGCAGCCGCAGCAAAGGCATCTGGGCACCATCTCTGCCTTTCCCTGTCTGTCTACAGCCTGGCCGCTTACCTGCGTGCATTCCTTCTACTGTCACCAAAAGACACAATCTGTGAACAAATGCGGCTGGGTAGGCAAGGGGCAGAAGACAAACACAATTTCAACACACAGTTGGCACAAACAGACCAGTCACAGCATTTTATTTGAGGCCTGGATTCAAGAAATTGCCTGGATTACACCATTTTTACCCAGATTTGCATGCTGGATTCAGGCAGCAGAGCACACTGATCCTCCTCACCCACCAGCCAGCACCCGCAGTTTTGATCACTTGACAGAATCAGCTGCCATACAAAGTGCACCTCTATCTCCACATTAGCCATGCAAGCACCCCACTCCTGTCCCACATGTGCATTCATCCTCGGCCCAGAAGAGCATCTGCACGGTGAATCAAGCTCTTTCCTGCCCTTCCCTTTCACTCTACGTGCCCTCCTGTGGCACTGCCTTTCCCAGCTCGTGGATGGCCCCATTCTCCAGCACCTCCACCTTCCCTTTGCCCGGCTGCAGCACACTGGCCACCATAGCCCTGGCCACCGTTTCCACAGGCACCGAGTAAGCGGTGGGGAAGACCTGAGCCACAACACCCAGAAACTGCTGGGCCATCCACTCTGCCGGGCGGGACTCCTGGCGCTTGCACAGCAGTACCCTGCAGAGCGAGGAGGTAAGGTGGGTTAGGATGAAACCGTTCCCCCCAGGGAAAAGCCAGAGACTGGGGATCCAGCCCAGCTTGCTAAACCCACATGGGGGCCGTGGGGCTTTGGCAGGGTCCTGAAATGTGACTGAGCTGAGCCCTGGGACACTAAACTCCATTCCCCGCAGTGCTGCCGAAACCAGGACGCCAGTTCTCCCAGGCAGCAAGAGCTGCGAGGATACAGGTGAGTATCCCTCCTGCAGAAGGTCAAGGTCTGTGCGGAGATAAGCTTTGACCTATGTCCCCCAACCTCTGCTTTCCACCCAAGCCTCTCCTCCTTGCATGGCACGTGACACTAGCACTGGGACAGGCTGTGGGAAACCACTGTGCTTGCTCCCTGCAGCATCGGGAAGCAGTGTGCTCGTCCAGGAGCTGCATTTGCAGCTGGTGGCTTTCTCCAACTCCCCTTCTCAGCCCTCCTGTTATGCACCTTTCTCTCTTTCTCCATCTCCCAGCCCGCTGCCCTGGGAACCCTCCACCTGAGTCCTGTGCCCTCCCTCCTCCACCGCTACTCACGCTGGACGGAGAATGGTACACCGATCAAAACCAACAGCCTGGACCAGGTTCTCCACTTCTCCCTGTCAGGGCAGTCAGGCAGGACGAAAGAAGACAAGGATGAGTGCAAGCACTGTCCCTGCCGCCACGTGAATGGGCAGGAGGGAGTTGCTGAGCCATGGACAGGATGGCACTAATGCCAACTGGCACCACTTGGGCAACGAGCAGCTCTCCAGGAAAAGGCAGCGTGGGGCGAGTGTCCACAGTGGACACACCGACAGTTAGTCAGCAGCGCACCCTTGCAACCATCATGCTAACTGCAACTGGACGCTCCTGAAACAGCATCTGGACACAGCTGTCCAGCCTGGAGATCCCAGCACAAGGCACTGGCAGACAGCAGTGAGTCCAGCAGATGTTGGGGGCTGCAGCACACAACAATGGGGAAAAAAACCTTTCGCGATGGGTATGGTCCCACCTGGGAAGCCTGTGGGCTCTCTACCCCTGAATAATTCAAGTCTCACCTGGACGAAGCCCTGAGCCTCCCCACCTAGCTGTGCGGAGCCAAGGTCGGGCTGGAGACCCCGGAGGGTCTTTCTGGTGGTTTGAAGAGGGAGATGGATGCTGCATGCAGGTGCTGTGCTGCTTTGGATGAAACAGCTGTCCTGCCAGCCCCTTCTCCTCACCCCTTTGTCCCCTGTCACCAGCAGTACCCTCGGAGCCATTTGCATCCCGTGACACCTCAGCTCCTGCTTCCTTCCCAAGCATCCCAGGAGGAGCCCACCCTAACTGCCCCCTCACCTTCACACGGAGGTAGAGGAAGCAGCTGTGCTGGTTTGCCCCCTGGGAGGACTGCAGGACAAAATGTTTGCAGCCTCCTGCCCGTGCCAGCTCTGCCGCCTGTGCAACATAGTCCCGGTCCACGCGGACGAAGCCGTCCTGCAGGTAAACCGGGAGAAGGAGGGTCAGCATCGCAGGGGAGAGGGCAGGCAGAGGACCGCGGGGTGGGGGGGGGTCCCACTCACCGCTCCAGCCTTGGCCCTGGTGGTGCCCAGGCAGCAGAAGCCGACGTCGTGTCCCCGGAAGGCGGCGGCGTGCTCGCTCAGATGCTCGAAGTCCACCACCGCCTGCTCCTGCGGGGAGGCCCGAGGGTCAGCACCCCCTCCCGGGCCGCTCCCCGCTCCCCCGCGC
>VWZL01003556.1:122946-139633 GCA_013396915.1 Stercorarius parasiticus | reverse complement strand
GCGGCGCGGCGGGGCGGGGCGGGCCCGGGCGGGGAGTGGCTGCGCTGCCGCCCGGCCTGGCTTCCGCCTGCCCGGGGTCTGCTGCCGGGAGACTCGGCGTCTTCCCGGCCGTAGGCAGGCAACAGGCGCAAGCTGCAGTTCCATATAAGACAAGAGCCTTTTGCAGGGGCTGGGGGGAGACTGCAGGGTCTCTGTCCCCCCAGGGCATCCCCCTCAGCCGCACTGCTGCTCCCAGTGCGCTGTGAAGAACGTTTACTGGTGTCCCCCCACCTTCTGTCTCCGCTTCCGGTGTCGTAGGATCATAGGATGGTTCGGGTTGGAAGGGACCTTAAAGATCATCTAGTTCCAACCCCCCTGCCCTGGGCAGGGACACCTCCCATTAGACCAGGCTGCTCCAAGCCCCATCCAGCCTGGCCTTGAACACTTCCAGGGGTGGGGCATCCACAGCTTCTCTGGGCAACCTGTTCCAGTGCTTATAGTTAAGAATTTCTTCCTAGTATCTAATCTAAATGTCCTTGTGGTGGCAGAGCCCATGGCAGAAGGAGGATCTCTGTGCCCTCCCTGCTTAGGCGCATGGGATGTGTCCTGGGAGGGATGCTCAGAGGGGTCTGTGACCTGCTGGGCGGCTCCTAGCCAAAAACCGCTGGGGTCAGTGTGCACTGCCGACCAGGGTGGACTGTAGCTGTGTCCCCAGCGCAGGAGGTGAGTCGCACACCCTCCCACTCCCCCAGCACCAGCTCCGCACCCCACCACAGCCATGGTGCTTGCACCCCAGCGGTGATGGCAGCCCTGTCCACTGGCAGCAGCCTCGGGGTTCCTCCATTGTCAAGCGGCCTCCGGTGCCTGGCCCCTACTTTCCCAGGGGACCCTTGATGAGCAGGTCCTGGGGTGCGCTGGTGTCCTGGTTTGAGTGACACAGGACTAATTTCTCTTCTAATGCTTGGGAAAACCACATTTTTAGAAGACTCTAGTGTCTGAATTTGTGAAAATATTTACTTTATAGCCAGTTAGGCTATGTGGGTTTCAAGGTCTCAGTGTTTTCGAGCTCACCAGGTGCAACGATGAGGAGAAGCAAAACCCAGGCACTTGACCCAAGGTGGCCCGCAGGATTATTTCATACCATGAACGTTACATTCAATATAAATTAGAAAGTTTGCTGAGAAGCTCTCTCTCTTCTATGATGGCTGTGATCCTGAGAACTTCTTGCCCCAGTGACAGACCCCTGAGCGCTTCCCTTCCTCCTGAAGCCACAGCGCTCGCAGTGTCCCACATTTGCTGTCCCCTGCTGGGAGCGCACAGCTTCCTGCTGAGAGAATGGCCCAAGTATAATCCTTGTATAATTTATATTGGTATTGGGATCAATACTGTTCTTTTAGTATTATTAGTGTTAATTAATTAGTCTTATTCTATTAAATCTGTTTACATTTCAACCCTCAGGTTTCCTTGCTTTTTCCCTGATTCCCTTCCCAGGTGTGTGTGGGGGTCATCAGGTGATAGAATAATTGTGTAAATGACAATACTTCGTTGTGGGTTCCTCAAACCATAACAGCTGGTAAGCACGGCTACAGATCCTTGCCTGGATGTTGTCCCTCTGACGGGGACGATGGCAGTCATCACCAGGGGGGTCCAGGTCCCACTGGGAGCCAACCTGGGGCGTGGCTCTGGAGTGGGAGCGTGGGCACCCGGGGGGCCACTCCCCCAGAGAGCGTCAAGGGGCCCTGAGGCATCCCGATCCCGTTTGTCCTGATTCCTGGAGAGGGAGGTGCAGAGGCCTGAATAGCTGCTTTCGGGATCAGCCAGGCGATTTTCCAGCCCGGTGTGTCTGCTAAGCGCTTCCCTTGGCCGAAGGCTGAAGATGAATCCCTGGTGCACGTGCCATGTGCGAGGCAGGACACGCGTCATGGCTGTCACCAGGTTAATGGCCAGCATCCCGCTCCACCTGCCAGTGTGTCGCTGGCACCCACGGCTGTGCGCCCTGCCTAGCAGGCTGCATCCCGCAGCCGCAGGCAAACCCAGGTGGGTGCAGGAGGGGGAGGCTGGGACACGACGGGGCTCGGGGGTAGTGGGGCAAGTGCTTGAGAGTGGGAGGGGAACCGTACCGTGCAACAGTGCGGAGTATTGGCAGCAACATGGATGGGGCACGTGGTATGCTGTAGGGTTTCATGGGATGGTGGGGACAGCTCTGGAGTCCTCAGCACAGCAAAGACATGTTGGAGCAGGTCCAGAGGAGGGCCACAAAATGGTCAGAGGGATGGAACACCTCTCCTATGAAGACAGACTGAGAGTGTTGGGGTTGTTCAGCCTGGAGAAGAGAAGGCTCCAGGGAGACCTTATTGTGGCCTTCCAGTACTTAAAGGGAGCCTACAGGAAAGATGGGGATAGACTTTTAGTACAGTTTGTTGCGATACGATGAAGGGTAACGGTCTTAAACTGAAAGAGGGTAAATTCAGACTAGATTTAAGGAAGAAATTTTAGGGTGATGAAACACTGGAACAAGTTGCTCAGAGGTGATAGATGTTCCACCCCTGGAAACATTCAAAGTCAGCTTAGACAGGGCTCTGAGCAACCTGGCTTAGTTGAAGATGTCCCTGCTCATTGCAGAGAGGTTGGACTAGATGACCTTTAAAGGTCCCTTCCAACCCAAACTATTCCATAATTCTATGATTCTGTGATTCTATACCTCTGGGGAAGGGTGGGACTGGGATGCGTGGAGGCCATGCCCACTGCTCATGGGCTGCTTCTCCTCCACAGCAGGGTTCGGTGGGGCCCGCCAGGTGCTGGGGTGCCCAGTCTCCCACCAGCATGGAGGCACGGTGCCGGCGCAGCGCGGCATTCGACTGCATGCCCCAGCCGGCAGCCTGCTGCCCTGACTGGATGGCGGGGCTCCCTGACGCCCTGCCCCTCTCCCGCCTCTCCATCCCTGGCACCCATGACTCCCTCAGCCTGTTTGGCGGCCGGCGCCTGCGGTGCCAGAGCTGGAGCCTGGAGGCCCAGCTGGCGTCCGGCGTCCGTTTCCTGGATGTGCGCTGCAAGCTGGCGCGGGGCGAGCTCCACGTCTACCACCTCTGCACCTTCCAGCGGGCCAGCCTGCGGGGGGTCCTGCGCCGCACCCTGCGCTTCCTCTGTGCCCACCCCGGTGAGGCTGTGCTCATGCGCATCAAGGAGGAGCTGCCCATCTTCTCCCGGACGGGCTTTGCTGCCCAGCTGCACCGCTGCCTGCTGGAAGAGGGACGGGGCCGCGTGTGGTGCCGGGAGGAGGTGCCAACGCTGGGCCAGGCACGGGGAAAGATTGTGGTGCTGGAGGCACTGGCGCAGGAGGTGCTGGGCATCCCCTACGAGCAGCTGAGCATCAGCGATGCCTGGAACGTCCTCTCACTGGAGCGCAAGTGGGCCCGGGCACGGCGGCACCTGGAGAGGGCGGCCGGTGGGGACCCCACCACCATGCACCTCACCTTCTGCTCCGGCAACGGGCTCTTCACCTGCCCCGAGGAGGTGGCCCGCTTCGTGAACCCACGCTGCTACCAGCACCTGCGGCGTCGGCGGGGGCAGCCTGTGCGCTGGGGAGTGGTCATCATGGACTTCCCTGGGGCAGGGCTCCTCCGGCTTATTGTGGAGAGCAATGGCCCGCTGGCCAGCGGACACACTACAGCGGCCCCCAGCACCCCCGCAGGACCCTCGCGGCACCCCCATGGCAGAGGGGACAGGCACTGCAGCTGGCACAGCTCTGCTCACTGCCCGCGCCAGTGTCCATCCAGACGGATGCTGCTGCCGGCCCCATGCGTCTGCCGAAGGACGTCAGTGCCCGTAAAGCAAAAGCGGGTTTCTAGCTCTTGCCGTGCACCGGGAAGCCTTCGTGTGACAATGGTGTGACAGTGCCAGAGGTGGCAGAGGGTTGGCGGCTGCAGTTGGAGCTGGGCAGCCCGGGGAGCTGCCCCCTGCATGCTGCTCTCCCCTGAGGAGCCAGGTATGGTCTTGGTGCGGGGCTGGGACAGACAGAAGGTCCGCAGCAGAGCAGCAGGCATGGGTGGAGGGAAAAGGTCCTGCCTTGCATCCTCTTGGACCAGTGAGTCCACCTAAAATGCCTCTCTGCAAAACAGTCCTTTTCCTTTCGAGGGTAAATAAAAATAAGCTAGGAAAGCATACCCTATGTTGCCTTGCCATTTTCTAGCAGAAAAGTGCAGAAAAGACCTTTTGCTTTTGCTGCTCAGCTATGAAAGAACCTCTACCCCTCTGCCCATGGCTGAAGCACAGTTATATTGGTGTTTGTAACTGTCTTGGTCTTAAAGCAGAGCTGCGAGGGGTCGGAGGAGGAGGAATTCATTTCAAAGATGACAACAAATGGTTAGGAGCATCCTTCCCCTTGTTATTTTAGCTTCTGTTTTTTTCTTGCAGGGGCTTGCCCCAAAAGTCAGGACTGTTAGAGAGAGGCAACTTGAGTAAGTGCCACTGATCCCGTGCACAAAGAGCTGGATGGCCACAGCAGCAGCGATTCAGACGGGGCTACCCCAGCGCTGGGGTTGCACACACGGGGGACACCGCACAGGGCAAAGCTCGGTGGTTTGCAACAGCGTGAGCAGTGTGGACAGGGCAGTTTGTAGATCCAGAAAAGCAGAATGGTTGAGATGTCCAAAATTAAAACACATGTTGTGCCAGAGCCTGCCCTACCTGCAGAAAATAAATCAGCAATTTAAATAGACTGGCAAGTCACAGAACACAGTAGCTCCTTGGAGCAGAAAGGTAACCGAGATCCCGGGGGAGAAAGCATCAAAATGCCAGCTGCGCTGAAGCAGGGAGGTGAGAAAGAGAAGAGAAGAGCTCAGCCCTTCTGAAGGTGAAGAGTATCCTCAAGGATGCTTCTGTCTCGAGGGAATATGCAGCTGGGCTCAGTGCCTGCCTGAGGGGTTGCCACAGGATTTCCTGGCTGGAGGAGAGGACATTGTTCGCTCCACAGGGGGCTGGCCCTGGCTGGAGACACAGCTCCCGGTGCTGATTATGTTCACGCGCAGGCCCCGGGTGGGCTGCGGTGGCCCTGCAGAGGACAGAGCCCATGCTGCAACGAGCCAGACGGGAGGGGAGGGGAGCAGGCAATAGCATACAGGGGGTGACAGAGGTGACAAACAGAGGAATCTGTCTCTGGGCTTGCTTTGTGAGACAGGACTGAAATCCTTGCATTAAACCAGACGCGTGACAACAGCACTGGTGATGTCTGGGGTGCCGGTGGCCTGCTCCATCGGCTGCCAACGCCTCCACTGCCTAGGTTGCCGCTGTGCCAAGCCAGCATGACAGCTCTAGGTATCGCTCTCCTGCTGGGAAGATGGATGCCACTGAGGGAGGGCCAGGTGGGTGTCAGTGACCCGTCCTGGCCCTCCAGGGATGCCCGGTGCTGTGGGGAGACGGGCAGAGCGCAGGCAGAATAGTCGCAGTTCCCAGGGGCAGCTCTACAGGCTGAGTGGTTCTGCTCTTGCTTAGGGCAGGGGCTGCCTGCATGGCTGCGGGGCTGCCCCTGGATGTGGCACATCCCCAGAGCTGCACCCCATCACCCCGAACCCACCCTGTGCCCCGACTTGCTGGCAGGGCAGAGGCTTTGCTGGGGATTCCCCGGGTGGGCAGAGCCGCTTGTTTACTCCCTACGGCACAAGCAGGGAGATAACTGCAGAGTTTTCTACGCCCCCGGCATCCTGTTTGGCGAGCCTTTATCTTTGCCAGGCACATGTTGCTGCTGCCTGGTGACAGGGAGCCAGCAGGCAGCACGGGCAGGGGTACCCGGCTGGCAATGGTGCCCAGTGAAAAGGCTCTCCACCACCAGCATGGCAGGGGAAAGGTGTGAGGCAGAAAGCTGTCCTCCAGCTGAGATCAAAGAAACGTCTCTGAGAGGGACCGGGTGGGCTGGGCAGGAGTGATTTGCCCGAAACTACCCCTGCAGCCAGGGCTGTCCCACCACCACAAGGTCCCTGTGGGGGTGGGGTTTGGGGTGCCATGGCCCCTGGGGTGTCTTGGGAGCATCCTCATCCTTCTGGTCCTGGCTAATCCTTGCAACCCTCTCACCCCCTCCAAGCCAGGGTGGCGCTGGGATAATGCGTCTTCTCATGGCCAAACACTTTCAAATTGTGAGAAACATTTTATCGGGTGCTGCTTTTCTCTCGGGTTGTCGGAGGAGGGTCTGGCTGCTCAGGCTGCAGGCCAGGCCCAAAGACACCCTGCAGCTCAGGGACACCCTTTGGGTCAAACACTCCCTGGGGACCTGCAGTCGCTGGGTGCTGTCCCCTGCCTGCACTCAAGAGGTGCCTCTAAAGGCTCAGAGAAAGTCGCCTTGGTCCCCAGGGTGGAGCGGGGGGATAGCAGCAGCGGGCCTGCACCCTGGCAGGGTGTGGGTCCTCCCCAGTACCACGCCATGCTCCTGCAGGGGTGCTGCTGGGTGCCCCCTTGCTCTGGTGGGCTGCTGAGCCCTCCCTGGCGGCTGAGGTGAGGGGGGCTCCCCAGGAAGGTGCCCACTGTATCACCGGTGGCAGGCGAGCCTGGCGGGTTGTGTCAGGGTGACTCAGTTCCTCTGTGGTTTGCCTGGGGACATTGCACAAGGAGGGGAACAGGCTGTGCCACCGTGGGGTGGGAGCATGTGCCAAAAACAACACAAGTGTGCCTCCGCACGGGGTGGGAGGTGCGGCGCAGTGGTGAGAGAGTGGTCCTTGCACCCCCTGCTCCCAGGGTCTCATTCCACCCGGTCCTGGGCACTCCCTAGGGACACACTGGGAGCACAGCCTGAACTTGGCCCTGGGGCTCTGCAGAGGCTAACCCCTAGGGCACCTGCCCACCTCTGCCACTGCCCACCTCCCCATGCAGCACGTACAGCCCCTGGCACCGTGGGTCCTATCCACACGTGGGTGCTCCCAGAGCCATCAGAATACTTGTGCAGGCATCGCACACTACCCTGTGCAGGACACCCTGCCCGTGGCACGGCCGCCAAGAGGGAGCAGAGCACCAGCCTGGGCAGGCAGTGACAGCTGGCAGCGGATGACCTGCTTCCCCCGGCGAGCCCTGCAGTTGCAACCTGTAGGTGGGCTGCCCAACCCGCCGGCTGCACAGTACCCTTGGTAGCGGTTTGGAGGTGGGAGTGGGACACCTGTGCCCCTTCCACACAGACACAGCCCACGGCAGGGCTCTCGGGAGAGAGCATCGCCTCCATCTGTGGCTCAGGACCGGGGCACAGCAAATGAGGTGCATTTCCATTCCAGATCCCTGCAGGGCCCAGAGGGATGGTGAGGAGGTGACACAGGAAAGTGCCTTTGTCCCTGCTCCTTTGAGTTCCTGCTGAGCCCCTGGCTTGCAGCTTGTGCTCTGCCCTCAGAGTGGGTCTGGGGGGACAAGATACGCCATCCCGCTGCCTGGGAAGTCCCTGCGCTGCTCAGCCCGTAAGGCAGGGACACAGGCCCTTTCCTGGTAAGTGGGACAGCAGGAACCCAATGGGAAGCATGTGCCCTGCAGCATCCTGAATCCTTCCCTGGGAAGCCAGCCTTGGAAACCACCTGAAATGTGAAAGGGCTCCTAGTGATTAGCCAGCTCCCAGAAGAGCTGCAGAGCTGATTTGGGTCTTCTCTCCTTCCCACCACATGAACCTTTTTCCACTACCTGCAAAGCAACCCTCAATACCTGTCCTGCCATGCAGGACCCCCTCTCTGAGTTCAGGTACCCGCAGGCAGGGTGTACCTGCCCCCACAAACAGCTTTGAACTGTCTGCCCTTTGCAGCAGCAGCCACCTTGCCTCTGTTTTTGAAACAACACTAGAAACTATTTTTAGTTACAAAAATAAAGGTAGGAATGTATTTTTTTCTACTACTCTGCCCTACCGTGTCGGTTTTCAGCAGAAGTGAAACTGGCAGGAGGGGCACAGCCTGCTCCCCCTCAGGGCCGTGCACCCGTGAGCACCCCTTTGACTCCCAGCAGGTCTCCCACTGCATGGGAGGGGAAGCTCCCACCCTGCCCCAGTGACCCTCAGCATCTGGAGATGCTCTCCTCCCCCAGCGGCTGCCCGTCGGCCACTCTGCTGAGCCTGCCTGGCTGACTTTTCCCTGGCCGTAATTGTGCACCCTCTGCACATGAGCTGCTAGAAAGCGAGCGCTCCTGAATTACTGGACATACAGGTTCATCCCCGGCAATTCAATAAAAATAGACAATTGCAGTAAAATATTTTTCAAGGAAGATATCCAGAGACAGGAACCAAGTTTCATTTACATTGGCCAAGGATAAAGTCTTTGTGGTGGGTTGTGGCTTTTGTGGAATGGGTTCCTCCTTTTGTCTAGCATGAGTCCCGCTGGAGCAGCATCAATTTCTCCTGAACTGGAAAATGCATGTCTCTCGCTTTGGCTTTAACTGGAAGTGAGCAGAGTAATTCCTGCAGAAAACCCTGCCAAGGCAATTTTAATTAGAAGGAGAATGGGCTAAGGAAAGATTTATAATGATTCAAGAATGATCCAAGGGGAGGTGGACACAATGAGGCAGTTCCTGAAGCATCGATGGAAGTTTATAAAGGATATTAACAACTCAGAGGAAGTTTCTCTGGCATGTTCTTGGACCTTTCTCATAAAGACTTAAAGGCACAGACAGGAAAATATATTGTGTAACTAACTGTTTATAAACAGTATATGAAGATTCACAGCCAGAGGAAAAAGCCTGTGAGACAGGAGACCATCCGGCACAGGAGCCAGGAGGCTGCGAGCCACGTTCCTGCTCAGCCCATGTGGGAGCTCATCACACCTCATCCCTTCTCCGACCTCCGACCACCAGTGTGGACACTGCAACATGGACATGGTGAGTCAGAGACGTCTCAGTGCCCTGGGCACCATGGGCTCGCGCTGGACCCCTCCTGGGGGGCCCTTCTCCACCTCAGACAAGCCTGGCTCATTGTGGGTCGGCTCCTGCGGCTGTCACGTCCTTGTGGCAGCGTGGGGATGCACGCAGCTCCCATGCCATGGGGCAGGTGCCGAGATGAATCTCACCAATGCTGCAGCCAGGGCTGACCCTGCTGTTCCCCTCCAGCCCCGGGCTGGCAGTGGGGTCTCTCGGGGTGGGAGAGTCCCGCAGCCGGGGAGGCGGGGGTGTGGGACAGGATGCGGGCTGTCAGTGGGGCTGGGGCGGAGGGGGGAAGAGGCCAAGGGCAGGGAGCGATGCTCTGTGCACTCAGAGGAAGTGTGAGCCGCGCTGCCCGCCGAGGGCCAGACACCCCTGGCGCTGCCGGCGGCTGGGCAAGGTGCGTCTGTGGCGCTGACATGGTAGGTTCCCCTCTGGATCTGCCTGGGAAAGGGTGTTAGGGGAGGGCAGGGCTACGGGCGGGCACTACCAGAAACTGGTGCTGCTGCCGGGGACCTGCGGGAAGGACCCAGGCTGCCCCAGAGAGCCCCATGGCAGCAAGGTTATGCCAGGCACACAGGGCACTGCCAGGCACATAGGGCACTGCTGCTGCGGAGGCAGATGCCAGCCCTGCATGGACGGGGAGGGCGGGGGGGCACAGGGCATGCCTTGGACTTAGGGGTTCCCCAGGAGTGAACTCCATTGCTGGCATTCCCCCACCACCACCACCACTGCCCAGCTGTGCTGTATGCACCGACCTCTCCCAAAGTGCCTCACTGGATGAGCCCTTTCTCCAGCGCAGCCATACCTGGCCAGTGGCATCATGCATGCCTGTGTGCAAGCTGGCACAAGCAATGTGCCCTTGTGGCTACCAGGACCCACCTGGCATCAGTGTGGGTGGACGGCAAGATGTGTGAGTCCCCGTGGGATGTGCATGCTCACGCCTCTCTCCCTGACATGCAGGGTGCTGCTGCGGGAAGACTGCAGTCTGCTGGGAGGACGTGGGCTCTGAGGTCTCGTGGCATCTGCTACCTGGGCATTGCTGCCATTGCATGGGGTAAGCTGCCTGCTTGATAAGCCCAGCGTGACTCTGCTGACGAGGAGCCTGCAGGTCCAGGAAACTGGAGAAGGGCAGTAATGTTATTTTGGGGGCCCATCCGTCACAATTCCATGGCTGACAGCCCCATGGCTGGATCTTCCTCACCTGAGAGAGGGCTGCATCTGCCTGGGCCAGCTCCCTCCAGCCAGACCTGTTGTAGGATCGTGCTCCCTCAGGGAGGGCTAGGCCACACGTGTGGGGTCCCCACAGCGGGTCTTGTTCCCCAAATGCTCTGTGGCTGATGGTGCATTGTACCATGAACTGGAGAAAGGTAGCAGCAGCTCTCCCCCTGCCTACCGAGCCGGCCAGGGACGTAACCACAGGACTCATGGGTGCAAGGGTTGGGAGCACAGCTGGGCTGCTGCCACAAGGAGTTAAAGCTGCTAATTGACATCAGGAGAAGTCAGAGTAGAAACTAATTTGGTTTTGCTGCCTGTAGGATGGTTTACTTCACACACTGGCATTGCACAGAGCAAAACCTGCCAGCGCCTGCTCTGTCCCTAGAGATCCCCTGGGAGCTGGGTTATTTTCCAAACGAGCTTTCGTGATTGAGTGAAGGAACAGAGGCAAATGCAGAAGTGTCAGGAGGAGGCCAAGATTTTAGGTCTCAGGGCAAAACAAAAATGCAAAGGCACCCTGAGTGTACCCTGAGGGGGGTAGGCGTTGGGGGCTGCCAGGGTAGTGGAGGGATCAAAATGCAGGCAAAGAGCACCCAGGTAGGGTTTCAACTCCAGCTGGGGCAGGGAGAGGTAACATAAGGCTGAGGGGAAGGAGTGGGGATGAGCTGTGCTGCAGAGAGTGTGTTACTGGTATAGCTGGAGGGAAGAGGCAGGAGAGCGTATGGAGGATCGGCAAGTAGTGGATGGGCTCCCTGGTCCTTCTTAGTTTGGGGATGGGGAGCAGCTGCCCTGAGCTGTGCTGGGGAGGGAGAAAGGACCAGCACTTGATTGGTGGGAGCTGAAGCTGGGGCAGACTTCCTGGACGTGCCCTGAGCTTCTGTCCTGCAGCTCCAAACTCCCAAGGGGTGAAGAGGAGGGTGTTATTGAAGGCCACGTTTTCCTCAGCTTTGGTTTTGTTGAACAAAGTGGATAGTTTGCTCTTTGACAAGGAAAACCAGACAAATTATGGGAATTTTGCTTAGAAAAATGCACAATTATTGACCAAAATAGAGCCCTAATTGGACTTGGGAAGACCCAGATTTGCATCTAATCTGTGATGCGCAGACCTTTGCCAGCATGACCACAGTGTGGTATGCTCGCCCAAGACACATGGTACCCCAGTCCGGTCATTTGGAGCAAACTTTGATCTCCATCTCTATTTCTGCACAGTTGGAGATATGATCCCTGTATCACTTCCTGCAGTTGTGGAGATACCTGCTTCTGGGGAGGAGGGAGGAAGCTTTTTTTTATGACTAAAACCCTTTGATTGCATCAAGTTGTGGTATGAAATGCTGTAAATAAGAGCAGGGTTTCAACAAAGTGCCCTTCGTTTCTGGGTGTGGGTTCCAGTTAATCTCTGGCTTTGCCCTGCCTGGTGGGCATGACCAGGATGTGAACTTGAGTTTTGCAAGACATTGTTTTGCAATACTGAATTTTAGAAGACTCTTAAGACCATCTCTGGCTTAGATGAGCAGCTTGGGATCCAAATGCTTTTTGGGTTGAGGGCATGCTCGTTGCTCTGCCTTGCTTTAAGCTGACTCTCATGTAGAAGCAAGAAAATTGAAGTGGTACACTTCTGCACTCGAGGAAGGAACCGTGTTACAGGAACCATCTCGATATTGTGTTCCCTTTGGGAAACCTTTGTGGGCAGGGGAGCAGGGCTGTGGAGCTGGGCTTTTGCCCCTTGTGCTGGAGGAGGGGATGGCATCACCGCTTGGGGCTCTTCTGCCACCTGTGCTCTGCCCACCCCATCCCATGCATCCCCATCTCAGCCTTCACTCCGTCTCCCCCAACTTCCTCATCCCTGTGCTGTCATCCTCTGTCCCACCTCAGCTCCTTCTGCCATGCCTGATCCACCCAGGTCTCCATGTACCCTTAGAGCCCCATTCTCACCCACACTTGTCCCTTCTTCCCATTCCCTCACTCAACTGGTCGCTGGCATCTCTTGGCCCTGATGCCAGCCCTAGCCTACCATCATGTCCCAAGGCACCCGGCTCCCATCCTTTCTGTGTCGATCCCGGATCTCATCCTCTCTTGCAGGCACAGTGATATGGGTAGAGGTGGGTGCCTGGACATACCACTACAGTGACCAAGGGGACTACACATGGGAGCAGGCCAGGAACTACTGCCAGACCTTCTTCACCGACCTGGTGGCAATCCAGAACAAGCAAGAGATTGAGTACCTCAATGAAACCCTGCCCTTCCATGGGCGCTACTACTGGATTGGCATCCGCAAGCTGGGTGGCACCTGGACTTGGGTGGGCACCAGGAAGGCGCTGACAAAGGAAGCAGAGAACTGGGCAGCTGGAGAGCCCAACAACCGCCGCTCCAACCAGGACTGTGTGGAGATCTACATCAAGCGGCAGCGAGAGTCGGGCAAGTGGAACGATGAGCCCTGCAACAGGAGGAAAAAGGCGCTGTGCTACCGGGGTGAGCGGGGGGACCATGGCGTGGACCTGGATTGGGTGGGCTGGGGACCTTGGCAGGGTGGCCAGTGGCTCCTGATGACCATCCTCTGTGTGCGTAGCCTCCTGTCAGCCCTTCCCATGCAGCCAGCGCGGTGAGTGTGTGGAGACCATCGGGAGCTACCGCTGTGAGTGCTACCCCGGCTTCCATGGCCCTGAGTGCGAGGACGGTGAGCCATCCATCCCCATCCCTCCACCCCTGATGGAGAGCCTGAGCCCCAGTGGCAAAGCGGGCAAGTTCCTTGAGCTCCTAATGGGCTGGTGATGCTGCATCTCTCCCAGTTGTACAGTGTGGCAAGCTCGAGCCCAAGGGAGTGCGCATGAACTGCAGCCACCCCTATGGAGACTTCAGCTACAACTCTACCTGCGTGTTCGGGTGCCAGGAGGGGTTCGAGCGGAGAGGGGCAGGCACACTGCAGTGCCTGGCTTCCCAGCAGTGGTCAGCAGAGACCCCCACCTGCACAGGTAGGGCCTGCCAAGGGCTGGGGGTCTCAGGGATGTGGCACTGATGCTTTGTGGGGGCCAGCTCTGCATGTCCAACACTGCTCAGGCAGGCAATGGGCTGGGCTTGCCGAGTCCTTGCCCTCTGGGGAAGCAGCTCCCAGTGCAGCATGCAGGGAGCAGTTCCCTCATGAGGCTTGGATGGGTGAGCAGCAGTGAGCTCTGGACAAGGCTCCTGCTCTCCCTGGCTGTCCCAGTACACTCACTCGCTGTCCTGAATCCTGCCCATGTGCCAGCACCTTGCGTCCACCTAGTGCAGGGGCAGGATGGTGTCGTGGCACCTCTGTCACCCTGGTGGCATCATCTGCATCTCCCCAAGACCACCCCGGTCCGCCTTGGGAAGGTGCTCAGCGTCTCAGGGGTCCTCAGAGAAGAGCTGCCGTCCCACAGCTGGGGGAAGGGTGTATCCTGGCAGGGCTGGGCCACCACAAGCAGAGGGGCAATGACTGGTGAGATGAGGTTAGATATAAGCTGGGAGGGACAGAGCGGGGCAGGAAGCCACAAAGGAGAGAAAGCTGTGGTTTGTTACGCTGCAGGGGAAGGGAAAGTCTTCCCGTTGGCGGCTCAAGGGTTTGCAGCCAGGCATCGGGCGCTCCAGAGAGGTGCTGGGCTTTTTTGGTGGGGTGCAAGAGCCCTGCTCCACCTTCCCTGTGCCGCCGGGTAGTGCATCTGCAGCCTTGCACAAGGATGGGACGAGTTGAGGACTGGAGCAGACATGGGACACAACTGGGGACCCTTGTACCAGGAGACCCAGCAGGAGGGGTCAGGGGGTGGGCAGGGTGTCTGTATATACATATTTAAAATAATAAAAGAAAGACTGCCTTGAAGTTAGTGCTGCTGATGGCACCTGTGCTGTGTGGGCCTGTGTTCCAACCCAGGGCTTGCTTTATGCAGCTGAGACCAGCAAAGCCTTCTGCAGTTAAGGGGAACAGGCACAGAGATGTGATGTGACTGTCCCATGACCAGCATCCTCAGCAGTGGCAGGGTCAGGAGCCGGCTCCCAGTTTTGTGGAATTTCCAGACAAGCTGGGCTGAGCCTGCCCACTCCAGGCTTTTCAATTTCCCAAAGGCTTGCTTTCCCAAAGCACAGCTCATTGTTTTTTCCTGCTGACTCTGTATGATTGACTTCTCTTTTTTGCAAAGAATCGGATGAGTCAGTCAGTCGCCTTTGCTGATAATGAAGCTGTGTTAGCAAGCACTACCAGTTGGCTTTACTCCAAAAACGAACACAGGTTCCTGCTGCGGCAAGGCTGACGGTGCTGCAGGCACCGTGAGAGACGTGGCTGCCTGCCCTCCCCTCACGCACCCTGCGCTGTCTCTGCCCGCCTGCGGCCATTGTGTGTCCCCAGCTGGCTGGCCCTGAAAGGGGACAGGTGGATTGCTCCCACCTGCACGGCACATTCGCCTTCAACTCCATATGTGCCTTCTGCTGCCAGGCGGGGTGTAAGCTCACGGGAGTGCGGAGGCTGCAGTGCATGGCCAGTGGGGTCTGGACAGGACCCCCCTGTGCTGTGAAGGTAAAGCCTGCTGGAGGATGCCTCAGCGCTGGGTTTTGGGGACCGTGGCAGGCACCTCCAGGGATCCTGCGGGGAACTGTGCTTGCCTGTAAGATGGCTATGAAAGGAAAAGTCTACCAAGGGAAAGTGTTTGGTGTCAGTCTGAAAGCAGAAGGTGCAGGGAATGGGGTCTGTCTCACCTGGGTTGGGGGCTGGTGGTGTTTGATGTCCCCCCGGCACTAACCTTCAGTGGTCCTGCAGGCAGCAGAGCCATTTGCCCCAGCAAATGTTGGGTGCTGACCTGGCACACAGCAAAGCACACAAGGCACAGCCTAGGGACGCTGGCACACAACCCCTGTAGCTATCGCAGTCATCCCATCCTGGTCCCCTACAGCCCCAAAGCCATAAGGGCATCCTTTCCCCTGCCACTGTGACAAGGATGGAGGCAGGTCTCTGCTCCCCCCACAAGGAGGGTGGTGAGTAGGACTGCAGAAG
Organism: Stercorarius parasiticus; assembly: GCA_013396915.1. NCBI lineage: Eukaryota > Metazoa > Chordata > Aves > Charadriiformes > Stercorariidae > Stercorarius > Stercorarius parasiticus. The sequence continues at coordinate 124,578 of VWZL01003556.1, read as the reverse complement.
CCATGGTCCTTCGTCCTGGGGGCTGCGACCTGGGGTAGTGCAGGGGATAAATAAACGGGGCTCTGGCAGAGCAGCAACTGCCCCCCCTCCAGGAAATCACTCGTATGGCAGAAAAACCGTTGTACCAACTATGTTAATATTGTTTTTGAAGAGGTGAGACTTGTCTGAGTGAGGAAGATAAATCAAAGACATATCACCATAGATTTGGTTTTGTTTGACTGGGATTCAGCCCTAATCCCTAGATTTCATCTCGTCTATCTTGTCTCTGAGACCTGCTCTCCCATTGCAGCCATCACCTGCCCGGTGCCCAATGCTCCAGAGCGAGGAGAAGTGAACTGCTCCCACCGCCACGGGGACTTTGCCTTTGGCTCCATATGCGCCTTCTCCTGCCAGACGGGGTTTGCACTGATGGGGCCAGAGAGCCGCGAGTGCACAGCCACAGGGACCTGGACTGGGGATGCCCCACGCTGTGAAGGTAGCGCTGCTGCTAGAGCTCAGGGTGTCATTGGCCTTGGCATGACACCAGGATGTTTCCCAGACTCTTGGACCCAACAGTTTATTCTTGTAGTCCCCAGGCTCCTGCTTGAAGTGTATCATCTCTATCCTTGTAGCCATCACCTGCCCAGTGCTCAGCGCTCCAGAGCGAGGAGGGCTGAACTGCTCCCATCTCCACGGGGACTTCACCTTTGGCTCCACGTGTGTCTTCTCCTGCCAGACGGGGTTTGAACTGACAGGACTGGAGAGCCGCGAGTGCACAGCCACAGGGACCTGGACTGGGGATGCCCCACGATGCAAAGGTAGAGTTGCTGCTCAATGTGTCACAGGCCTTTGGATGACTCTGGGATGTTCTCTGGTGTCTTGGTCCTCTCATTCCAACAGTTTAGCCTCATAGTCCCCTGGCTGTTACTTGAAGTGTGTCCCTTTACCCTGCAGCCATTGCCTGCCCGTTGCTCAGCACTCCAGATCGAGGAGAAGTGAACTGTTCCCACCGCCACGGGGACTTTGCCTTTGGCTCCACATGTGCCTTCTCCTGCCAGACAGGGTTTGCACTGATGGGGCCAGAGAGCCGCGAGTGCATGGCCACAGGGACCTGGACTGGGGATGCCCCACACTGTGAAGGTAGAGTTGATGTTCAAGGTGTTGCGGGCCTTAGGGTGACCCTAGACTGTTCCTGGGTGTCTTGGTCCTCTCATTCCAATAGTTAAGTCTCATAGTCCCCTGGGCTCCTGCTTGAGGTGTATCTCTGTCCCTGTAGCTGTCACCTGCCCAGTGCTCAGTGCTCCAGACCAAGGAAAGCTGAACTGTTCCCACCTCCATGGGGACTTCACCTTTGGCTCCATATGCGCCTTCTCCTGCCAGACAGGGTTTGCACTGATGGGGCCAGAGAGCCGCGAGTGCACAGCCACAGGGACCTGGACTGGGGATGCCCCACGCTGTGAAGGTAGCGCTGCTGCTAGAGCTCAGGGTGTCATTGGCCTTGGCATGACACCAGGATGTTTCCCAGACTCTTGGACCCAACAGTTTATCCTTGTAGTCCCCAGGCTCCTGCTTGAAGTGTATCATCTCTATCCTTGTAGCCATCACCTGCCCAGTGCTCAGCGCTCCAGAGCGAGGAGGGCTGAACTGCTCCCA
>VWZL01003556.1:0-118133 GCA_013396915.1 Stercorarius parasiticus | reverse complement strand
CGCCCAGATCTGCCCATGTGAGGCTGCTTTTATACACAGTGGAAGCTTCTTCAGGGCTGATGGGGCTGTGCTAACCCCTGCCCTTCATGCTCCTGCCATCTTGACACCCTTGTCTCTGTTTTGCAGTGACCTAGGATCGCCTGGTGTTTTCACCAACGCAGCGTATGATGCCAACCTGTAAGGTGAGCGCCTGCGAGACCCTTGCAGCACCCTGTGCTCTTGCAGCATGCTGGAAATGTTCCACTGTTACCCCCTGCTCCTGCTGGGAGTCACGTGGAAAATTCACCTGGGCAGCTATCCTCCTGGCTGGGGTGCTCCCAGGTGGGGAGATCCCTTGGGAGGGGAAGCGGGCGTGTCATCCCAAAAGCGGGGTTGTTCACCTGGTGTGCAAGATGCCAATGTACACACAAGAGCAGAGGTATTTATTTAAATAATTTCTGCACAGAGATGGGTACTAGGTGGTAATCCACAAAGCTGGCACACTGCCCTACAACCTCCTTGGAATATTTATACAATTCAAAACACAGAAATACACACCCTTAATTACAATTATTGGTTAGTACCTTATCTTAACAATTTCTATGGGTTGGTACAGTCTCTCACTTTCATTTAAAGCTATAATGTCCTTTAATTGATGTGCACGTACTCCAGAACAGTGAGGGGGGCAGTTCTGTTCAGTCTCTAATTTAGAGTCGGTGGTCTCTATCTCCCACTGCCGCCTTTACCTTTCCCTCTGCAGATCTGTGTTGCTTTTACCAGTTGTCTGGTTCTCGGCTGGTTTTCGGCGCCTCTTGCAGAGGGATGTTCCCTTATTATCACCAGCCTTCTGTTCCTCTTCAGGGGCATATACATTAGCAATGCGTGTGTTGTTTGTACGAAGTGTATAAACACACAAGGCCTTGTTAACCTTCCTACAGCTCTTTGCTTCTTGCTCAGTGAAAGATTCCAGTTTCTAAGGTATCTCAGGGGTAACACCAGCCCGGCTTCTCCTCTGCTTCCAGCCTGGCCACGACTGAACTGCAGCGTGTCCCCCAGCGCCGCAGGCCGGGGCCCAGCGGGACCTCGCCCCCTCGGTTGCAGTCCTGACCGATGCTGCCGGCTGGAGACACCACCCACGCTGCCTGTACACCGCCACCACCACCGCCCCCACCCGGAGAGCGGAGCTGCCTTCCCGCACCACCCACGAGCCAAGACCAACCTGGGGCCGTAGGCCGCCTNGCTTGTGTCAGCTGGTCCTGAATAAACGCCAGTGTCTAACTAGCCGCCGCCCTGTGCCTGCGTGCGGGTGGGGACGGGCTCCGCAGTGGGCTCTGGGGCGGGAAAGCGAAGCCACTGGCCGCCACGCCGTTTGTCCGCCGGCGGCCGCCGTAGGTGGGGCGTGGCGCTGCCCGGAAGGAGACGTGTGTTTCGGGAGGAAGGCGGAAGCCATGGCGATGGCAGAGGCCGAGTGGGAGCCGACGGGGCTGCTGCCGGCCCCGGGGGCGGGCCTCGACTGGGGTGAGCTGGGCTGAGCGCGGTGGAGAGGGGTCCGGGGGGTGGTGCCGGGTGGTGGGGAGCTCCCCGTCGGGGCCGGGCCGGCGCTGAGGCCTTTGTCTGTCCCGCAGGGGCGGTGCTGGGCGAGGAGCTGAGCGAGCTGCTGGGCGCCGCGGAGCCGCGGCGGGCCCCGAGGGACGAGCCCGAGGTGAGTACCGGGCAATCCGGGGAGCAGCGCCGGGGGTTTCAGGGCGGCCGCCTGGTGGGAAGCACTCGAGCTGCCGGGGTGGAGTGTCGGAGGCTTTACAGGCCTTCAGCCGTTCAGCTCTGCCTTAGCTGCTGAGCTGTCCGTCTGTGAATAAGCTGTCGGCGTCAAAGCCAGAGATTTAAAAGCCGAGGTTAAAGGGGAGAGTGTAAGGTGAAAGTCTGAGACGCTGTGCCCAGGGAAAGCTGTGTTGTCACTGGCCTGATGAAGGTAGGCTTCCCCTGCAAGGCAGTGGTGACGAGAGAGTGCGTTTCTGGGTTCCGTTAAAGGAGAATTGTGGAGAAGTGTGGGCCCATTACCTCTGTGGTCTCCAATGCTGTGGTTTATCACCTTGCCTATAATATGAGTTCTTGTATTCTTGTCTATTTTTGGGTTTTCTCCTAAACGCTTTGCTTGCAAACCATGTCTGATCATATATACTGCTTTTTCTGTCCCAGGGTATTTGCCTCATGGATTCTTCACTGCCTGTTTTTCCCCCTGCCTTCTCTCTGCTCACTGTGTCCTACTCCACCTCCAGCACAACCCCTGGGTTATCCAACATCAATCTCAAGTACTAAGAACATGCCTACGGGCATTGTAGAGCCAGGTGCTGGAGAAAACTTGGGAACTGCTGTATTGTACAAGGGCAGGGTGTCCCCATCAGCATTAATTATCTGTGTGGAGGTGCTCACTGCATAGCTCAGACTGTGGTTTTTGGTCATTCTTCCCGTAAATACGCTCTGATGAGCTTCTTCTTCATCCTAGCCTGTGAATACTAATGTCAGTGCACTCTGCAGACTTTCTGAGCCTCTCTCTATGAGGCGAGTTGAGAACATAAGGAGAGGTAGGTTTGCAGGATAGTTTTTTAGCAGGAAAATTTTTGCTATATATTTGTATAAATTTGGCATGTAATATTTATATGTTTCATGCAAGTGCTCATAAAAATGTTATGTTGAGTAGGGAACTGAGACTTACAGTTGCATCAGCAGAAAAAATGGAGCAAAAACCTGTTCACTGTCTTAAAGGTCACACAATAAATAATATATATGAAGTGATTTTGGTCTCTTTTTTTCTGTTGGAAAAGGAAGCTGGCGTCCCTGGCTTTAGAAGATGATGATGTCAGCTTATGCAAGTATAGGGAGGCCTAATACATACTGTTCATCAGATCTTGGGCAACTCAGTCCTTGTGTCTGTCTTCTTGACGGAAAATTGACACTGATGCTGCTTTTGTTTATAAAGTGCTTTGAGATCTGATGATGGAAGGGCATTAAGTCAATCTTTCAATTAAGATGAAGGGGAGGATGCCAACAAGTTGCTAAAACCTGTTTTATATAAGATACAGTGACTGGACTTAGAACTTTCACTTTACAAATTACTAATGTGCAGTACAAATTACAAAATACAGTAATTAGCAATGGTCTGAAACTGGTATGCTCCTTTCCTACAGTTCTAAGCTTTAAAAGAAGCCTTGTCTTGTGTATTCCATTTGAGAATTGTCCCCTTAAGGGCTTTTATCTCTGCTGCCTTAAGGCAACTGAAGTGATAGTTTTGTTTTGTTTTCCAGAGCTATAAGAATGTGAACATAACAGCTGGTGTTTTCAATGTATATTGTGTTTTTGCATTGTTTCTTTTTCTGAACTGTCATTTCAGGAAAATGATCTCTATAACTTTCATTTTGATTTGGATTTGATGTCCTGGGACTCGGATCTTTGGAATCTTGCAGGCCATGCTTATGAAGGTAACTTACCTGTTGTATTTTGCAAGTGTGGTTATTCCCCCTTCACCCCACAAGGGTGAGCTGTTATAACTTTAGGATAGTGGTAACTTATGTGAAACTATTTGATGTCCTGAAGCATTTGCCTCTGTAATGAGAAGTCATGCTGTGTTTCTGTACGATAGGTACAGCTGGTGAGGGCTGTTCTATAAGCTAAGCTGTTTAGTATCTTTAATCTCACTATGTTTTCTGCAGTGCCTTGCTTCAGGAATTAAATAGCTGGTGTAGGGCAGTGTGTTCTTTACTGATCTTCCATAGTTAAAACACTTGACCAGTAAAATTTCTTTATCTGCCTCTTGCAGATGAAAGTGTGAAGACAGAACCCTTATCACCAGCCACTTCGAGTTGTTCAGTTCCTTCTCCATCGTCTGTGGACTCTCTGGTGCAGAATGTGCCTGTATGCAGAAACCTCCACGTAACACACATAGCAGCAGTCATTCAGAACCAGCTGGGACAAACAAAAGGCCCAGTGATTTACTTGTCTGACCAACTTCATGGCATTAGAAGAAACAGCTTATTTTTTCGACCCCTGCAAAAACAGCTTCCCTTCAGTGATGTTTTCCTCCCTCCCCTGCTGTGACCCATTCTAAAAAGAGCATGTTCAATTCCGTTTCCTCAGTTGTGCGTATTGGCCTGGTTGCCAAACAAAGTGCCTTCTAAAGTGTAGCAGTTGCTGGCATCTGCCCCTCTCTGCTCTTCTGAGAAGGAGAGGTACTTCTTTGGTTTTCAGTGGTACTTGGCATTGACCAGAATAAAACTGCAGAACAAAACCTTTCTCCCGTTTGCTGAAGCAGCAATACGGATGTGATGAAAGGCTGTTATACTCTGAACTGCTAGTAGACACTTTTAGATGTTTCTTAAATATTAATCTCATGTACTTTCTGTCTGCAGGATGATGTGGACTTCAGCTGTAGCTCCCAGATGTCTCCCATCTCTCTCTACAGCAAGAGCTGCAGAAGCCCAGCATCCCCTGAAGGAGACAGAGGGAAGAAGCCTGCTGTCAGCATCACTTCTCGGTCTGGTATGAATGATTGGGTTACTTTGATTCCGTAGATAGTGCATATTGTCTTGCATGTGAATGTTTAACTAACAAACACTAGTATATCCTGTCATTTCTGACTTGAATTTGTGAGCAGATACGTCTGTTCTTAACAAATATTGTAGATGGGTAAAAAAAACCCCATACCAAAAGCCTTGGTATTACTGCTTGAATTCTTTATTCTGTATCTTCTGATCCAACTCTGACTCTTTTTTTTTTCTTTCCTAGCAAATAATTCTGCAAGGACCCTGAAGAGGTGCAGTCAGACAGCGTCCAGGCCTTTGATACAACCCAAACCCCTTTTGCCTGCTGTACCAGAAGCTCAGGCTAATCTTGGCATCCCAGCTAAAACCATCATTATTCAGACTTTTCCCACCCTTGTGCCACTGCCAAAGCATCAGCCAGTTGTTAACATCCAGCCAGCACCTCCTAAAGGTAGGTGAATTATCTTGACTGAGACAGCTCTTGAGGGTAAACACTGTGTCTGTTTGGGATGGTTGCTAGGATAAAGTTAGCTTTGGCAGGTGAAATAGGAGGGGCAGGAGGAAAAAGAGGCTTCCTACATGCTTTGCTGAAAAAGCTTTAGGCTGACAAGATGGCCTTATTCCTCTCTCATGTAGTCTGATGAGAAACAGCACTCAGGTGGGTGTTATGTGGAATGGAAGGCAGTATAGCAAAAGAGACTATGCTGAGCACTGGCAGTTGTGGAGTTAAAACTGCTGATTTGGAAGCATCTCTGGGGATCCTTTGCTCTGCTCCACTTGTGATGGCAAGTGGTGCATAAGCTGATTACAGTGCTATCCTGTGGGAAGCAAAGGAAGATACAGCAGGATCAGTTAGGATGGCCTGAATGAAGGTTGAAAGCTTGGGAGGAGTGATAAGAGCTTTTTTTTACCCATGTGAAACTGCCACAGGATGGAGGGAATATGAGTTTATGGCTTTCTATCTCACTAAACAGTGTCAAATAGGATGTTGTGAAATCTAAAAGTTGAGAGCTATGCTAAGAGGTTAGAAACGTTGCTTACAGCTGCAAGCTGGTGTTAATGAGAGGCAAGTGATTTCCCGTCCACTGATAATTCTTCATTCCTCCTGTTGACCTGTAACAGATTTTTGAAATAGCTTGAGCCTTCATTTCTGAATCCAAAGCATTATTTTACTCTTCAGCTAAGGCAGTATGGACATTACTTGCATTGCTGAAATTGTCACATGCAGTTGCTCATTTTCACCAGCTGATGGCTGCAGTCTCTTGCGGTTGACTGTACAGGCACCGAGACAGGGAAGGAAAAGGAGGCAGATACTTTAAGGGCCTGTATCTAGAAATTATTGCAATAGTGAAAAATTCGTCTTCATTACTAATGGCTCTTCCATCAGGAGTTAAGCCAAAGCTGGAGATGCTGTCATTTGTTACAGTATGCCTAAGATTGTTAGACTGCTTAGAACACAGTCAGCATGACCTAATTCTTATTCCTTCTGATGTTCCAGTTGATAAAATACCATCTGGAATAAGGAATGTTGGGGATATGGATTTTTTGGATATAAGTATAATACTGTGAATATCAGTTTCTCCTCCTCCCTGGAGAAAAGTCAGGAGAGTAGTTTCTGTGAGGCACTGTAGAGGAAATACTTTGGGGAAAGTATTTCCATGGCATGTATTTTCTTTAATTGATGAAGCGTTTAAAAATTCTATTGTGCTGCTTCCATAACAAAAGCCGTAAGGATCTTTTTCATTAATCAAAATCCCCTGCACGTGGCAAGTTGGAGCTACCAGTTTGAAATATACCGTTATCTTGAAAGGAGCAGGAGGAATGATATTTTTATAGTCCCTTTCATATAAGCTTAAAGAAGAAAGCATGATCTTAGAGCATCACATACTTTATGCATAAAGGATATCGTTGAAATAATCTCAAATTTGTCATTTGAGGCTCTTAAATAGGGTAGTACTAACTTACGAGGTCTTCAAGATTATCTCTGCAAGAAAGGAGATTTAATCCTACACCTCATACATAAAGATTTTGGCACTAGGTGAATTACTTCATTTTTCACCTTCCAGAAGGTTGCGTAAATGCTGTAATACGTCGTTGTGCATTTTGGTTGGAATGCTCAGCTGGAACATGCTGTTTCTGAAAGCTGGAGAGGTCATCCTGTTACAAAGGATTAGAGAGACGTTCATGTGTTTTCTGACAACAAAATATTACTCAAGCACCTGCTTGAGTTAAGTGTAGTTGTTGGACTGAAATTTCTTGGAAGTGACTGTTTTTAATTCCATTTCAAAATCTGTCAATATTGCCTCATTTTTTCTGCTTACTTTTCTTTAAGCTTTGTTCAGCTTGTGCATAAAATTTCTTACTTAAGACATTTCTTAAAAAATTTGTCTTAGTGTGAATTAAGGCTTTAACTTACGTTTTGAAAGTGTAACTTGCATTGTTCTTTCTCTATGCTGTTTCTGACATTGGTTTGTATAGTATGAGTCACTTCTGTGTAGTAAGTTTTCCATTGATTACGGCAATAAAGTAGGGATGGACAAAGGGGAGAAGGAGAATTGAGGTAAGCTGGCTAAGTTCTTTGAAAAAGTTGCTCGAACTGCATCAAGCATCAGCAATACTGAAATTAGTAACATTTTGAAGTTTTAACTTTTATTAACTTTGAAGAGCTTTTGAGAGAGAGCTTGGTTTATTGGATCCTTTTAATATGTGCAGTTTTAGTTTGCAGGATAGCCCTGCAAGCTTTTGAGATTATTTTTTTTTCATTCCTGTCCTCTGGAGTATAGTAATGCTCTAGAATTGGGCTTGAGATAAATGTGCGGGGCAGGAGAGGAAGGAGGGACGGGAAGAGTCGGGAGACTTTCCACCTCCTATACCAGTATTCCTCTACAAACTGGTCATGTACAAATCAATTTCATATAACACGAAGCACTCCTGTTCGTTCTTGTGTTGTAGGTCAGTCAGTGGTGCTCCCCCAGCCCACTGTGGTACAGCTCCAGGCTTCTGGGGTGCTTCCTGCCTCCCAGCCGGTCATTGCTGTCACTGGAGGGACCACGCCACTTCACAACCACGCAGTGAACACATTGCCTCCAGCTGCTGGAAATGGCTCAACAAGCGTCAAAATACCAGTGACTAAGCCCTTGCTTCAAAGCACCACACCAGCGATGGGGCTGGATGTAAGTTCTGACTGTGTGATGATAGCTAATAACCAAAGCTTGGAAACAGTTTTCAGTTACCTGCACGTGGGATATAATGTGAGAACCAGGTCACTTTCGAGTTTCAGGAAGACAAAGCTGTAGTTGGGCTCATCTAATAGGATTTCTAACAGCAAACAGGGAATTCGACAGCTTGGCAAAGGATTGGGAGGAACAGCTTGATAATCTGCTGGCCTGCCTGGGGTTGCAGACCAGGTATGCAAGCATTGTGGCAGAAGACAGTGCTGATATATTTTTTTTCCTTCACTTGTCTTCTCAACTGCAAGCTCTCAATGGCTGGAGCTCTCTTACACAAAGATTTGATCTGTCTGATTTTTGATTAGTTCTAAATAGTTTTTTTATCTATATAATGAAAGTAGAAGTAGATGAATTGGGAATGTCAGCAGCAGGCCTGATTCTTTTTCCATCTCCTTTATCTCCCCGGATTTTACTCATCATTTTTAGAAACTTCGGGTATTGAGTTTCATATGATCCTAATCTCTTTAGGCTCCCTTTTGATCATATACTGAATGAATAGAGAAGGGGTAAGCTCTCAACAGTCACTGCACAAATAAATAACTTTTTCCACAGTCGCTGACAGTAAGCAGTAGGTATAAACAGAAATAGCTTTTGAGGTGTGTAGGATTTTTTTTTTCCCCCTTCAGCTTTGACATCTTAACTAGCTATCAAGCTGGGTGCTAACTTGATTTAGTTCTTAGTAGTTTGGAGCCGCTTTGGTTGCGTGGTGTTGTCCAAAGGAGGGCATGGTTGTGGAAAGTACTGAAGCTTCTTGTTTGTGGCTTTTAAACTCTCAGGGTGTCATTCTCCAGTGTGGTGTTCCAAGCACAGTTGTCGTGAACTTAGAGTCCTATCGCATCTCCCGGTGTGAGGGAGAAAACACTGGTGTCCATTCACATGAAAATTTGCAGTATAGTCACCTGCTTATTAGCAGTGCAGGGCACTGTTTCTCAAAGGCATGTGCCTTCTGGCTTCTTTGGAGGGATGTTGTTGTACAGTTTCCTAGGGTCTGAGAATTGCCACACATGCTTGATGTTAAATTTTCTTCACTATTCGTGTTTGGCGGGGGGCTGCATTTTCAAATGAAGAATTATTTGCTACAAATAATTCAGCAGCCAGACTGCAATGGAAACCTAATCTTGAATTTGCAAGAAGCTGATAAAGGTCTGTCAGTAGACAGACCAGTTGAGCGCTGCATTTTTAAATAATAATTGGCTGCCATGCAAAGCCAAACTGAAGAGACCTGTCATCAGTTAGATTTGTGACTCCCTGTGATCAGGACTAGTATATCATTGCCATTGTCTGAATATGAGGTTTAATTGACAAAACCCCCGTATTGTCTTCATGCTTCATATACAGATCTGTGACAGTCAAATGTGTAGATGGGGTAATGAATAGCTGTTTTGAACAATGGTTTTTGTGGGTATTTCCACCTGAAGCTGTTCTAGGAAGGCAGTTTTAAGACTTGGTATCAGCCTAAATGCTGCATGTCTTCCCTGTGCTTATTGAAACATGAAAAAACACTTGCAACTGCTCTTTGGCACGTACTGTGAAACAGCACTTTGAAAAAGAACAAATGTTTCAGGATACAGCTGACGCCAGCAGGGTTAAAACGTCTTGCGAGTGCTGTAGACACCATATGTGGCGTTCAGAGCTGCACAGATGTAGCTGTCACTTGAGCTCTGTAGCACATGTTTTTGTTTGCTAATCTCAGCAGATGTTGCAGGATAAAAAGAAACACTGCAGGACTTTCTTTTGGGTTTAGGAGGGATAAACTGTTAGTTTAACACTCAGCCCTTCCAATGGGCTAGACTGAGGTTAGCTGATAGCAAGATATATGCATGAGGCTCTACGTTGTGCTTGTCCTGATGGCACACGTTCACGCAGCTTGGCAGCCACAGGGAAGTACCAGGCTTTCAGTGCGGTCACTCTTCACTAGGAAACTGGTGAAGAACTTCACACTAGGAAATTGGACAAAAGAAATGCTGCCTAAGCAAGTCACTCTTCTGGTTGAAGGAAAGAGGCTTTTAATTAAAAAAGCAGATTGCTTTTCTTGTTGCAATTAAATGATATGAGGACGTAAATGGTAAGTGTGTGAGGGAATCCAGTTTAGTTGTGTCCTTATAGGGCCTTTCTCTCGTGTTTCCACTCTGTAGTGAAAAAGCATTTAATTCTGCCTCCCAGTTGTGTTGATTAAAAAAAAAACCCATAAATTGAAAATTTAGAAAAAATTAGATTACGCAAAAGTACTTCAACATAAGTGTGGATTTCTATTAAAGAATCCTATTTTGTATGCTGCAGTCAAGTTGTGTTCTGTTGAGTTAGAGACATGAAAACAGATCTTTCATGAGAACAGAGAAAACACTTGTATAGGTTTTGTGGTACTGCATTTGAGATGCATTTTCAAAGACGGCAGCTTTCATGAGCTGAGGTAAGAAGCCGTCCAATGTAAAGTTAAAACGATTTGTACTTTCAGCTCTTTGTTAACTTTCCCAGTGTGTGTACCAAAAACTGTGGAATGTGAGAGACATTCTTACCGCCTTGTGCTAGAAATACAGCTTACGTTGGAATGGGGGTGAAATTTTGCTCAGAACTGAGTGTTTGTTGGAAGACTAAATTGAGGTAGCAGTGTTTATTTCTGAAGTGCATGACTCTCTGTAAAGACTGAAGATAGAGGACAATCTGCATCTAGTTAGTACGATTTGAAGCAAGGTTTTGCAATGAACCTTTCACTTCTCCATATTTACATCTTCCTTATGTGTGTTAATGGTGGCGTAGTTTTTAAAGCTAGGAAGCAAAAGCTACATCACTGATTAATGTTTGACTTTATGCCAGTGTTTTCCAATGTTACTGTGCCTCCTGAGAACCAGAAATTACTGTCTTGACTAGTAAATTAGTACAATGCAACCTACAAAGAGGGAGACTTCAAAAGAAGTTAGCAGAGGTGATTTCTATACTTCATCTTTGTTCAGCACTTCTGCAAAGCAGTGTTACTCAAGCAGTCTAACATTACAAATTAGTTCCTCTCTCTCTTCTGATTATCAAAATGCTCAGGCAAGGGGCACGTTTGTCTTGATGCCAAGCCAGCTATGTAACGCCTAGTGCCACACTGCTTCCAGGCTCAAGCATTGTTGTACAGCTTCACACACAACTCTGTTTCCTGCATCAGATTTAGGTAGGATCAAGTGTGCAGCTGTAGCTTTTTCCCCAAGAAAAGCCAGGCAAGTGCCTGAGGGTTCACCAAGGACCTTAAACTTTTTTAGGGATTGTCAATTAAAACAAAGTAACTCAAGGACATGAATAGTCTGGTTTCATTTAAGCAAGCTTAAGAAACGAGTGGAAGTGAAACAGGTGTGGCATAGACTGAAATGCAGTTATTGCACAGACTACCTTGAATCGGACTGGGGAGAGCTGCTGTTCCTGACAGCATTTGGAGAACACTGAGTGAAGGAGGGCAGTCTAGATAAATACCATCTGAAACATAGCTGATAGTGTCTGAAATAGCGATAGGTGTACCTTAGGATGTACTTTGGTGTACAAACACTGCACTGGTGCTCTAACTCCATGTTTTCTCCAGGGAAGCAGGTAGATTTGCCAGAGTTTCTAGACACATAGTCAAAAGCTATCCAGTAGTGAATAATCCTGAGCAGCTCTGCAAACAAGAATGGACGTAAACAATTTGGTCTTCTTTGTTTGACTTCATGATGCAAAACCTCTTTTTAAAAAGAGGAATGTAATTAATTGTTTGGAATATCACACAACTCAAGCCAAAGCTGCTGCATGAACTCATTATTTCATCTCTGGACAGTTGAAGTGATCCTGGCCCAAACTGGTGTGTCCTATACACTGCAGTTGTTGGCTAGCCTGAATCTTTTTTTTTCCCCAAAGTTTTTATATGTCTGCAGAAGTTTCCTTAAGTGTTGTAGTACTTAAAAAATTCAAGACAAAGCATAGTGTTAATGAAAATATGTTAAAATCTTTTCCTTCTCCACACTCTGCTACAGAGAGAAACTGGAGTAAGTACAAACAGTTTCACTTTCACAGACTTTTGTTGGTGGCAGCAGACTAGACATGTAATAAATGATCTTTACAGAAAGCAATTAGATCAATGTGGAGACAGTCCAAAATGTTAATGCACTGTAACGTGTTTCTTTTTTTTTTTTTAGTCTTTGTCACCAGATGCAGTATCATGAAGAAGAATGACTTCTTCAAACAGCCTGTAGCCAATTTTCCTTGCAGACACCAAAGCCCTAGAGCAACATATTGTCTGTGTGGGGGTATATACAGGGAGTGAGTTGGAAAGCTAGGGTTGAGGTTCTTTAAGTAGCCAGACCTTAACCGGAGCACACTGTCTGTGTTTGTTAAAGTTAATATTCGGTGACTTGTTTATTTCTTCCTAGACTGATACTTCTAGGATAGTTCTTGTCTTTTTTTTCTTCAGCTTTCATGCTCTAATAGATACAGGTTACTCCAGTGCATGTGTTGATAGCTACTGGAGGATGTTCAGGTCTGTGTAAGATAAAGCATTCAGTTCTCTTTCAAAGTAAACATCATTAAGGCACATCCTGTTGCAGCTTAATAATGTAATGGAAGTCTTCTCTTATTAGTAAAAACAGAGTTGCTGTTGCTAATCTGTGAGAGAAAGGAAATCAACAGACTAGCGTTTAAATTTAGGATTTCAAGTAGTTCTGTATAGCTCTGCAGTATCGATCATCATTATCCTTGTCAGCAGCAAGATGCTTTCAGTCGAAGTTGTCCCACTCGGTGGAAACCACAAAATGAGTAAGTGGTAAGAGATGATAGACTGTTCCTGCTTGGGGAAAAAAATCAGCCTCATCAGGACTATTGGAGGATGGGGAGAGGTTACTTTGAACTGTCCCGGTCTGGTCTTGCAAACTGAATGCCTGCTAGTGGTTGGAGTGAATTACGTGCCCTTCTGGAGTATATTTGCTGGTTTAGCTTCATCCAGAGGGAATCCAGTTTGTGTGCTCCATCAGAGACTGTTCTGTGATGTGAACCAAAGCACATTAAGTGGAACAATCAGGAAATGTGAGCCAAAGCCACACTCCTGATCTGAATTAAAATGATAGTATAGATGCACCCAGAGACTGCATTTAGACTGCCATGTAACTGCTTGATACACACAGAATGTGCAATCTGAGATCAGCAACAGTATTCAAAATTCCAAAAACTATACAGCAGAGCTAGAAAAGGTACAGAAACAGGTGTAGTCAGTGTGGAAATGGTTTCCATGCAGGGCAGACTGAGAAACCATAGGATTTTCCAGTTAAGAAAACAGATGACTAGTTGTAGCCTGTAAAATGGTGTATGGTAAAGTGAAGGTGGAAGACATTCTTGCTACCTTGCAAACCTGTAGATATGTATTTTCTGTCATTGTGATTTGATTGATGAAATCAAGCTGCTGCTTGAGTATACGTTTTGTGTCTCCTACACATAGAAGGTTGAGAACGCAGGATTAAAGAGAGACAGCACAGGACCTGTTTTTTCATTATTAGTGAGCTATGGTTCTTGGGTTCCTAGTTGCCTCTCTGCTGAACATTTCAACTCTTTTGAAGCAGAGTGCTGGAAGCTATCTGTGCAGACCTCTGACAAAACAGAAGAGCAGAAATTATGCATGAAATAAAGGCACTTTTAACTTGTGCATTGTTAACAGGCCTCAGTATTGTCTGTCCAGGTCAATGTCTTGAGAAGGCAGCAGCGCATGATCAAAAACCGGGAGTCAGCCTTTCAGTCACGGAAGAAAAAGAAAGAATACATGTTGGGACTGGAGGCGAGGCTGGAGGCAGCCTTATTGGAGAACGAGAAACTCAAGAAAGAAAACAGCACACTGAAGAAGCAGCTGGATGAAGTAGTATTAGAGGTAAGAGATTGTGAGGGAGATCTGTCTTTATATATAGACAGTTGCTCAGGTTGAAGGCACTAGAACAGAATGTCTTCCAGTCATGGAATGTTGACTGGAAGACCTGTGGGGGTTTCTAACCTAGCTTCCCACTCCAAGCAGGACGTTCATCAACTCTAGGTCAGGAGAGCTGTCGCATTATCTAGTTGACTTTTAATTCTTTATTTCATGGTGCTTCTGAAGATTTCACTGAGAAGATAGACTGGATAGAAACGGAATATAATGTACAAACAGAAGAATTTTATTTTTAAGTAGTTCTGGCATGTATTCATACGTAATTAGGCAAATATAAATCTAAAAAGCAAGCACAATTTGGCATATTTAGCTTTTGACATACCTTTGCGTGTCTATGCCCCTTTTTTATTGCGTCTTCTCTGTTTTTTTCCTGTCTAGAACCAGAAGCTCAAAGTATCATCACCAAAGAGAAGGACCCTGTGTGTGATGGTGATACTGGCTTTCATAATGTTGAATTATGGTCCATTGAGGTAAGCTGCCTAGGAATTCCTCTTTGCATAGCAAGTTTGCTGTCCCACGATTTTTGTTTGAATCTTTAATACAGGCAGTGTTGTTTTTTAAAGCCTTGAGCTTGAAACCTGACTTCTATCCTTAACTCTCCCCCTGCACAGGGGAAGACTCAGCTGTGTAAGGGTTCCTCTTTTGGAATCCTTCTGTCAACAAGAGCTAGATCTTGTACTTCTAATTTCTCTTGGCTTGGCATTTTGTTAAGTGCAGCGTACAGCAGTTTGTCTGCTCCATTTATACCTGAAGAGATTAAAGACCTGTGTTTTCCTTTTAGAAAAAAAGTCACAGACTTTGGGAGCTCATCTGCTTGTTTATACCTGTGCTAATGTCAATAGCCATGAGTTTAAGCTGCTTCTAGTTCCTAGTGCAGGAAATACCACTGTTTGTTCCAATGCGTTGCAATCCTGACCATTAGATGTGTCTAGCAGCAATCTTCCTTATTACAGTGTAAGCCCTATATTATCTTCTAGATCTGGTGAACAGGTTCTTCCCTCCTCTTAATTAGTTGAAGTGGTAATCAAAAACCTCTCCTGTTCGAACTGTATCGGTGGGACATAGAAACCAGAGAGCAGGAAGGAAATGCTGCATTACTTCCCAGACACTTTATAATGAAATCTGTGGAAGAGACGAAACTAAAAAGGGATACTTCTTGTACGTATCTTTCTAGTTAACCTGGCAGTGGAACATAAAGACCTTTTATATGAAGCTGTTCACTTTTTCAAAAAGGGAGGATGTTTCAGTAGATTCCCAGTCAGCAGTGTCTCCATTTGTTCTCAAAACCCCAGTCAAACTAAAGGAATGGGGTAAATCTGGAAGAAGACTTTGTTTCTGACTATGATAAACTTTTACAATGTTGGTGTTTGTATTTTTAATAATACTAGAAAATTTGCTAAAGGTGAAATTACTTTTGAAGTATTTGCACTTATTACAAATACTGTTTATCTCAGGCAGTGAAATACAGCTGATAATTTTACTTTGATATGGATGATTTTAAGGTAGACCATTTCTTAGTGCATTTAGGGTTTATATTGGGATTTTTGACTATCAGGCAGAAAAATCAGTTTCCAGATATTAAGCGATTGATTTGTGCATCCCATCTGCATTTGCAAATGTTACCACTCACTTGAGAGATACTTGGTGAGAATTAATAGAAGCTGGTAGAAATTTTAGTTGCCTCCACATTAGAGTGAGGAGTTCGAATGCATGAAGCTCTTAGTTTTGAGAGGCTTGGAAACATACAGAAGATGGGTTTAGTTTCTGTGTCAGCTTCTCTACTCCCAGGAATGAGTAAGGTGTTAAGCTTGATGGCAAGAAACTGCTGTCAAAGTAGACTGAAAGGTCCGTTTGTGTTCAGATCTTTGCACCAATCGGTAACTATAGAAATGTGATGGGGTTAATTTCTTGACCTGCTTGATGTTTAATAAAGTAGATAAAGCAAAAAGAAATTCCTGGATGTCTGGCTGTTCCTGGCCAGCGTGGTAGCTGAGCATACCAGTGTAATTGCTGTGCCTGGACTATGTGATCTGCATCAGTACTGGATTTTGGCAGTGAAGAGAAATGTAATAGCAAATTTGCAAGGAATTACTCTTTTCTGCCTTCTTTTTTTTTTTTCCCTAGCAGAGTAAATTCTTGCCCTGCAATTAAAATACTAGACTGTATCAAGGTGGTGTGAATGTTGATTGTGTAGTACCCTTTGGAAGGCCCAGAATGGGGGATATACAGACCATTACTTAAGATTTCACTCCTCACATACATATTTTCTTCCTTTTATAGAGGTGTCACTGAAAGGTAGCTTCATGAATGTGGTAGTCGTGATTGCTGTTCTGCTTAGTCCTTAACAACAGAAACTTCCAATATACGTGATGTTTTTCAGTGCCTGCAACTTCTTACAGAAATAAGTAATTTTTTATTACAATATCCATGCTAGCTTATAGTTCAGCAAAAGTACTTTTCTCCCCTGAATTAGCTAACTGTGGAATACCTAATTTCTATGCAATGGTGAACTGGAGAGAAATATGATTTGAAACCTTGTGGCAGTGTGGCTATTTCTTTTATGTAGGAAATCATTTCACTTGCACACCCATATGGAGGTGTGACAGCATTCGGGCACAGGATTCAAACATACTAGCAGTGAATATTTCATTATTCAAAACCACTGAACCATTGCAAAGAGAGAGTGACATCCAAAAAAAGCAAAATCATGGGAAATTCACCCCCTAAATTCTGTAGCAGACTTTGAAATTCCCTTAGCTGGCCTTATTGTAAGATGCTTCTCAGATTCTTAATTGGAAGTGATAGGATTCTTTGAAGGCTAGAGGTAAAACAAAAGGACACGTATATAGGTTTTCTCTTTAGTTGCCTATTTCTGTCAAATCAGAGAAAGCAGGGAAGCGTTCGGGTTGTTTTGGGAAGGAGATGTGAAGCTGAAGGAGCGGCAGTCCTGCAAACCCTCCCTGGCCTGCAGTGGCTCAGTAGAGGTGCAGTGTTTGGGCACTCGGCATCCCACAAAAAACCCATCTGGATGGTTGGCTGTGTAGTTAGTTCCGTGTTTTGTTCTGCTTTAATGGATGTGTGTTGGACTAACACTCGTTCACACATAATTTTATTTATTGGTCTTAAGTCTTTTTGACCGTGTATGTAAGTGGTGAGGTATTTGTGATGTTTCATGGAGGACTCTGAGGCTGTGCTGTTTTGTTGTTTTAAGATTATGGGAAGCAGTCCAGGATGCGGCAGCCTTTGGCAGACAAGTTTAGCAGATAAAATTATTCTGCTCACACATTTTTTCATGCTGACAAACATACTATGTGTGTGGGTAATCTGTAACATTGGACTTGGGAATATGAGAGCAGGGCTGAAAGTCTGGTAGGGAAGCTGGTGTATCGACCCAAGAAATCTGTTTGAAAGTATTGGAGGGAGACTAGTTCAGTCTGCTTAATTGCCAGCAAGCTTTTCAGAACATCCTTCAGACTTGGATGTGGCACCATGTTGTCTCTGAGAAAAGAATGTAAGTTGAATTAAATATAAATTTAATATAAATGTAAATTGAATACCTTCTAGTCGTGAAAGTGGCTTGTATAGAGTTTATGGTAACTCTGCATTATATTGTACTATGTTACTAAACGCTTTTGCGTTTGTTGATATTTTTGTATAGAAAACTGAAACTTTCAGGTATTAAAAGCAGAAGTAATTTAGCAGGAATTCTGTTAGTGTAAGTTTCTATTTTATCTATTTGCTTTATACTAGAAGAAAGGCGCCCAGGAATTTCCCATCTGTGTGTCAATGAACTATTCTCTAATCTTTGTGAATTATTTGGATTTGGATTTAGCATCTATAAAAACTTCCTTTTATTATTATTTAAGAATGATTGGTGAGGTGTATGAAGGGAAAAGGGTACATTTTGATTCAGTTCCTTGGAGAGGTCACCCTCTTGCCCCAGTCTTACATACCACGAGGTACAAGACAGGAATTGGCAACCCACAGTATTTGCACAAAAGGCAGTGAGCATGCAAACCTTGGCATGCAGCAGGGCTGGGAGCTGGAACCACGACAGCTGGAGGCAGGTATCTCTGTGAGGCAGTGTCTCCTGCCTTCACACTTGCCTTCCGTGAGAGCCGGTGTCTGTCAGCACGGCTGTGTTCTAAGCTGGCATGGCATCCCTGAAAGATTGCTGACTTCTGGCATTAAGAAGCATCTAATTAGCTGTGCATTTTTTTTTTATCACTTACAACATGAAATCTGAAAAATGTCGAACTGTTACAGTTCCTAGATGCCTCCTTTTTAGTTGTTTAATTTCACATTTGTGTTAGACTGTGCCTGGGTAGTAACCAGATCTGAAAATTTGTTAAAACAAGCACAAACAATGCTGAAACAAATGGAAACCAAACACATGTTCTAGTCTAAACAATCCATGTATTTACTTTGGGAATATTTTTCTTTTTTCTTCCCTGTTACCATTTGAATATAAATTCTTGCATGTTTGTTTTTGTTTTTTTTTAATGCAAGTCCTACACGTGATAGTAAAATATTTGCAGAAAACTAACCCAACTAATGTATAAAAAGTAGGGAAGGCAGAATGATCACAGAAGATGCAAAACATGTTTTCTGCGTCTCTGCTTCTTGGGGCAGTAGCAGCAAAGCAAGTAAGCCAGGTACTTACTAGTGGTTCTAGCATTATTTTCTCAGCTACAAAAAATGTTCAACCAGCTATTTTTTTTCCCCTGATCAGTCTGAGGAAGCTTACATGGTGGTCATCATCTAACAACAGAGTATTTATAAAGATGCCAGCCAGCCAGAATGTGTCCTAAATACCACTTCAGATATTTAGTGGACAGAAAACAAAGAAAAATATGAATCTCAACAGAGGAAAGGCAGATCTGTAAAGAGATTGGAACAGGGGGGTTGAGAAGGTGGTGTGACTTTTAATTTTTTTTTTATTATGTTTGGTTTTTCGTACGAGTTGGCCACCTCTGTATGGCTGGAACCCCTTTCAAACTGGAAAACAGACTTGATGATGTAACCAAAAATTCTTAAGCTGTATTTGTGGTGGAGGATGACTGAGGTGGTGATTGATGGAGTTAAGTAAAGCTGCTGCTTCAAAATCTCTTGTGTCCTGCTGACCTACAGCAGCTGTGCTAGAATTGCTGGCCTTTTGTAGAGACTTCACTGCAGCTCCTCTCTAGAGTGTTGTGATGGGTTTTCCTCTACTTTCCAGGACTGTCCTGGAAACTGAATTAGTTTCACTGAGCAATCTGCAAATAAAGACACCGGCCTGGGTAGCTGAGAACTATGATTTGTCTGCTGTTGTCGCAGACTGCAACAAATGAAGGAGCAGTGATTTTTGACTCCTGAAAGACTTGAGGATGTGTCTCATTTCTTAGGTTCGTAGCACAAACATTAGGAAAAAAACCTGGAAGTGGTAAGATTAATCATCTTTTACTAAAAATGAGGAAATCACCCGAGGTTTGTTCAGCTGCATGCTACCACAATCTGCTGCTTTTAAGGATGAAATAAGCAAAAGCAAAGTCTTTCACCAGCACCTGGATTAGTATCCCACCTAGTCTGCAGGCTGCTAGTCAGTACTAGTGTAGCCTGCTGAGATTTTGGAGCATGTGTGATTTGGGCTGCTGAAAGCAGCATCTGTTGAGCACACCTGTACTGGTATCAGTATGGTGTAGAAACCTTACTCAACCTGAGCAATCTTGAGTTAGTGTGTGGGGAAAGCAGGATTATTCTGAGGTTTGGTGCATTCTGCAGTGTTTTTGTGCAAGTTTGCTGCTGTTTGAGCCTTAATGCTGGACTCCTTGATTAAAGAAACAGACTTGTCTTACGGAAGGCAGGAACCTAGGGATACCTCAGTGGTGGGATGTTAGAGAAATAATTTTGTAGTTCCCTTAAAGGGAGCATTAGCTGTGTGTGCAAAGGAGGTAATTCTTTTACCATAACATCACATGCTGCAAGTGTTGTGTTGCTGCAGTGGTGTTTGAGGTGTATGTTGTGTGCTTAGGTTTGTCAGTGCACATCCCACCCACAGCAGCCAGTCCTGGGCCAAGGTCTCAGTATGGTCTGGACCTCACCACTGTGCTGCCCTGGCAGGTGAGCTCAATCATGAGATCAAGCAGTGTCATGGCAAGTTTGAAAACACCCCGAATTTCTTCTTGAGTAATACGTGCTAAGCGGACTAAACCTGTGTGTCTGGCACCTGCCTAAAATGAAGGGCAATGACTAGCAACTGAAACACAGTATTATTTTTTTTTTTTCCTGTTGCCTTAGCGATTCTTCCTGATTGTGTGTGTGTGCTCCTTCCTCACTCCATTCCAGTGCGAAGTTGGGCAGGTTAGTTGAAACCACCGAAGGCTTGCAGTGTGATGGCGGAGGAACTCCCCAGCCAGGCTCCTTGCTTGGCCGTTGCCACCTTCCAGCCGAGGCTGATCCCCAGTGGTGGTGAACTGCGAGTATTAAACACTGCACCCGTGACCCACAATTTTCTGCAGCTGCACGTTAGATTGTGTTGTATAAACTTCCACTGACTGCTTGAAGCATCTCTAAAAGATGTTCTGAGAACAGAGAACCACAAATTGTGATCGGTACAACAGAGTGAGTTTCTTACTCTCAGTTCATCCAATCCTGGTCTTTTTTGCAGTCGGTGAAGAGTAGAAAAGCATTGTTTCTCTGCTATTTGTAAGCCTCGATAGCCTTCCATATATCTTCAGGAGGTTAATAGACTTAAATGTGATGTATAACAAATATACATACAAATGATGACAGTCAAAGGGCTATTAATTTCTTACACACTAGTAGAGAGGAACTGGTGAAATGTGAAAACTATTAGATGAGTGCAAGAGGCATGCAGCAGTGCCATGTTAGCCAGCTCCTTCTGTCTGCCAAGGAAATACAGAGCCCTCTGAGTATTTTATCAAAAACAGCAGAAGCTCCAAAGACATTTATGGCTCTTAACACTTAACAATACGGGAAACTTACTTTAATGTTTGTGGCGCTGAAAGAATACATTTCAATGCTGAGTTGAGTGTGCGTTTGTATTAGGAGATGGCCCAAAGCTAGAAAACGGCTTCTGTAGCACACCTTTGGTCTTGTGTTGTAGTTTCTTATTGAAGAGAGAGAGAAATCGAGAGGAAAAGGACAGGTTGAATCATTTGTACTTGCGTTCAGGTCCCAGACCTTTCAGAACCTCTCTTGATGGGTTGGTGCTTGAATAAAATTGAATACCCTTGATTTTCTTAGAAACTACAGCTGCAGGAGCAGGAAGTGATTCCTTCCTCCTTCCTTTACGGATCACAGCCACACGTTCATCTGGTAGAGTTGTGTCTTGGCCTGGCTGTGCTCACTTGCCTTGTCCTGCTGGTGCAGTTGCTGAGCCTGCACAGAATGCCATACGCACTCACTGATAACTTACCCTTTTCTCCATGCATTCAGCTGCTGGGCTGAGAGTGAAATACAGAAAGCTTTTGCCCTGAATGAACATTACAGTTGGGGCTGCTTGCATCAGGCCTGCCCAAGCTTTGGCAACAAAGGTCAGCCCACTTCCAAATACCTGTAGTTTTCTAAGCAAAAATAAATTCTCTGTCAATACTTGCTTTCATCCTTTCTTTTCTAACAGCTTTATTAGAAATAAATTGCTTTTTAAAGAAAGCAAAACACAAGAAAAGGGTAGAGATTGTCCCTCCGGTTTGGGTTGCCTTCCTTATCCTCCCCAGCAGAGGAAAGAGACTGGGTTCCTCTTACTAGCCCAGCACTTGCAGAGGGTAGCTCTGGAGCAGCTTGGCAGAAGAAGGGAAGGTAGTGCCTTGCTGTCGGCAGATGGTGCCCTCATCGAGAATAAGAAAGGAGAAATACTTTCCAGAGAGCTTTTGGCACTTTGGCAGCCTTATCTGGAATCAGTTAGGAAGAGGACAAGGTCCTTGGTTGGTGTCTCCTTGCGATGTCAACTTTAGCCCATTGAAAGCATCCCAGCTTATGTTCAGAGATGGTTCTGTCCCCAGGAAACTCTTTGTTATGATATCACTATTGGCTTTTGTCTACAAATTACTGTACAACTTAAATGTCTGTATTCAAAACTTGAAGTGTACAGTTTTTGTTCAGCCAGAAGTACAAATGAAATTTAGTTCAGGCTCCTGGCAAGACTGGCTTTCATTTATCAAACTGACATTCAAACCAAAGAAGTAAAAATACAGCTAAAATATCAGGTGCCATTGAATGCCTGGAAGAACCATGACAGAAGTGTTGTTTTTCTTTCCCTCGTATAATCAAATTTATCTACGTTTCAGAACAAACATCTGCATGAAGTATTTAGTGGTTCTTTCTTTTTTTCCTTGGATTTGGTTTTGCATCTTAAACAAGCCTATAGGTCAGCCAGCTTGGACAGGGTGTTTGTGGCTGTGTGAAAACCCTTTAATGCTCATGGTATCTGAGACGTCCAAATGCAGGCTGCAAAGCCTTGGTAGGCACCACATGTGTGTAGGTGTGGCCAAACAGAAGAGGTTCCATCTTCCAATTTCTAACTAGTCATCTTGTCCAGTAAAGCCATTTCTTAGCTTCGGTCTTTCTTGACTTTAAATGTGGGGTAGTAACCCAATTACTGCAAATAGTAGGACTTGCTTAGGGGAGACATGCCAAAGTGCTCTTTCTTTTCCAAATTCTTGTCTTGTAGCCCAACAGAATGAAAAAAATGTCCATGCTTTTACCATCTGACATATTAAAACTTTTAAGCAGCTATTGATATCTTAGCTGAAGATACTGTTTTTCAGAAACTTTTTCCCCTCTGAATGGGATCATCTGCATTTCTTTTTCACTGTTTCTAGCCTCTTCTACCTGGTGTTTTAAAATGCTCAATATTGACTTAATCTTCAGTGTCATGGTGTTGGGATTTGCTCTGTAGACCCTTCGTGGTCCAGCTTGTATTGTTGCTGTTCTGCCTAGCACTTGTAAAGCTCAGTATGCCTCAGGTGGGCAGGTGTTTCTAGGTGTAGCTTTGCAGGAGAGGTCCATCCTTCATCCCAGCTGCTAAAGGTCCTAAGTCATGCTTTTTCCCCCGTGCCAATTTGAGATGTTGAAGGAGGAATATTTCTGATATCCTGTGTCACCCTCATGTACCCACCTGGCAAGGAAATGTCATTGAGAATGGGAAGTGGGATGATATCTACACCATTACCTACATGTCCTCTCCTGTCACCTGAAGATGGAGCCCTATTTACAGACAAACTCCACAAGTGACCTCTTGTGGGAGAAAGGAAGGGGAAGGAAGTACAACAGAACAACAACATCTTCTATTGAGATGGGTAAAAAAAAAACTAACAAAACTCCCCAAGTAACTAGAAGGTGGAAGTGGGGTGGTATTTTAAGTAGTGGGGTTTTCCTCATCCAAAATGAAAGGTCTTTTGGTTTTCGGTCGTTGCCACAAGCCAAAGAAGCAAGGAAGCAGAATTGTTTCGGTTTTGGTTTGTTTTTTTTTTTAAGACATATTTGAGAAGGAAGCTTTTCCTAAAAAAATGAATGGGAAAGGGCGGGTAAATACAGCCCATGTAGCTTAAGGCAGAAATTGCTGCTAGCCCTGCTCCAAAAGAAGTATTTTGTGGAAAGTAACAGTTGTGGTAAAGGAAAGGGCATTGGAATGAATACCATAAATAATACCATATTTTGTCCTCAAGTTGGTGTCCACATTCACAGAAGTGAGAGCCATGGTTTATATCTGTAAGGATGGCAAAACATACCATGTTTGCCTCCTCCTTTCTCTTTTGTTGCTGAAGGTATCTTCTTCCAGGTCAATACATCCCATACTTAGCTGCTGCCAAAAGTGAAATTTTAATTTTGATGAAAAGATTAAGGTGTTTTAAGCATAAGAAGAGTGAAAATAAACATTTCCTCTCTATTGAAGCTGATATAATAAAATGAGGTGTGTGTGGTTTTGAGTGGCCGTACAGCTAAAACAACTAAATTACAAAACCTGAAGATTAACTGTGATTGCAGAGCAGTGCTTACCTTTGATGGACTTGGTTTGGGTTTCCCTACTTCTGTTCAGAGTTTAGGGTGAACTGCAGTATCAATATGTTGCATGGGGCACTTCACCTCAAACTTGTCACCTCGCCAAGCTGGAACCTGAAATAACAAGAATCACCTTTGCAGAACGAGGCAAATAGGAAGAACCATCATGGAAAAATGCAGATTGTTACAGTTCTACTGATTAGATTTTTGTCAGCTTTAACTAAATAATTACATGGAAAGTTTCCCTGTTTCAATGTGTCATTTTGAACAGGAAAGAAGTAAGATAGGATAAAACACGAGACCCAGCAGTCCATCAGCACTGTGGATGGCTGATACACTTCAGGCTGGGGAGAAACAGTTTGCAGGAGAGTTAGAACTTTCAGCTCTTCTGATGGATGTTCTTGGTTTCATGTATCAACTTCCATATACTTTTACCTGTTATGGCTCCAACTTAGGTAGAGTAGGGACATTTCACAGATGGGTGACTTCCAGCAGGAACATGTGGCATCCCTTTAAGCATCAGCCTTAGTTTTGAGCTCTGGTTCTACGCTTGATATGCTGCCGGCTGTGCTGATGCTTTCATTGGGAGAGAAGAAACATGATCTCATAAGATACAGTAGATAGTGGAGATTGTTTCTGTAAAATTGGGTAGCCTGGTGTCCAGCTTTCCATGCTATGCAGTAGAAGCAATGAGACATTTGGATGCTAGAGTATGTATACAGTAAGGAAACTGTCGAAGTACTTTTCTGCTCACTGTTCCTAGTGAAAACAGAGCCAGTAGCATTTCTGCTGCTCTGATTCTGTGCTGCTGCCTGGAAACCTGAAGGAGAGGAGGCAGTCCAAGTGACGTCAGCCTGGATCTGGGATTGCCCTGGCTCCGGCGGTTATGCAGAATGGGACACAGTTATTCACGGGCAGACCTGGGTTACTGCTAACAGAAGCGCAAATGTGTTGGCAAAAGAGAGGAGATTGCTAGGCATCTATGTCTGCGTGCCTTCTGCTTAGTTGTGGAGTATTTAGTCTGCCGTCCTTGCTAGTTCTTGCCTTTCTCTGTTATTACCATTTGAATTTGTTGCCTGTTGCAAAGTGATGCCATGTAACAAATAGGAAAATGAGATCTTCCTCTGCAGAGTTTATGCTCTGCTACACAGGGGAGGTGGGGCATGAATTAAAATGGACTCTGTAGGCAGCGATCAACATGCATGGCAAAGATGTCATCGGCATGCTGGGGTCTTGTATTTTTGTATTTTCGCTGTGTTGCTGCTGGTGATGCTCTGCTGTTGTCAGCTAAGAAGCTTAGGGCTTGATTTTATAAGTATACATCCATATTTCAGGAAGCAACCACGTTTACAAAAGGGTAAAGCTAGCCTCTGGAGAGGGTATCTCGAAGTACTCCTTTTTGTGCTTTCAAGATTTCTCACTTGTAAATCACCCTTTTGGACTAGGATGCAGTTGATCTCGCATAGCAGTTGCCTGGTCATTTTTCCAGCTCCCACATGAAATGCTGCTACCTGGCTTTGCATGGAGAGCAGCGCAGACGTTCCTGTGCTGCATGGCTGGCTGGCTGAGCAGCCCCCAGGGAAGGTCCTTCAATGAGCGCAAGCACAGACAAGGACAACAGGGTATCTGGGACCGTGGCCTGCTGCTGCTATGTAGATGGGGCTGTCAGCCCTGCCAATGTTTCTAAACCCAAGTAGAATTGAACATGTATAAGTTTGTGTACAGTTTTGTTAGATGTCTGGCATAATGTTTTAGGCTTGCAGCTGCACGGAATTTGGTAGCGGTATTTTCCTTACATATTGTATTCATATAAACTGTATCAATTGTGCTTTGAGGCTGATGAAAGTTTAAGTTCAGGGATACTTTAATTTGACTGTAGGTAATTTTCTTATGCCTGCAGATCTAGATTACAAACAGATTGATCTCAGTTTCATCAGGTGAAGCTTATGGGGGAACATGAAAACCAAAGCATCAAAATCCTTTGAACAATTGAAACTAAAGAAGAGAACAGAATTGCTTTCTGTCGACTAATGCTTTGAATGACAGTAATATAATGACACAAGACATCATGTTTTTATTTTAGGTATGACATGAACTTTATCTATGTAATATAGCAGCAGCCACATACTGATCCGCCCGAGTATTTAACACCTTACAGTAAAGTGTCTTGCAGACCCTTTATGTATGTGATATATTTTGCTGTCGTTACTGTGTTTTGCAGCGTGTTTGAAAAGGATCCCAATGGAGTTGATTCCACTGCGAGTTCCAGCCACCGGACCAGAAATCTTCTGGAGTTCTCAGCTAGCCAGGAGTCCAGCACAGCTCAGAAAATACCTGGGGGCATCATTCCCGAGAACAGGTTAGGTGAAAACCTTTAATATAATTTAAGTGGCAGAGGGCAATGGTGCTTTTTAGACCTCGCTTCCCTTCCATTTGCTGACCTTTTTGGCCAATATCATTGCCACTCTGATAGAGCAACTGAGTATTTTGAAAAGCTGATTATTTAACAAAGTTTACCAAGTTGCTTTTCAAATGAGTACAATCTTTTATCTCCAAGATTACCCAATACCTAGAGCTTCAATACTGTATGGTTTTAGGGACAGTGTGGTGAAAGAGAGCATATAAACAAGACTACGTCATGGACATTTTCATAACCGTCTTCAGTTCTTTGTCTGTCTGCTTTTTTCCCTGATCTTTATTTTAGCTTGCAAAGTTATGGTATTTGTCATATTATCTATCTCTTCTTACTTTTCAAGCTGGATTATTTATTTTCTTAGTTGCTCAAGAGAAGACTGGGGAAGTTCACAATTAAGAACATACTCTGAACTTAGCACTGTACGTTTTTAGAAATCTCTGAGTCCATCCTTGTGCTTACCCATTATTTAATTGTATAGTTGCTTTCAAGCTTCCTAGATCTCTAGCGTTCGGTGCATAAGTGAACATATAATTGTCTCCAGATTGAAGTCTGGCTAATCCAGCTCATGTTTTCCCTTTAGAAGATTTATCCTATCAGATTGTCCCTTTCCAGTAGAGCATTTTGGCTGGTTGAACAAAGCTAGGCACAGATGTGCAGAAAGCCCGAATGTATTTTGCTATGCAGAAAGAACGCAATTAATCAAGAGCGTTTTAAGGCTGTAGCCATGGTGAGGGCTTTGTGTCCTATGTGGCACGTTTCAGACCATGACTTACGAGACGTAGTAGTAGAATGGTTCTCTTAGGAGGACATGCTAGTGCCTGTACCTCCTCCTTTTCTCACTCTTTCACCCTGTTTTTTGGCAAGCTGTGAGCTCTTTGCTGCGTATTCTCCTTTATCAGTTCTAGATGCAGTAAAGAAGAGAAGCAGGCATGAAGATGGAGAAAGCTGGGAAAGGGAGGGGAACATGAATAAGATGTTCATAAGCTCTTATGCCTGATTTTTCAGAAAGAAGTTGAGGTTTAGGAGCTATAAGTCTCTGTCAAAACCAAGGGGGCTAAGGCAGTTATATTGATACTCTCTCAAGAGAGGTACTTACAGTAGGTATTTGGTGATAAGCAGTTAGCCCCTCGGGAGGTACAGGTAACTAGGAGAAAGGAATATTAGTCTTTGCTTTTTTGCTGAGAGTGCTGTGGATTTTTGTATTGAAATACGTGCTCTTTTTCACTTTTTATCAAAGCCAAGCTAGCTTCTGGAGACTGTTGGAGATGTAAATCCTCTCCACTCAGTTGTAATGTAGTTTGTGGCTGCTCCATTGTCATATAGCTCATGGTCTTTACATTTACATGGCTTTAGTGGCTAATAAATTTAGTATTTCTGTAGCAAATCTTGCACGGCTCTGGAATGAAAGAGAAAGTTGTTTATGCAGAGATATCATAGTTTACATATGAGGAATCTTTTACAGACTACGTTTTCTTTCAATATCTGGCCTGCTTGGGAAGAGATCCAACATGCGCTAATGCTCATCTGTCTTCCCTGTGTTGAGTGCTATCAAACCCCTTTGGGGAATTAACTGAGACCACTGGATGTTTGATAGGAATTGTTATTCACCTGTTTCAGAAGTCCCATGGGAGCAGCTGTAACCTTTGTGGGTCTGCTGATGATTGTGCTTATTCTCTGGATTTGGTCAAAGGTTAATGAAAAACTATTTAGAGGGATTTCTTGATGTCTTTTTCGTTTTTCCCCAGATACGATCGTTCTGTATCTGATAATAAAGCACTGATGATAGTCTCGGAAGAACCACTGTTGTACATTTCACCACCCCCACCCCCCTGTCAGCCCCTGATCAACCGGACAGAGTCACTGAGGTGAGCAAACAACCTTTTCTGAGTATGTAAGCTTTTATTAGGAATTTAGATATAAATTGTATGCTGGGTGAGTGCTATTGGACAGACAGCTGTGAATGATGTTATTATCCATTCATAGTATTTACCCAGTATGTGACCAGTGCCTTTGTAAGTGTCTGCACTGTCCATTGTCCGCTACCATAGAGACAGGAGATCGACTTGGATCCTTGTAATCTTTTGATGTTTTCAGTCATGATTTTCACTCAGTTTTCACACTGGTCATTTAGCAATAACCGAATAACAATTTTCCGATTGCCTGGAGGTTTTTCATGACTCAAAAGAGAAATCACTTCATATGTAGAAATGTTCATAATATGGAAATCAAGTCCGGCTAAAAGCCTGTTCCATCTGAAACACATACAAGATGGTCTCCTACTCTTCAGCTTCTGATACAAGCGGACTGAACCTGACATTGCAGATATGCTTTATTCACTGTTAAAAAACACCTAGCTCCACTTTTTCCAAAGATATGAGTGTGTCACTAACCTTATCTCTATTCTGCTTTGTCCATTCTTTCTCTCAAATTTATTTGCTGTGTTTTAGCCTTCTTAACCAATATTTTCTCTTGAACTGATCAACTTTTGATTTTAAATATCAGTAGTCCTTCAGTAATTTCAGAATTACTGTTCATTGAGCAAAAGAAAGTAGTGTATCTGCGTTATGTTGAAACATCCGTGATCCCAATACTTTATAGGTATTTCCTTACAAATTCCCTCATAAATTTAATCTTGCAATTTTATTTTCTTACACTGACATTAAAGATAAGTTATCATAAGGTAAAAGAGTAGTAAATCTGCAGTGTCTCTTATAGTGGCTAGTTAAACTGTTTTCTAAAATTAAAAAAATTCTGCTACTGTTCTTTGATCTGTTAATGCTGTGGGTTTTTCTAGGCTGAATCACGAACTTCGAGGATGGGTTCATAGACATGAAGTGGAACGAACAAGATCTAGAAGGCTGTCAAATAACCAACAGCAGAGAGCACGAGTTATGCAGGTAGGCAGGTTTATACTCGTGAGTCAATAGCGTGACAAGATAATTTCAGACAACATAACAAAATATTCTCTCTTACTTGTCTGTGCTTGTCATTATAGGAAAAAGTAGCGATGGTGCCTGTAATTAGGGTACCCAACACTTCCCATTTTAAATTGCTGGGTTTGGTTGATTATTATGTTACTAGAGGAGTTCTTCCATTCTTGCTGTTGGATTTAGGTTAGAAGTTTTCAGATTTTTTTAGCAGTCATCAAAATACGTTCAGCGTTTTCTAAAATGAAATCAATAGTTAACCTTTTTATGGCTGCTCTGTAAAGCTATGGAAGGGTAAGGATAAGCAGTTGCTTAGTGGAGAGAAACATGCAGCACATTCATCTGTCTCACTGTTAAGGGTCACAGCTGATTGGTTTTGTTGAAATATTCCTATTTCATTTTCTCAGATTTTTCCTAGAGGGTTACGCTTTTGGTAAGACTACAGAATTATAAGATCTGTGTTCATATTTCCCATTTTTTAAAATCCCTTTCATCTACATGGCATACCGATGGCGAGGATGAAACTAAGACCATGAATCTTCACAGTGTTTAAGTTGATTAAAAGATAGTAACAGCTTTAAAAGGAATTGAACTTAATGTGGGAAATACCGTGCTTTTCTTGAGAGAAAGCAGCTTCTTCTCAGTGGTGTCCAACAGAATGGTAGAGCATTTCAGTAGGGCAAGTTTGGGTGCTTCTAGTGTTTCAAACACCAGAAGTGTGTTATGGGTAGTATATTTTGGCAGAGGTATAAAGTGGATGTGACCTCAGAAGAATTCTGCAAATCTGACATCAGTGATAGCAAATTTTGCAGTTGGATGACACGATATGCGCAACTGTTGTGTATGGTGCCAGCCTCCCTTCTCTGACTGTGAATTTGTGGCTTGACTTCAGATTTGGCTGTATTAAAACACTTGCTTTTTTTTGTGGTTCCAGCTTGTTTGCTGGCCATTTCAGTTATTCATGTTTCACCAGTGGAAAAACGCACATTTACTGTGTGGGGCACTGATTAACCTCTGCACCCCATTATGTATTCACTGTTTGCTACAGATGTGCATCATATTTTATGTAGTGCCAAACCAAGAAAATGCTTATTGTTTTCACTTTGTGTCATCTTTTTATTTTCCCACTTTTTCAGAGCTCCCTTAGTGAGAAGGCAGTTTCCCAGCTAATGGCCATGCCTTACACAGACACTAGCCTCAGGTAAGGCAGAACAACATCTTTGTTATTGCTTTCTACTTAATAACCTAATTTTTCACCAACAGATGGTAAAAAATGCCAGTTTTCACCTTGTAAGTATTCTTAAGCCAGGTGCTACCTACATTTATTGGCCTGATTTCTGTCCCTGAGCAAAGAACTGCTTCTAATTATTTAAACAACACTTAAAGGGACCCCTGTCTCTCAGCTCTGCTCTTCTCGGTCTTTCTACCAGTGAGTCTTAAGAAAATCTTTACTTCACTCTGCAGAGTCCCTTCCTAAACAGATTTGAATCTCTAGGGGGGAAAAAAAAGATGGAATTGTCTTGGAACTGTCTGGGGGAACAACATTAGTTTGTAAGAAGGTTTCAAAGGGACATGAGCGTGGTAAGGGAAAGGTTTCTCTCACCATCTTCAAGAGTAGAGCCATTTTAGCTAGCACCAAATTATTATGACAAAGTTAAAGTATCGTTGCATCCCATTTGCATGGTTTGTCTCCATCTCCTGGTTTTCCCTGGTGATTATTAGAACGCAATAATCCAGAGTTTCCTGATTTCCTCTCCCCACCCACCCCCCCCGCCCCGCTATCCTGGCCTTCTTCCCTGGCAACACAAAGAACTGGAGAGAAAAGCTTAAGGAAACAAAAATTCTCGCTCCTGAGTTGTATGTGACACTGTTCTCTGTTTTGAAGTGCCAAAGAGGAGTATAAGAGCAAATTGCAGTATAACGGGGACTTCTTGTTGAGAAGAACACCTGAAATGTTGCCATTGAAAGTAAGACAGCTGTGGCCCCGCTGTTTGCATTGCTGCTTTGAAAGCAGGATCATCCTGGGAGAAAATAGCAAGCTGCAGGCAAATGTCACGGAAACCAGTCTGCTAAATTTTGATACATCTTAACTTACAATAAAAAAAGAAAAAGCTTTTTTTAGTTCTACAGGCAGATGAAGGATATTTGTTTTAATTGAAGACTGGCCGAACAAGCTTCATGGCATAAGGCAGTTTAATATACATGCTTGCATTATTCTTTAAGAAAAATATCTGGATTATTAGAAACAGTCTGCAACATCTTGCAGCTCTGCATGGAATAATCGACTGTGCTCAGAAGGAAGTAAGATTTTTATTTTTTTTTTTTGCAGAGATGAATGATGTTTAAATGAACAGGACCAATGAGTCATGGCAGCTGCATGCTGTGACTGTCCTGGAACTGCTAAGAACATAGAACAGACTTCCAGTTCTTCCCAGAGCCATCAGCTATTAGATGCTCCATCACAGAGCATCCACATAGATTCACACATAGATTCCACAAAGAATCACAGGGTAGTTTAGGTTGTAAAGGTTCTCTAGAGATCTCTAGTTCAACCTCCTACTCAAAGGAGGTTTAACTTCAGGTATACTGTGTCTCTGTTAGAAAAGACTGTCTCCATCTCCACTGTAATCTCCATTAGGAAGCTGAGTATTGCACTTAAAGCCCCCTCAGCCTCCTCTTCTCCAGGCTGAACAAGCCCAGTTCCCTCTGTCTCCTATCTCTCCTTGTACATCCTGTGCTCCAGACCCTGGCCGTAATGCAGCCCAGTATGCAGTTGCCCTCTGGATGCCCTGCTGGCTCGCATTCAGCTTGCCTGCCAGCACCCCAGGTCCTTCCTGCAGCGCTTGTGCCTCATCGATTGGGCAGACAAGAAAGGTGCTGTTTATTCAGTTTTGTCATTGATGCTGCCCCTGTGGAGTATACAGTCAAGGCGCTTAATTTTTAATACCAGTGCTGTGACTGGAAACTGAATGACTTTTTACCTTCTAGAACATCCTTGTTGGTGACCTGAATCCATGAACAGGAGGATGTTAGCAGGATCTAGATTTATCTTTGTAGCACTGAGGATGCCAACATTGTCACGTTGGTCCTGTATTTCAAAAGAAAATTGATGAATTAAAAATGCAGTGAAGTCAAAGCAGAGGAGGAAGATAAAAATTAAGATGATTTCAAGAAAACCATTAAAACCTCTTAGCTATCTATAGTCTCTTTAGCTTTCTTTAGAGGTAATTTTGATGAGGGTTTCTGCAAGTGTGTTTTTAGGGCTCCAGATATCAAACTGGGACTATCCCAATTATCTTCCTGTTTCTAAATTTTGCACTATTAAATTTGTGGTTCATGATGCATAAAGCACTGTGTCCACGGCTTCATTCCTTCTTAAAACAAGCATATGTGCAACATCCTAGTGCTCTGTGATGCATAACAGAGTGCCCTTCGAACTTTTAAAACAAAAAAGACTCATTTATCTCCCAATAAATGGCCAGACTCAGCACCACTGTTTTGGATACACAATTTAACGTGATGCTTTCTTGTAATATGGTAAGGTATTACTAAAACAACTGGTAGCTTTGCAATTGCTTTGAGATCTTAAGTTCCTCCCTTCCTTTCATGGAGCAGTCCATTGTGGTTACCCTTAGATGCTCAAAGGTAGGTATGGTGTAATACCGGTAATCTACTGGTATCACTTGGAATCTGGGACCAGTGTTAGAATTATTCCATGGACCAGGAGAGCTTTGTAGAGGCCCGGTGGTTTCCAAGTCCTTTGGAACAATTTTCTCCCAGGACTGGATTTAGAGTTATAACAGACTGTTTTTTAGGTCTAGCTCTGTCTTCTGGAGTGTGGGCGAGCAAACGGATCTGTGGGACCTGTTTCAATTTTCAGGATGTGTTTTACTGCGCAATGCGTGGGTGTGATGCCTTTTATCACAGTAAAACTTCAGTGCTGAATCTCAGGGGTGGTTTGGTGGGCCTATGTGTTATTATGCATGAGTAATCAAGCTCAGATTAGCTCCAGTCTTTGTTTTCCTGTGTGTGAAGGCTGTGATCTGATTCCTCACTTGCATAGTTTTGCTAAAGAGGATATATAAGGTAGAGCTGCCGCCTCTTGATCCCTCAGGACTTACACCCCCAGTCCTGTTAAAGGGCAACTGGCTTGGCAGCTGCAGTCCTTCGATTGCGACAGGACTGTATTAGCAGTAGAAGAGGAGATAATAACGGTCTACTATTACTGCTGCTCGAGAAAATCACTTGATAGATTTGTGCCTTGTTTTGGTTGCACAGTTATGTGTATTTTAGAAACATACCAAAATAATCTAAATTAGCCACCATAGTTTAAAATCTCAGTCAGGAGAAGACAGCTTGGGAGGGATAGCCTGATCAGTGTTTTGGCCACAAATACTGCACACAGACAGTACACTATTAAATTGGGAAAGAATTAAAATAACTGGTTGAAGGTCCAGCTAATGGTTTGTGTAAGTACAGCTTTCCAATTTGATTAAATGTGTTATTTTTGAACGGGATTAGGGAAGTATACATGATAGCAATATGTGCTAGGAATTTCTCACCTTTCCAAGATAAACAGTGGATAAGTACCATGATTGTATGACTTGCCAGTGTTTTTGCTTAGAATAGTTTAGAGTGTCTTTTCCTCACATCTGATATATGTGAGATGAGAATTGTGAAAAAGATAAGCCAGAATTATGTGAATATTTTATTTTTGCTCCACTGTCTACAGTGAAAATCAAGAGCAAATCTTTGAGTTGACCAAAGAGATGCAAAAAAAAAAAAAAAGTGGGTGAGAGAGAAGGTGGAGTTGTCACTTGTCAGTAAATGAAAAAAGCTCTATTTATGGTTAACTTTGCTCTTCTTTCAGTTTGAATGATTGGATCCTTAGCAGTAAAAAAACATTTAAAAAAATTGAAAGTTTTGATTTTTTTTTTATTTCAGAATGACATTTCATTCTAAAACTTGCTAAAATTTATTTTCAGAAGTCATGGCAATTTTTCAGACACTTTAGGTTGACTTGAAACTTTTTTTTTTTTCTGTTGAGCTAGCAAGAGGGTTTTTGCCAGCCTCAGTTGCATGAACAAAATCAAGCCTGGAAAAGTTTCCTGCAGCAAGACCTTTAAAGCACCTTGAACTTCCAAAAAATACCCAGTAGTTTCACTGTCTTCACTTGTGTTTAATGATCCTCATGCTTCTCTTAGTTAATGAAGAGCTGCTGTTCTTTTGAAAAGTGGGTCTTTAAAGTCATTGTCTCACTGAAGTTAACTGTCTTGTCTAAAATAATTACCTTCTCCCCTTCTTTATTTCAGCAGGAACTCAGGGAATGAGCTGCAAGTGTATTATGCCTCTCCAAGGAGTTATCAAGATTTTTTTGAAGCTATTCGCAGAAGGGAAGATACATTCTATGTTGTGTCATTTCGCAGAGTAAGTGTAGTAGTTGTTCAATTCTGTCCTTTTGTGTATATCCATAAGACTGTTTATAGCAGTGAGTGATGCTTCTGTATATCCTTTACAATAATATGGCCAGATCATGGTCTTTGCAAAGTATGCCCATCACAGTTAGGAATGGAAAGAGAGCTTTGCATAAAACATTATAGTGCCAGGGCAAGACAGCACAAAATTGCATGAACCCTGTGGTTAAACACTTGTGCTTGGTAGCAGTCCAGTAATTGGAGTAGTTAACTGGATATTTATTTAATAGGTGTATAAACCTTTTGTGCTTCTGGGTATAGGAATATATGTACCCTGTGCACAAATTATTTTTGCTAGCTTAACATAATATTATTTCTATTTTCCCCTAAAACACTTGCATTTGCGGTTTTGTGTGTCACATTGCAGC
The DNA here is from genome assembly GCA_013396915.1 of Stercorarius parasiticus. Taxonomy (NCBI): domain Eukaryota; kingdom Metazoa; phylum Chordata; class Aves; order Charadriiformes; family Stercorariidae; genus Stercorarius; species Stercorarius parasiticus. The sequence goes on along the minus strand of VWZL01003556.1, from coordinate 83,288 downwards.
TGTACAGGACTCTGTGCACTGGCACAATTTTTCTGCTGCTTTGTGACTTGCAAGTTGAGACAGATGAGCAACTCTGCTGTCTGTGCTGGGATACAGCACAGGGTTGTGCTACAGCTTTGTCAGGCACATCTTCACATCTGCAGCGCGGTTAGTGACAGTAAAAGCTGTTTTCAAATGGAATTCCAGGTGTTTGATGGCTTTTTCTGTACTGCAAGCCTGAGTGGTGCTGAAGCCAGGACAGCTGCAGTATTGAGAAGCTGCTTGGGATCTGGTGATGGAAAAGATCAAAGCAAACAGCGGCTGAAACACCAACTCGGGGTTGGGAGAGTTTATTCTCTCCTTTTTGCAGAGATCTTGATGAGTCCCTAGACATGTCTATAATGCCTGTTTGTCCCTGGCCTGAACCTGTGTTCGTGGCTTGCTAAGACTCGTGCCTTTCTATTTTGCAGTTGTGATATTAGATAATAGCCCGTGGTTTTCCTAGGACCCTGCAACTCTCCATTTGTTTCCTCATCATAGGAGTGTCCTGAGAGGGGTCCTAGGGTGGTGGGGAACCAGTAGTTGCCACTACAACAGCTCATCCAGCTATAACCTGTTCTGTGTAAGAGCACACAGAGAAGCATAACTAGTTTTAGCAGTTTCTGTGTTGTCATAATTCTACCAATCTGTAGATGCCATATGTACATAGGTAGCAACCCTGTTCAACTTGGTCTACGGTAACTTTCTTAATTTGTGAGATACACACCTTTAGAAAAGGTCCGGGCAAAATAAAAACAGAGGTGCTCGTGTTAGGATTAGGGGTTTATGCTGAATAGAAATATGAGGTTAGTTTCCAGTTTGGGGATTACTGGGTTGTGTCACAGGGCTGGAATTTTGTTATTAAATGCTTGGCATGTTCTCTGTTCTTTCAGCTAGCAACACAAATATAGCTGGCACCAGGCTCCACATATCCTGAGGATGAGTAGAAGGGAGTGAAGAATTGATTACAAAAGTTTTTCTGGAAACTCAGAACAAAAAGCAGAATAGTGTTTGTGTAGTTCTTTACTTGCAGACGTTGCTGTAGTCCACCCAAATGCCTGTACTAGTACACAAGTTCTGTTTACACTGTTGGATTAATGACCTGGAAGTTGTGAGCGCTCATTTCAACTTGCAGAGCTGTCCTTGGACAGGGTGTCTTGTGCCACAGAATCCCTACGGCTTGGCTCTGCTCTATTGCAAGGAGAGGTGCAGGGACTTCTTTAAACAATCTATGAAGTTTATTTCATAGTAAAGCTGTTGGTATTTCTGTTTTATGAATGAAACATCCTCAAATCGAAGGCAGTTTTATGCATTACCTCATTTATTATTTTAACAGGGCAAACCTGATCTAGTGACAAGCTCTGCCCTGAGGCACTTTTAAATGACTTGCTTGGATTCTTTTGTGAGGCCAGAAGAAAGGACTCCCTCCAAGCCCGAGGGGTGCCATCAGCAGGGCCCCAGCCTGGGAGGTGCCCTTTCACGTTCTCCTGAGGACTGCTGACTTAATTTTCTTTGGACCACAATTCCATTTTCAATGAGGATTAGGAGCTGAGAGAGAGGACTGATTTCCTCCTCAGTGCTATGGGACCGTTCACTCCTGTTGCTTGCTTGCTCATCCAAGTTAGAAGGCAAGGCCTGGAGACGGTAGGCTTTGTCCTTCTCTCTGGCTGTTTGCCATGCAGACACTCCCGAGCACTTAATAAGCTGTTAACAGCCATATACAAACGAACAGGAATCCACCAGTTAAGAGTCCCAGGGAATGGATGGTTCTGGTATTGGTGATGGTCCTGCTGCAAGTGGGAGGTAGGACTATGGATGTCCAGAGATCCCTCCCACCTGATCCTCTGGGATCCTCTTTCCACGTGCTTTCTGCTCTGTGTGCAGTGTCACATAACCCATCATCTCTCCTGGGTGCATGGGCCAAAATTTAACACATTTTTTGTGTGTTTTCTGCATGTTGTGTCCCGAGTTCCTTGGATTTTCTAGAAAATGGCATTACCAAGGGCTGCCCGTGCCTCTCTCATATAGTAGGACTTAGCCAGGGTTTCTGAAGGTGCAAGGTGGGGGAGCAAAGCTCAAATGTGCTGTGTCATCTTCTGATGATGCTTGGTACCTGTAAGAACAAATTTCTCATCATCTCTTCAACTTTATTTTCTTTCCTTGCCATGAAAGGCTTGCATGTCTGCATATTTACAGTTGGAGTTTGATTTTACTTTTTTTTTAAAGGAGAAGAGAGGAAAATAAAGTCGTATTTGGATCAGCTGTGTCCGTACAAGAAGGTGGGATTTCACTCTGGGAGTCTAGAGGAATTAATTTTTTGCTATTGCCAGGGGAATCTGTAACATCATTTTTAAAGAAGAAGAAATATGTAACTGACAGTGAGTAAAGAATTCTTGAACTGAGGCAGTTGTCTCCCAGCTCTGCCAGGCCTCAGCAGCCAACATCCCTCGTAGGCAGGGCTCGTCACCATTTATTTCTTGAGATGTTAACTTGTTAATTTAACTTATTGCTTAACTTTTCGGAAGCCATTGTTTTCAACAGTCATTTAGCATTGCAGAAACAAATACCTGGCATTGACTTGAAACTCGTGTTCACAGTAGTATATATTCACACCTGGGCCCTCTGCTGTCCCCAAATGCTCCAGCACTCGGAAGCTACATCTTTGCAGGCTGTGTCTACACTGGGCTGTTCTGGGTTGGTTTGGGGAGCATGTTCAGAGCTGAAAGGTCTGTGCAGCGGGTACTGAGAACAAGTTGCCGTGCTTCTGTGAAAAGGGTATGGCAGTTTGAGCTCTTGCTGAACCACACTGGAGTCTCCAGCTGGCGCTGAACCTTCCTTCCATTTTTCTCGGTTCCGAGAGGCAGAATTGAGTCTGTTGCTCTATCAACCCCTTTGATTTCTGCCCTTTAATGTCTGTGATATCCAGTCTGCTTGATCTGTTCTAAAACTGCAGTGGAGCGCAGCTGCAAAATCCAAGTTAGTTGGTGTAAGGTGCTCTGTCAGCAGGGAGGTAGATGTCTGGCTGCCACTGCAGGTCTCCTGTAAGCCTGGCACTGAAACAGCTCTCTCAGAGCTCCCATCTGTTTTGCCATGGAGTATTCAGACCTTGAGATTGTGTCTAGAATTACTTGAATAGCTAGCTTAATTTGAAAGGTAATAAAGTGATATCATCGAAGAAAACAAATCCATTCCAATTTACTTTGGCCTGTCAATGCTGCTCCAGATTGAACCACTCATGTGTGGTCAGGGTCAGAATCCTCATGCAACTTGCAGTGATTAAGCAGTAGATGTCCTTGTCCTGGAACATTCTGCCAGTGACCCTTTGATGACATCTCTGCAGGCTTATTAATGACAGTGTCATTATTTTAGGCTAAGAATGTAATTATTGTTCTTAAGGAAAGCACGGTTTAAAGTTTGATTCACTTAGGAAATTTAGAAGGCCACTGGCATTCCCTCTCACTACTTTCTCTATTTGTTTCAAAGCACAAATGTGTCCTGATATCAAAGTTTGCCAATTACATTTAATGTGGCATACATACAATATCTCACAGTATATTGCAGTAAAAAAGTAGATATTAAAAGGTGATTCTGGTTATTATTTGTTAGAGCGAGAATGATGCTGGCCCTGTGGAAATCAATGGCAAAGCCTTTACCGACTTCAATAGGGCCAGAATTTCATGTCGTAAATTTCTACTTTGGTGCCATGGCACTTAAATCATAGAGCTTCAGGGAAACATATTATTATGGATATGAATTTCTGGTCCTACAAGCCAACATCTGCAATGAGCATTTAAGGACTTCTCAAATTCTGCAGACAAATTTTCACTGAAGTGACTAGGCCAAATTTAAATCGGATCTTTTGTTCTTTCGTTGTGTGAACACTCAATGGGCTAGGAATAAAAATATCTAAGTTGTATTTTGCTTTTGTTGGTAATAAGCCTGTGTTGTGTTAATTGTATTTGTGATGATATATTACTTTCAGGCAGCAAAAGATTACTGTGCCTGGCTTTTACATTCTTGTGTAGCAGTAGTTTGCTGTGCTGCACAAGTCAGTTCTAGCAATAGTTTGAATTTTTTCAGAAAACATGAGTGAGGCAGGCTACAACTCACTGCACTCTTGACACCATCTGCATCCTGCAGGAAAAACTGCATTGTAAGAAGTCAGCTTCAGAGAATGTTTCATAGCCAGAAATTCAGTTCTAACGTATGCTTTTCTCCTATTTTGTTACATTTGACAATGGGTGGCTTTTACTGAACATGAAGTTTTCTGCTGTTGACTTTGTGGATTTCCGTGGGCTGGGATGTATAATTTGGTCTTCCATTCAGATAAAATGCAACGATTAGACTCACATCATCCTGCTGGTTCTAAAGACACAGTAGCTAATTTATTTGTTTGAGTCCTGTGGATTTGCAACTGCTGTGAGCTAACACGCAGATTTTAGAAAGATTTTAGAAACTCCCCTTTCTCCTTGGGGAACCTGCCCTTAGCTATGGAGAGGAAAAATTACTTTATTCCAGGATCCTAGGATTTAAAAGTCTTGTCCTATATTGTATACAGATGCTGAGAATAATATATGCTGAAAGAACTGAGGGTAAGGGCATAGTATCTATGATAAAATTGCCTGTCCCTTTCAAAGCAGAGGTCACCCTTTAGCCTCTCTTCTCTGTGAGGCCAACCTTTGCCTCCCTGCAAAATTTGAGAAAGCAAACAGTGTGTGCAATTGTGCTTCAGTATGCCTTGAAGCTCAGCGAGCCAGCCTCTGTCAAATTATGGATGCATTTGACTTTCAAATTTGAAAATGCATTATGAAAACCTCCTGTTTCCATCTAAGTGTCAATAGTGAAAATGAAGTCTGGCTGCATTCTTTGTTACAGATTCTCTATTTGCTGGCTAAACTGTGGATTTTCTCCATGTCAGAGAGAATTTTCTCCTCCCAAAGTCCTGGTGTCCCTATGAAAACAGTGAAGCAAGCTTTCTTTTTGGTCTTTCTCAGACTGTCATCCTTCCTGGTGTAGAATATTTCTGGTGAGTGGGGAGCAGGGAGAGCTGGCTGTCAAAGGGACTGGGAGGTGGTAGGGAGAAGGGTTCTCTGTGGTCTTACGGATACTCAGCTGGTAGCATGTCAGAGCTGTTCTTGCTTAGTCTAAAAACCTCCAGAAAGAAATCTAAGAATCTAAAATTAAGTCTAAAAATATATGTTGGTCTGTAGAGCACAAATAGCCTCTTAATCCTGGGATTATCAAAATATGTGCACGCAAATACAAAAGTGAAGAAGCAGAGGGCTATGTGTGTGCTTCAGAGGGGCAGCATCCAGGCCAGCAGGCTGAGTGAAGAAGGAAGAGAAGGAATCAGGCAATGAGACACCTCGGATCTGTAGTGAGTGGAAGCCAAAGAGGAGCAGCCAGCAAGTACCAGCTGCAGCGTAGCCTCTCCCGGGCAGCAGCTGTTTGGCTCAGCCAGATGCAAACAGTGGTTAGGAGGGACCGGAACAAGAATGCAAAACGCCTTTCTAAGAAGGGAGGTAATGCCTGTCGCATCAAGTGGGGTTTTGTTTCCTTTGGAAATGTCTCCAAGACATTTTGGAAGCAAAGTCTTACTCTGATTTTTATCTCCTTGGGTCCCTTTGAACCCCACTGTCCTCCAAATAAAATTGAGAATGAATGTGGTGTTGAGGACAGATGTGTAGAGACAGAAAAGTAACTCAGATATGTCTGGTGTGGAGCAAAAGATATTCTTGAGTTCTGTGTGTATAGTCTTGATTCGTCTTCTGTATGGTTGCTGGAACTTCATGAATCACATTAATGCCGTCACTGAACTTCTTTCAGCCTTATATGTCCCAGGCCTAACTAATACTTTGTTATTTTTAAACTAGTATTTGGAAGGACAACATACGCTGTAGATAATTGTAGTGAAAATAAAACATACTGCAAAAAATGTCTCCAAAACCCAAACTGGTTGCAGACAGATGTGACCAGTAACAGTATACATGTATTTAAAACGCGCTGCATGCTTGACAGACAAAGAGTTGCGGGCAAGAAATAGAGGAAGATTGGTGGTTTTGGAAAGCCTCTGTGAAAGACCCACTGCTTATGAAATTGGTGTGGACATAGGCAAGAGAAGTATAATCAGGAAGTCGGGGAGGAAGATCTGATTATGAAGTGGGAATTGTCTGAATTGTCTCAGTAAAGGAAGTGACAGCAGTATCTCACTTACTAAGAACAGAGAACAGTCAATTGCCGACAACAAAGTGAGCAGGAACACAAGTTTATCCACAAACAAGTAATGTGCATTCAGTTAGAGCAGGCAGTGGAAATGCAGCTCTGAAGCAGTTCCTTTCCTTCAGGAAATAATCCAAGTTTAATAATGCATTAATAATGCTTTAATAATGCCAGATAATAATGTGTTTATCTTTAGCAATAGCATGGTATTCATTGAAGAAAATTTGTCTCAGATTATTCTGAACAGTTCCCAGAAGGAAATGATGGGCTCTTGCTTCTGATCTGTAGCGGTATTTCATTATGGAATTGATGCTGACCAAGCCCTAACTGTATAAAGACATAAATGATACCTTCAACCCTGCAGCTGCAGTAGCCTGTAAAACATTGACTTGTGTTTGGTAGGAATGAGCTTCTGCATGAAAAAATGACCTTCATGATATTTCATTTGCCTTGAATGATCGTTTACGCAGAGAGCACTTCGAAATACCCGTGCTTGTTTTCTTAATTGGACTTCACATTTTCACAGTTTCAGACTGCTTGTATCGGTCCAAGCTCTAGACAAAGTCTTTATCGAAGTAAAATGTGCAGAATTGAGATGTTCTTGACTTCATTAAGCAGTGTTTGTGTCCACAATAGAAATCCTACCTTTTAGTGAATATTAATTATTACAGTATTACATTTGAGAACATTGTTTAAAATCTTAGGCACACTTTTAGAGTTAAATCTGGTCAGATGAAGTTATTTGCTTTCAGTTTGAATTAATCCTTTTGTCAGATTTTTAGCTGGACAGCACACAAAGCTTATTTTATGAAGTAAGAGCCCAGGTGCTATTATGAGCGTGTACAGATTATCATCACCTCCCACTGGACCAAACGGAACACTTGCAGCTTCCAGATTTTATTTTTAAGTCACTTACATTTCTAGGACAAGAAGTGTGATAAAATTAACTGTACATTTCTATCTGTAAACTGGCTTTGAAACTTGTAACTGGCTTTAAAACTGTTGGAGAGTGGAATATAAAACTTGTTTTCTGCTTATGGGACTCATGGTTCCTTGTGGCTGATCTACCAGGATGGCTAATGCAAGGACAGAGTAGTAGCAGAAATTTCACTTGCTTCTCATAAAGGGCTAAGACGTGTTAGAAGACTCTGGCACCTAAATCTCCTTTCTATGAATCCTAGAAAGCAGTAGGGCCTTCCCCCAGAATGCAGTCCTTGTTTCTTCTCTGTGTTTTATCACAGTATCAGGATAGGTTTGTTGCAGAAGTGTAGGCTCTATGGCTAAACGCTCTTTTATTAGAGAGTCCTATATAGGTGTGTCCTACCTGTGTCCATAACAGTTTCTCACCACTTAATTCTTTAAGAATATACTTCCATACCAGCTCCCAGTAGGGTGGACTTTTGTTTCTGATAGTTAAAGCAGAGAGATGGGTCTGAGAATGAAATCATTTTGCTTCATGCCTGGTATGGCTTGCTCCTCACCACGTAGTTGGATAAACTCCAGTTTTGCCAGCATAGCTGATGGAAACTGTCTGGCTTTGGGTCAGTGATTCAGAATTTGGAATATCTTGGGCAAAGCTGAGAGATCTTTCATGCTGGAAACCACTCTTCAGGGAATCCTCTTTGTGTTTTGATCACAAATGTTAAAACGTGCCTATGAATAATTTTGGCACTAGAAAATACTTCTCATCAAGAGAAGGCAAAGCTACACGGGAAGGGCAGGTGAAAAACTCAAACAGCACGTGCACCGCTTAAAATCCTAGGTAGAAATGGCCTATCTGTTAAATCCCATGGGCCACTGCCCTTGGAGTTTGATTAGCAAAGGTCCACTAAGCATTGCATTGCATGTGTGATTATTATTGTTCCTTGGTTTCACGACTATCCAAAATAAGGTTTGAAGTATGAGCTATCTCAAAGAGAGGTAACACCCAATATGAGGAAAACAATCTTAAGCTGTGCTTAGACCAAGAACTTGCTCTGTGCAAGGAAGGTACACAAGCTGTTTTCTCTTGATTTAAGTCCAGCCAGGCTCCTGTGTATTAAACAATACTCTGCTCTGAGACTATAGAAGTGGACATTCCCAAGCTGTTCCTCATTGATGGTTCCTTCCCCGAAGCCTTGGCCAGTGTGGAGGTTCCTGGGTTGAGTCACTTGTTAGCATCTGGGAGGCCCTTGTTTGATCTCCTTTCCAGGAAACCAGTGTGGAACTCTCCTACTTTCTAAGAACAGTCCTGAGTGCTCGGACCAGGAGTTTTTCACTAGGATCAGGAGCTCAGTAGGCAATCACTGGGCAGGTGACTACTGGAAAATGAGGCTGAAAAGGAACCGTTTTGCTGTCTCAAGTAGTCTGGGGCCAGCATCTCCAGAAGGGTATCTCCTTGACATCAGGGAAATACACTGCGGGTTTTTCTTTGATTTTGCTAAACCATCTGTTTGGTATGTGTTTACAGGAGTAAGCTGTAACTCTCCGGCAGGCAACCAAGGTGCCGCATACTGTCTAGGCAAGAAGTTTCCGAACTTCTCAAGCTCAGTCTCTCAAGCACCAACATAGAGAAATGTGTACAGAAATGAAATGGGACATAAACACGCTGTCATTTGGAGAAAAAGGACAGATGCAGCAGTTTTCTTGGTGTATAATTTTGACAAAAGCAGTTAATTGTGGCTCTAGGATATTCTCTAGAATAAGACAAAGTGTAAAGAACTACGTTTACACAAGCAGAAAGAAACTCTTTAGCTTCAGGCTAAACAGAGAGGTGATACTACAAATGCTAAAAAAGGAGTGTTAAGCCAGCTGGGTAAATCGTTGCAATGTCATGGCAGGGTATTTCTGTTTCAATGTAGAATTGGTTAGTGTCAGTTTGGGATGGCAGTCCAGGATGAGGATTTTACCCACAGCATGTGACTTGTCAAAAGGATGTAACAATTGTGTGTTAAAAGTGTGTATGTACTTCAGTTCCGTTGTCTTGCACACGTGTGTCTGTGTATAGAGAGCAGGGCTGCAGATCTTGTCAGGGAGAACAGCCTGATGTCCTCTGTGTTCTCGAATAATTGGCATTTAAATCCCTGCATCATTCCTATCCCTCCTCTGCTCTCCTGGCCATTAATAACCATCACCGTCCATTATCCTGCGGATTAGGACCTCTTCACGTGGATCAAAACTGACAGCCCTTGTGATTTATTTAGTCTCTCCAAATCTCAATAGTTGATTTAAGAATTTAAATGTTTGCTTCTAAAAGTCATTTCCAGTAATTCAAATCTCATAGAAAACAGATGCCTGAGAACAAGACTGGTCTGGATTAAAAGAAGGAAGACAAACCCAGAACCCTGGCACTGATGGCTGTGGTACCTTTTGTCCAATTCTGTTACAAATCACCTTTGTCTGCTTGCAGTGCTTTTTCTGTTTGAAAACATCCTGACAAAGCCTTGATGCAGCTGCTTTGCCTGGTATGAAATTACAATATTGAATCTGACCCAGCAAACGATGCATTGCTGTGCTCCTTGTCTGCGTTTCCTTCCCACTGACAGCATGTGCAGTTGTTATAGGGCTGTGTATGCTTTTGGTATTCTTATAAAGCGATTTCTGTGTGATCAGAGGGAGAGTGGGAAATGATCTGCAGCTCTGGGACTGCCTGGAGTTCGCATTGCCTTTGTGCAGGTCAGGGGTAGCTTTGCAGAGCCAGGAGAGGTTCAGAGGGCAAGAGGGAATGGAAATGAAAGGGAGCGCATCCACCAGGATAAAGTAGCCCCAGGCTCTTGCTTTTCTGTGTACCTTCGAGATGAGGGCCTGATTACATATTTTCATTGATCAGCTGGGGTAATAGAATAGAGACTACGCATATTAAATTGGTTAATGACAAGCTGAGGGGCCCTCCAGCTGTGTTGGAGGAGAGGATTACGAGTTAGTGCCTTCAGGGTGCTCAGTACCTCTCTGATATTTTGCAGAAATTGTGGTGAGTCCAAGATGTTCAGGTTTTTTGTGTAGAATTAAAACCACTACAGTAGTAAGAAAAAGAGGAAATGGCTCATATGGGAGCATAGTCCACATGATTTAAAAAAGTGCCCATGCAATTGATGCTATCCACACAGTGAGATCAGTTATTTTGCCGTAGTATTTGTAGTCTCAGTGTCTAAGAGTACAGTGATGTACTTAACTTGTCTAAAAACGTTCATGCATCATTCTTCATATCTTTATTCTATGATTACAATTCCAGTAGAGCCTTTCTTTGACCTAACAGTCCCCTGCATTTTGAAATGGTTAGAAAAGCTGGAAACTCCAGTGGCTTCAATGCGGCATTTCATTTTTAAAACCCACATTTATAAAAACATGGCTTCTGTGGTTCTCTGATATGGTTGCATCATATTTTGCAGTACCTTGGCAGAAAATGTTGAAATTAGCGTGAGACTTCTTGTTTCACAAGCAAAATGTACATAATTAGAATACTTGAAGGCAAAAGCATTTATTGTATTTCTAGATGTTTAAGTTAGTGGCACGTGCCAAGTGAGATGTGCACAGGGAACTGTACCCATTCGTTTCTGTTTGGTGTCACTGGCACCACCTCCCTGTACACCAGAATTTCTAAATAATCCTTAATGAAAAGGATTTTGTAAAAATCCACTAACAGTCTTGTGCAGTGTTGCAGTTTTGTTTTTCACTTGCTAACAATTGCGCTCAAACTGTGAATGTTCGCAAAAATCATAGGAGTGTTTGCTGGAGTGACCTCTGCAGGTCTCTAGTCCAAAGTGGGACTATTGTCAGCACTAAATCAGCTGTGGCTTGGTCTAGCTGAGTCTTGGGACCCACCAAGAATAAGGAGACCTCCCACCTCTGTGATGACCCATCGCAGGACTGCACCATCTGGCAGGTGAAGAATCTGAACGTCCCAAACCACCGCACGTGGCTGTCATCCAGCACTACAGAGTTTGGCTCCGTTGTCTCTGTAACTCCCTTCAGCTAGTTGTAGGTTGCTCCTAGGTTGGCCCCCTTGTCTCCTCTTCAGCAGACTCAACCAGCCCAGCTCCCTTCATCTCTCTTCGCAGACCACGTGTCCCAGGCCCTGACCACCCAGCCTCTGCTGGCCTCTCTCCAGTTTCCCCACATCCATCTTTGGCTGGGAGAAGAGAAGGGGACCCAAAACTTTACATGGTATTCCAGCTGTGATCTCACCAATGATGAACAGAAGGTGACAAAACTTTCCTCAATGCCCTGGCCACGCTCCCCACATTTGGCTTAGGTTTGCTTGATTTGCAGTGTTCCTCTAATACTTCTGGGTTTTTTTCTTAAATAATTTCACAGACTTCTGTTGCTTCTTTACGAACTACCAGGCACCATAAATTCTTAAGCACCACACAAGGCTCCTTCTCCACTCAATAGAGGTAGAAAAGCCCCTCAGTTTTTCCCACCTATCCCAAACACCTACCACTGCATGGACTGAATTTCCTTCTGGAGGTGCCTCTCTCCTTCTGTAGTTTTTAAAGGGAGCCTAGACAACTCTGTCAGGCAGCTAAAGCTGGAAAAAATTAATCTCACCCTAAGTGGGGAGATGAAAGGCTTCTATTTGCTTGAGCCATTATGTTTTAAATGTGGTTGAGAGTTGGCAAGTACTGATAGAAGAAAACATATTGCTCTCCAGGAAGAGAGACAGGCCCAGGCTGAAAGCTATAGCTTGATGTATCTTTTGAGTAGCATGCAAGCAAGCATCTAGCTATGTTTTTATATTCCTGGAGCTGACATTTCACTCTCTTTAATCTAATGCGATGCCTGTGATCTTGCTAATTCAATTGCTATGGCAGACAGGCAGTTACTCACATGCACAGTCACAAGACGGACAGGGAGTGTGATGTTCTTGTGCCAGTTTACACCCCTGTTTATCATTTATCAGTCAGGCTTCAGACCAGGATCCAAGTAAACTATTGTTGTCACAAGAAAAAGCTTTTCTCTGAGACTGCCATTTTGGTCATGAAAAGTGCAGTGTTTTGCCTCCGTCACAGTGCTGTAAGTTTTGATGGCTTGTATGACCCCACAGCGCTGTAGTAAAAAAAAAAAAAAAAAAAAAAAGCTTTGCTCTCACACTGTTCAAAACTGGATGATTTCTTCTCTTCCCTAGCTATATGAGCAGCTTCCAGGCTTTTTTTTTAAGGTAAAAGGCAGTGAGCCAATTAAAGAGTTTACCACCACCAGAAAGGAGAGTTCGTGTTGCCAATGTTTCCTTGGTTGTGCATGCTCTTGTCAGATCCATCCTTGAGCCATTTTATCATGTTGGCAGAAAAATGGCCTGAAGATTTCAGAGAACTGGCAGGAGAGTCTTGACAATTGCCAGAGGTTGGCAGGGAGCGTGAGGGCTGAGGGAGCGAGGTTCCTCCTCTCCTTTTTGGTGGCCATGGGGGTCAGAGTAGTCAGCCACCTGTAGGATTTGCCCAGCCATTCTGAAGTGTACTTTTGTAAGGTAGGTTGGGGGTGATTAAGGAAGAATGTCAGGCATGCAGATCCATTTTGCCACCAAGTGTGAGTTAACGATGTAACTTATTTACACTTTTTAAGACAATTTTCCATCAGGTTGTTTTCTTGTTTTGGTTTGAGGTTTTCTTTTGGGGGGGAAAACATTAAACCTTTATAGCCGTTTTTCCCATTATAAAATGAAGTCTGTTTCTAGAACTGATTTACGTCTTCCTCAGCAACATTAGAGATTCAAATAGAGCAGGCACTTAGCAACAAAACTGGACTCAGAATTGAGATTTAGAAGTGAAACTTAGCTAGAAACGTGAAGAGGAGGAAGCTCATCAGGCTGGGGTAAATATGAGTTAAGCAAACCGACAGTCAAAAAAAATGAAAGGGAACTTCATGTTCTCATGTTTTAACTGAGATTATTAGTAACAAAGGTGACAACTTCTTTAACGTTATTATATTAAATATCCCTTTAATTAGAAGAAACTATGAATAGTTGATCAATCCATAGCCATGCAGATGTCCTGGGATCTGCCCAATGAGAAACATCTTTCCAACAAGCAACTGTAATGCGATACACATTGCACAGATTAAAACGCTGCCGTCAATTTTGGATTCAGCCCACTGCATCTTGATGTTAAAACCTTGTTGTCTCTGAACCAACATTTTGAGAAAAGCAAAAAGCAGCTTGGATTTGGAGCACCAGCCCTGGCCCCAGTGTGCCAGACCACCGTCCAGCCATCGGCGGCCTAGGAACTTTGCCTGTCCCCGCTGCCAAGGCGTACAGAGACCCACCCAAGTCTCAATGAGCTGAAGTCATTGCTGGGCTCTGGGTAGATCCTAGGGGATTCAGGCAAAAATGCAGCCTCGCTGCTGGCTGGGAAGAGCGCTTGTTTCCTTGTTGTATGGTTGTGTTTCTTTGTGTATCTCTCATGTTGTCTTATTGTTATGGGTTTGACAGTGGCATTTGAATTTATATTTATATAAAGGCACGCTTTTATTCAACTTCGGCAGAATGTGGAAGGAGGGGGAAACCATTTTCTGTAGTGAAGTCAGGGGAGGGAAAATGATAGATTGGTAGAGAAGGAAGAGCACTCATTTCTTTAGGTTCCTCAGAGAGATGCACCTAAAGCCGCTTTACCCAGCAGATACTCACAATGCAAATGAGACCTAAATTTTTGAAAACACGTCAAAGGCAGTTTACTGAAAGTACTGCCTGTATTTTTAAAACACCTTCCTGTCTGTGACCTTAAACATAATTTCTTGCCACTGCTGTGAGGTGATACCCTCCATCTCAGTGAAGAGGAATTACCCTTGGAGAGATTGAGAGGTATATTCAGGTACCTTGAGCATAAGAGGCTAGAGGATGGGGGGCAAGAGGAGATCGCTAGAGGCTTAACTCATGGTCAGTTGCTTTTTCCAGAAAGTTGAGGGATAAAAAAATATTTCTAACAGAGACTTTCCAGTCCTTCTGATGTATGTCTGCGTAGCTGATTCAACTTCCACAATTAGGAAAGATTTGTTGCTGCTAATTTCCTGTACATCTGCTGCACTCTCAGAAGCAACGTCTCTCTGGCTGCAGATTAGAATCAGGCTGTTACTGTCTGCTCTTGGGCAGTCAAGGGCAAACAGCAGCGAGCTGCGGCTGTCCCAGCAGGGAGCACACAGAGGAGCACCCTCTGCTACTGGGCTTTGGGTTTCACTGTTGACTGGAACCTTCAACAGAGCAGAAATTTAATTCTCAGCACTGGGATCATTTCTAGATAACCTCAGTTGCATCTATTTAACAATGATTTTGGCCTAGAATTTAATTCAGACTATTTATTCTCTCCTGTCATTAGTCTTGAAAGCTGTTCCTGGTTTTTGCCACTCATTGCTTTTAATTTATTTTGTTTCCTTCTCCATAAACATTACCCTCCCCAGTGAATGTATTGCCAACAAGTTAGTATCAATCTCAGATCAACGGAAGGATGAGGAAAAGGGAGAAAGTCACAGTGACTGTGAGATGTAAGTTGGTGTTGTCCGAATGTCATTTTATTCCCTCAAACCACATTTGAATCCATTACCCGATATCCTGGCTGCAAAGGACGTGTATGTTCTTTTTGCAGACACTAAAATATGTTTTAAGATAAATCCCATGCTAGTTGTTCCACTCAAGCATGCATCTGCTCACGTTCAGTATTTGGGTTAATGAACAGTTTGGTTCTTTTCTACAATATGACGGACCAGGTACATACTTTTTAGAATAATTAGCAGCTTTGGTAAAATGGAGTTTTACAGTCTGGCAGTACTACTATCCAAAACTTAAAATGTACATTGACCTGTGCACCAGTAATAAATATAATTGTTATTTTCATCAGGACATCTTTTGGATCCATTTTCTGAAGGCTGTCCTTCAGACTGAGTCCTGCATCTGCGTTCAAATTCTGGCTCTTTGGCTGAGCCATCAGAGATGATGGGTTTGTTGCACTGACAGCTGCAGGTGTTGTACTTCTTGCCTTGCAGCTATCTTACATAGTGTGGAGATTAAGT
This sequence comes from Stercorarius parasiticus, assembly GCA_013396915.1. Classification (NCBI taxonomy): domain Eukaryota; kingdom Metazoa; phylum Chordata; class Aves; order Charadriiformes; family Stercorariidae; genus Stercorarius; species Stercorarius parasiticus. The sequence continues at coordinate 68,078 of VWZL01003556.1, read as the reverse complement.
GGGAGATTTTAATAAATTATTTCTGTTGCTGCAGAAGGCAAAAAGACAGTAATTTCAAACCAGGGCTGGATTTGTGCCATGTGTTGTACGATTGAACATACTGTGATCAAATTAATTGCCTTGACTTAAAACAGCTTAAAGTCTGGACTCTACTTGACAGTTGTTTCTGGTTAGAATTTTGAAGTTCTCTTTCATTCCCGACTACCTGCATGTGTGGGCATTTTTGCTCTGTAAACAAGGATGCTTTCTTCTGCTTTGAAAGGAAATTATTTTGTCAGAAGCGTGTTCACTCACAGGCTGCGGCCTTTCATGGACTTCTGTAGCTATTCCTAAACATTTCTCATGTGTACGTAGCCCTGATTGCTATCAACATCTTTCTCCTACTGTCTTTTCATGAATGGCCTGCAAGTTAGTAAGGCAGGGAAAGGGTAAGGTAGAAGCATAATCTTGACAGACCCTTCCGAATTTGAGACAAGGTCCTCGTGGATCTTAGAAATGGTGTTTAGAGGAGCCCTCTGGTCCAACCTCCTGTGTGAGGGAAAGCTGTTGCCGACACTGTGTGAGGTTGGCTGTGGCGTTGTCAAGTGGGCTCTGTAGACCTCTAAGGATGGAGATCTCACCATAAAGTGAGTTCAAAGGGTTCTAGTACTTCACTATCCTTTGAACTCAGTTGGAAGAGAAAGCAGAGCACAGCCTCATTAGCAAATGGATTTTAAACCACAGTGTTATGTTGATCCAGCATTTGGAGAAAGCCTGACATAAATTTCTTTTTACCCTTTGAGCTTCTGTTTCATGGGGAATCTGATGTAGAGAGAAATCAGGATTTACAGTTTAGTCCATCTCATGATACTGGGTCCAAGAAGCATGCCCATGAAACCGCGTTGGTTTTTGCATTGGTTGGCGCTCTGCTTATGTGGCAGGGCTGCAAAGGCAGAACAGTGGGGAGAAAAAGGTGTGTGTAATAACATTCCCTACTCCAGTTTGTATTGTGTGTGCTCTTTCGGGGCTGAGTCTCCAGTTGGGCAGTAATTCTGGGAATACAGAATTTGTCTTATGTAGAAGACCTGAGGTCTTGCAAGCAAATATAGAAACTTTGGGTTAACGTTTTGTCAGAGAAGCAAAGAATCTGGATTATATCCTTTTTGGTTTTCCTGGACCTTATTCACATGCCCTACCTAAATTACATGTTTTTGCAATTACAGATTGCAGTTGCAAAACTAATAGCCTGCAGATGCTATGCAAAAGCAGAGCTCTGCTGCAGTGAATTAGAGAAGGAGAGGAATTTCTTTTTATGGGTAGTAGTAATAAAACAATTAATTCCTTTTGGGTCTTACAACTTTGTAAAATCTACAAAGATAATTTTGACAGCCTCAGCTGGAAGTTACAGATAAACTGCATTTCTGTGCTTATGTAACCCATGGGAAGGACAGAAAATGGCAGAGAAACATAATTTTCAAATAACTTGGAACAAACTTTTTTAAATTTTATGATACTAGGGTGATTGAGAGAGCCTTTAGAAGAAAATCTGATCCTTATCAAACGTAACAGGAGGAACTTTTCCACCAGTACAAGCTGGGATTCTTTTTTGTCTTCACAGAAGCGCAGAACTGAGTCAATGATTCATTTACACATATCTTTTCCAGTTTATCTTGAAATTCAACTAATTTTCACAAATATCATACAAATTATCAAAGCGTTTTCAAGTCCTTAAAAATCTTCCTATACAATTTTAACCCAAACTGTTTACTTAAACATAGAATTCTGTTCTTCACATCCTCTTACTTTGTGTTTAGGAATTTTTTTTTAATCTGCTGCCAAACCAAAATTACATCATAGCAAATGCATGCATTGTTCTTTACTTTTGGGCCTTGCAAAGCAGTTCTGCAGACAAGTTTAATTGGCTGAATTTCTGTCCAGTCTCTGCTTTCTTTTTCTTTCCTATACAAAGGAATAAAGACAAAAGTACAAGGAAGAGTATATTTATGATAGAAATAAAGTTCAAACGGGTTGTCTTCACCTCATTCTCCTTTGCAATCAGACTGGCTTTGCTGTGCCTCGTCATGTGCCTAATTAATGTATGTACACGCAAGCTTCTGGTAACTTTGATTTCCCAGAGTATTCCCTGTTCACAAGGGAAGGCTGATGGTATTTTGTGCCTCTTATTTGGGATGTGTTGCAAGTCAAAAGTGAGATTCAAAAAGCTTGAATGGGAACGACGGGGGTTCATCTTGGGTAATTCCAGAACGAGGGATTTGCAGAGGAATGGGGAGCTTGAGAATAGCCGGTCATTTTGCAGCTGGTGTCGCTTTGTTAACAGGCTGAAGGTAGATGTTTTGGTAGGACAGAAGGTTAGTGGGCCTGTCTTCTGGAAGTGTGCTCATATTCCGATTCCTGAAGTGAGACAGGATTCTTTCTCAGAGGCCACTGGGTAGTTTCTACTGTTTGACTAAGAGATACATAATTATCAGCATATTTCAGTGTTATCTTAAGGCGTAATTCCTCCTTTTTGGCCTTAAAAGTTGAGTAACCAGATTGTAAACCGTAACAATAGAAAAACTGAATATTATATCAAATTTTTCCACCTTTAGATGACATATGCTTTACAGCTGCCTTTAGTGGATCGAAATAATACTTCGCATTGTAGTCTGTGGTGTCTTGCATTTTTGTTCTTGCTTTCTCAATTGTAATCTTGGTCTTCTACCTAGAGGAACTGAGCAGGGTACCAAATGAAACAAAGGGCAACAAGCTAAGCTAGGAGGCCGTGGGTTCAAGCCAAGGAAAGGAAGCGATTCATACAATAGAAGTAGACTTGTGGAACTTCTTGCCAAAGTGCATTATAGATGCTATAAGTTTACATCTCTTTAAGGGAGGACGGGAAAGTTCGGGGGAGAGATATCTATTAAGAGCTACTCAAATATATAGAGGTCACATCTTCGTTAGAAGATACCTAAAACACTAATTGAAAATGGTTGGTGGCTGGAAGACAGGTAGGGGAAAGTGTCATATCTGTACACACTGCTTGTTTCCGTCTCAGCAAGATGAGTTGGCTTTCCTTAGAGTCAGAGGAGGACAGCATCCGCTCTCGGGCAGCAGCAGGAATGCCCAGCCCAGGACAGGCAGGAAGAGGAGATCAGGAACAGCTTCAGCAGCAGGAAAGCTTAGTTTCCCTCAAGTCATTGTGAAACTGGGTACTCTGCTTTTACACCTGGAGAGATATTTTGTTCTAAAATAGAAACGTATAGTGACTGCTTGTTATGTCTTGGATCTTTTGGGAGTCAAGAGCTACTGGAGAGATGATCTGAATAAATGTCTAAGCCTGAGGCATTTAAAAATGTAAACTAGGTCACTTTAATTTGGCCTCTGTTTTTTAGGTTCCTTTTGGTCTTCAAAGCAATATAACATAAATTCAATCCAAAAGGAGAAAGGACAAAAAGTAGTTATTGCTTTACTGATGTTTTCTGTCTCTGTTTGTGAACTGCAGAGGACACAGTTCAACAGCAGGTCTCCATATCCTTCGTAGTCTCCATAACCTTTTTAGTTCTTAATGCAGAAGAGATCCTTTGCCACTGGTTCTCCTTTACACTGAGAAAACGCTTAGTGCTGACCTCCAAAGCTGAGCCCCGCTCGTGGACTTGCTACAGTGACAAGGGAACGCAGGAAACTCCTCCAAAGGAGGCTTGTGACAGAGTGAATTTTCCATTCCTCTGAGGTCTCTGGGATTTTCCCAAGGCTCTCTGACTCACAGCGAGGTGCTTTCCGGTTAGTTTAGTTTTGGAGCCTAGGCCATATCACATCTGGTAGTAGCGCAGTTGGCAATAAAAGGCACTAAAGACTTCTTCATTAAAGGTCCCTCATGTGGGAACTAAACTGGATAGGAACTCCCTCTTCTGCAGGGACAGTGACCAGAAAGTGTTCCAGAGTGCAGTCAGGTGTTATTTATAAAAATTTTTCTGGGAATGTCAGAAAAGTGTAATCTTACACTACAGGACATTTTATTGCCTGTGGGATTGAGCTATTTCTGGTAAAACGCTTAAATAAAAAGCATATCTCATCACTTCATTGCTGTGTGCAAAGTATAGGCTGTAAAAAACACCTGTGCACAGAAACACTGGGATTGGAACAGCATTGGTGTGAATAGGAGCGCTTTTGGCAAAAATAAAAGCAGAAAAAGAAGCTCTATTCCCACCGCTTCTGGGAGCTNGCAGTAGGCTTAAAACTTAGAAAAGTAATTAAATTCTATTTTTAGGAACTGGGAGTTGAATTCTCAATCACAGACTCTCTTTGGTATGCTGCAAAATCAAACTGTGTTAATACATGCTAGCTAACCTCAGGTTTACTATACGCAGAACTCTTAACTCTCACAAATTAAGTTAAGTGGTTATTGTTAAACCAAAAATAGTAAAGCTACTGGGGCCTCCCAGGGTGGGCTGTCAAGAGCTGGTGCAGAGAGGCCGAGACCTTGTGAATTTTTGTTGCGGCTTTTCTGTGGATTCCTTGTCACTATCCCATCTTTCAGCTGCTCCCATACTCATCTTTGCATGTCATGGATTCCGTGTAAGGATCCATGATGGGGTGAGTAAATCTGTGTGGCATGATAAGGTCCACCTTTAAAAAAATAATAGAAAGAAAAAAAAGGCACATCAACTTTAAAAACAAGGCAGCTTTACAGTTCACGGTATAATATGCAAGTACTGTAGCTGTGAGTCACAATTAACGTAGAGGTTTTAACTGGTTTCCTCTCTTTTTCTTCTGTTCTTAAAACCATCGCTATGCTTTTCAGACATAAGGGTAAGACCGAACTGGTAGGACAATGGTCGTTTCAGAGGCACCCTCCTCTCTGTAGTGACTGCCCTGTTTAATGTCCTCTGGTAGGGAGAGCAATATTGCAGGAACTTCTGGCATGTTCAGATGGACCAGCGCTGTATCCAGTGTGGTGTATCCTCAGGACGCCATATGGTTGCCATCACCCAACCGAATCAATGGTGAAATTATACAGCCATTTCCTCTACAAATTTGTAAACTTTCATACACGGCCTCTTTGGACTGACAGAGGAAACCAGAAACAGATATGCCAAGACCTGATTCTCATTTACACCATGAGCTGTGCGATGTGCTTGGCAGTGTTGGGAACTCCTGGGGTAAATGAGAATCAGCCCCTAGGCCACGAGTGCATTGCAGTGAGTTCTCTTCCCTGGAGAACAGCCTCCTTTTGTGTCCGGAGAGCTGCTGAAGTTCAGCCCTGGCTCTCTTGAGAGTCAAGTTCCAGCTTCACAGGTACTGTTCCCCAGTTAAGAGTTGTGTGTCAAAGGCTGCACTGCTGCTTGGTGCAGGTTCCCTGCAGGTGGCCTGTGTAGGAGATGAGGACAGAAACCTCACATCGCTGGCAACAGCCAGACAGTCTGAAACAATTATTTTGAGATTTTCAAAAAGTGTGAAATCTATGGTTTATGAAAGAAAAGCTGGCTCATTGGCTCTGTCAGCCCAGGGGTTTGAAAAGTCCAGCTCCTCAGAGGACCTGTACGGGGCAGTCTCTGCAGTTGCATGCAGCTTTTAGGGCCTGTGAAGGCATGTTTTTGTTCCACGATCTTTGTATGGCCAAAAGCATACATCTAAAGAAGGTCCAGTGTCATCTCATTGACCTGAAATCCCTGAAGGTGTTAAAAAAAAAAAAATAGATTTGCAAGACACTACATGCATTTGATGCACAATTTTTTACATTCAAAACCCCACTTGCCTTCTATCTGTTTCATCTTGAGATCACCAGGCGTGGTTGGATAGTTAATAGATAAGCTTTTAATCTATCAGGATATGTTGAACCCTGCCAAAACCAGTGCCATTAAAGAAAAATATTACCCACAGCAGCTTTGGGAAGCTGCCAGCACTTCAGTGGGATGTAGGAAGCTCCTCAGCCTGTATCAACAGTGGTTGCAATGTGGTCCTGGAATCACAGTGTGAAGATTCAGGCTGGAAGAGACTGAGGTATGATTCCCTCCAAGACCTCTTAGTCATAAACAGAGATGAAAAAAATGCCCAGCTACAGTGTTTGTTTGCTGTAAGAAGCCTTCTGAAGCTGCCTGGACAGAGTACCCCTTGGCATATCCAGGCACCTGGCTCTATTTGCCCGCTTTGCTCTGGCAAGTCTTCGTTGGTTGCAATATTCCAGCACAGAGCTGATCTCCAAGGCAATGGTAAAGATCAAATCTCCTCATCAAGGCAAATTACAAGAACAGCACATTAAGGTTTTTCCATTGGTATTTTAATCCAGTCTCCTTAGAGCTTTTATTCCTGTAAAGTAACAAATGTCACTTGTTTTTGGAAACATTATCCATAGTTTGTCAGAGGTGGATCTATAACGGAGAGCAGGCTCGTTTGGACATTTTGACAAAGTCTTTGTGAGAAGTGAGTTAGGGCCTGTTTCGCAGGAGTGGAGTCATGGCTGCCACAAGGATCACATCTATACTTCGCAAGGGTATGTGCTCCAAACCACTGGGAAGGGTCAGGGGCATGGCTTGCCCTTCAGTAGCATGAAAAACAACATTTGCGTGGGCAGATGTGCTAAATAAACTGCACATTTAAATCAAGTCATGTCAATTATTTTCTAGTAGGTAAAGCTTTTGCCCAAGACATTAGGAAAGGTCTTTGAAAAATACTTACCTGTACCTCAGTACAGCAGCTAAGAGGGTAAGAAAAATCTAGGGGATTTGACAGATAAGTAACCTCAAGAGTAGGAGGAACGACAGCTCATGCTGAGAGTGCAGAGCCTCGGCAGGTCTGGAAATCCGTTCCTTTGTGTCCCATGTCACTCAGGCATCCCTCAAACGCATGTGCATCTCCTCTAAACATTCCCCATAGCACTGGTAATATTTTCCTCCATCACGGGCATGTTGCAAGGACTAATTCCTTTGTGTTTCTTTCAAACACACAGAAATGGAGGAGGAGCTCTGCAGATTGCCTATAGCTAGGTAGCATACTGCTCCCCGAGGAAGCGTCTGTTGCTGGGTGTGGTGTTGCTGATAAGACATCCATTGCAAAAGCCAAAACAAGCAATATTGTCAATTCTAATAGTTTAAAAGCCAAGAGTCCAGCTTATGAAATTATGATAGTTTAAAAAAAATAAAAAACAAGACCCTTGAGTAGCATGGTTACTCTCTGTTTAATGAAACTTCATGGTATGCAGTGATGATATTTTCTTTATGTCCTTTAACTATGAGATTTAGAAGCAATTATTTTATTTTTTAAAAATGAAAGCTAAGATGCCTGCAAGTTGTCATGCATCCAGGTAGTAGAGACTTTGAGAAGCACACCATGTGTCATAAGACTCACTCTGAAGCTGCAGGAGCAGCCAGTTTTGGAATAATCTAGCACAGTGGAACAGGATTTCCATTGCCAGTTGACTGTGGGGGTTAGAGATACATGAGACTCCAAAGCTAAATCCCTGTTAGAGCCCTGACAACACTGATCTTATGTAAGAAGCCTTAAAATCTTTATTGCAGTTCCATGTGTCGTTGAGTCCAGAAGCAGATCAACAGGCACTGAAATAGCCAGCAGAGATTGTAAGGAAATTCATTCTTTAGGGGCACTTTATTTCTAAATGTTTACAACTCTGGTTAATTATATTCTAATTATATAGTACCCAGAATGTTTTATGGTGGCAAGGACTTAATAAATATGATTATTATAAGAAGTTTAACAAGTAACAGCTTCAGACTTTATTCCCAGGAAAAAATGTGTTTCTGTATTCCAGCTCATTAAATTAAGGAAATACCTTTGTGGCTGGATTTTTAGTATCTATATCTATATTTATCTATCTGTCCCTCTAATCTGGTTTCAATAGCACCAAACTGTAGAGATAATCAAAAGCAAAATGAGAATGGTAGAGCTAGGGTCTCGTTTGAAATATTGTCTTTCCAGGCTGATATTTTTCCAGTCATTCTGCCAGCAGTCTCAGGTCTGCATCATCTATTTAAATTGTCATCTCATCTAAGTGCAAATCTTGGCCCAAGACAAGGCCATCTGTTGTTGGGTAATAGTTGTGATTTATTCTGCCTCTAGTTGACATTCATGCTCATGGGCCAGATGCTGACTTGTAAGATTTGCTTTTATTCATTTTCAGTTTTATACCATGTGTTAATATTGCAAACAGCGTTTTAATTTTAGATTTTTTTTGTCTAGTGTTTAAAATTAGGGATGAGTAATAGCATCAGCCTCCCCCTCTGGGATGCAGTTCAGCATACTTGAGAACAGGACAGGACAAAATATTTTACGTTAGAAATACATTCAAACAATGTTTCTAAATGTTTAATTACACTAAGCCATATACTCATTTATGTTGCATATAAATAGTTAGGTATTGCTTTCAAATAAAAGTTGGGGGCTGTTTGAAGACTTTTGGACTCAAGAATGCTGTAGTTAGCTGTAGATAGCTAAGTTTTTTAAGGCAAAATATTTATGATACTCTGCAGCATACCAGCTATTATCTTTACCTTCAATGTAGAAAGAGGGTAATTCTGAAACTTTGTAAGTAAGGAGTGGTTGTCAGAGGGACACTCCTGCATATGAAAGATAAAAATTATTAGGGAGATGGATAAATCTCCCTAATTGCAGATTTTAAAAAATGGCTCTTTTTAGTAAAGATGGGCAGTATCCAACTTCCAGACAATCTGCGCCTCTTGCGGATTGGCTCTTGGTAGCAGTTTGAACTTACAGCTGACTGGCTTTTTATATGTCTGCTTCTCCGAAGTTAGTGTTGAAACACTGGGGAGTTGTGCGGCAACTCCAAAGCATATTTGGATACACAAATGCGAGTGTAAATTAGTTCATATTCATTATCTCACTACGCTGTGGGAGCAGAAGTCTGGGTTTTCCCTCCCACACTGTTCCAACTGCTCCAGTAAAACAGAGGAGTAGCAGGTGAATTGATACATGAACACACCACTTGGGTGTGTAGTTTTAGGAGACGTTTCAGACTCTTGAAACTAATGGGAAGTTAATGTTAATATCTTGGGTAGCAGAGCAGCTTCATCGAAAATGGTCCTCTATGCACTTTGTTTCAGATCCAGTGAGTTGATCTTGTCAGGCTGTGTGTGGAGGGTTTGCTAGTAACAGTGCATAGATAGTAGGTATCAAAGTTTTTGTCTGACCAATTTCTGTCTCTAACAGGATTTTGTGTGGCTAAGCAGAATGTGTGCAAAATAAGTTCACTTCACTGGGTTAGAATTATAATATTGACATTTTATGTATCTATTCTCCTTCTTATATTTCTTTGATTTTGAAAGTCTTTAATTGTGGTCTAGAAGACAATGCTCCTTTTGTTTCTCTGAGTAAGGGAAAGAAGACTGTCTGGGTGGGATTCATTTAATACAGCTTCAGGTGTTTGGACATTGGTTGACTGGTCTGAACTGGACCTCATTACCATGATACTCACTGGAGAGCAGCAGGCTTCTCTGGAGCTCCTGTCATGTCCTATGCTCTCTTAGTGTAGAGCGAAATACCTGCTGGAGTTGCCCCCTTCAATTGACTGGTCTACCAGAAAATGACTTGGTGGTTTTGGTTTAGGCCAGAATTATGAGGAAGCAGAGCAGATAGTGATGAACTGCTCATTTCTTCTTTGCATCTCTTGAAACACCATTCCCAGAAGTCTAAAATGAGTTGCTATTAAATCTGCGTCCTGTTATTTACAAAAAAATGGCTTCTAGGTGAGGTGGAACTAGGAAATATGAATTTTACATCTCATTTTCAATACAAGGTTTAGAATAAAGTAATGTTTTCAAGTAGGTCAGTTTGGTGGAATCTGAACCTGCCCAGCAGTATTAGTGCATAGTTTGGCTGCATTGTAGTCAGGGAAATGAAATTTTTTAACTGCAGAGTCAGACTGAGCCAAGTCTTTGAATTTAACCATGATGGAGGAGATGCAGAGCTGGTAAAGGCCAAGTCTGAGATGTTTGCACTGCCTCTGTAGTTACCGTAGGACCCTCATGAGAAGTTGGCACTGCCAGTGTCTGTCCTGTGGACTGCAGGAAGAGAATCGCAGGATCGTCAAAATGGGTAGAGAAAACCTTTGGTAGTGCCTAGCCCAACCTTCTCCTTGAATTGGAATTGTTGCTGACACTAGATAAGGGCAGCCATGGCTTTGTATGGCTGGGTCTTGGAACCCTCCAAGGACAGAGATCCCCTGGCATTGTGCTGACCTGTTCTAGGATTGCACCATGCTCTGGGTGGAAAACTGTTTCTGAATGTCCAGCCTGAACCTCCCATGTTGCAGCCAAGAAGGTAATGATACAGGAGGTACCTGGGGAATTTTCCTAATTTTGTTGCTATCCAGAAATTTTTAATTTCTGTCATGACACTGCTGTTAATTTCTGTAGAGGTACTCTGATTGTAAAGTCTTTGTGATAGTTCTTAATACATTTTATACATACAGTAAGTAAAGGTGCCATTACCATTAATAAGCAAAACCAGTCCAGCATCAATTAGTGTACCAGTCTTCAGATATGTTACAGATTTACAGGTGATCATCTGTGTAGTACTTGTGTTTTGCTAGGTAATGATGTTGTAGATTCTCGGAAGCATTGAAAAAGAAAAAAAACAGGATAAGCATTTTTTAAGTGATGTTAAAAATAATCATCAAATCATGACGAGGACATTGTTACAATATGGGGTTTTAATGGACATCTTATCTCTGGCCTGTTCCCTTGGGAACACTGAATTTCAAGAACAGTTTTTCTGTAAAGTTCATCATCTGACTGAGTGTTGTCTTAATCTCAGTGGTTGGGCTAGGCACCACCAGAGGTTTTCTCCACAAATGAAATGGGAATTACATATGTAGTCTGAGAATTGTACCAGAGTGGTTTTATAATTTTAGTACCAAGATGTTTTTAATTACAGTCATTTATTGAAGTAATGTTTTCTTCTCATGGTCAGTCGTTTGGTTTTTGGGGGGATTTTTTGGTGGGAAAAAAAGAGGGTGATATTTCTGCAATATATCTACAGAATATCTTGATTTATTTAACACCCAACTTTATGTGTATCTTAGTTCCCTGAATCTTAGTGTTTAGATATTAAAATGGGGAAAATACAGTTACGCTGACATTAAGAAGTTAACAGCTCTATCCTGAAAGAAGTCTTAATTCAGTCTGCCAAAAAGATAACCTTGGCCAAAAGCATGAGATGTTTGTGTGCCTGTTCTTATCCTTAACCAGGGAGCCGAAGAGCTGCACGTAAAGTTGCAGATTGCTGAGGCTGTAAAATATCATGGGAGTTTTACAAATGGGAAAGCATGAAATGAGATGAGAGCATCAAACTTGTTTCCACTTTTTAACCATATGAGATAGATGGCTGGGTCTTGAGAAGTGAAAGGCGGATGTTCAGATTTGGTTTTAGGACAGTTGCAAAAAGTACTTAATGAGTTGTCCTACACATGTTTAATATGGTGGCACCTGCGCTGGCTTTTGTTCTTAGAGACACTGGGAATGAATTTGGCATTGCTGGGAATGGGAGAAGGGCAAACACAGAGGCTGGGAAAATAAACCTTTCCATTAATTCTTTAGGGCCTGGGAAAGATACTTAGGGATTGGCAGGGTTTTGTTTCGCTTAGAGCCTGAGTTAGAAACTTCAACTCAGTTTGTTGATTATATAAACAGAGTCTTTTGCTCCTAATTACTAGGAAGCTTCCCTCGTTCTTAGTAGTCTTTCTTTGGTCCACCTAGATCAGCATAGCATGATAATATGGGAGATGGCTGGACTAGTGCTTTATGTTCTGTTACTTCTCTTGATAAGGGAAGAACCGTATTTTCCCAGGTTACAAGTTGAGCAATTTTGAGTTCAGCAACAGCAAAAAAACCTGAGGAGAGGCTGCATTTTTTTTGCAGGTCAGGTCCATATCCAGAGTGTCTCCTGCAGATGCCGCTTCCACTGCTAAAACCCAGGGTAGTTAGTTTGAGCACAGCTGTCTTACAGCAGCACTCAGCCACCTCACAGCTGAGATAAGCTACTAAAGCACAGCTTTGCCATCAAACTTCCCTGGTAGGTTTTGTCCGCAGAGCTTATATTTCACACCCCGTCACAACCCTGACTGATACAGTCCTACTGCACAAGGCATGCGGTGTAGAGCTTGTCATAGATACAGCAAGATGACATTTATATATAAAGCAAACAGCACTGCAAGTAAACGCACCATTTCAGCAAAGCCTTTAACCACATGTTTAAATATCATTGAAGTCAAGTTAAATTGCTTTAATCATATATATAAAGTACTCTGTTGAATGAAGGCCTGATAGTAGTTTCCATCTCTTTCCACACGATCAAGGCTTTTTCATATTCTGCTGCATGCAATAGGGATCTCCTCTTGGTTACACAGCATGAGCAATTGCTGTGACTTTTGGAAGACTCCCTCAACAATTTGAATTTGCTAAGATGTTTTAAATAGTCTTATGTGGAATGCCTGTAAGACAGAATGGAGAGGAATCTTCCCAGCTCCATACTTCCAGGGTAGATTTAACACATCTTTTCCCCTGTTTTCCAGGACCACCTGTTATTGCCAGCCACTACACATAACAAGACCAGAAGACCAAAGATGTCTATAGTGTTGCCAGCTGTAAACATCAATGGTAAGTCCAAAACATGAAAGAGAACGATAGGAGAATAATTTCAAAGAGATGTGCCTGACTTGTACATGGAAACCAAATTTAGACCAAATGTCTGTCGTTATAGCTTTGAAAAAGAAGTCAAACTGGTCATTACTGGGCTGTAGTTGCCAGGGTCCCTGCTGGAGCTGGGGTGCTGGCAAATCACCAGCGCCCGGTCACCGAGACTGTAACGAGAGGCTGCGTGCCTTGGCCGGCAGTTCTGCAGTATCTCATTCTAGCTCCTTCAAGGACTCAGGGGTGGTGCCATCTAGTCCCAGTGATTTACACACAGCTGATTAAGGGTTACTTGAATGTGATCTAGCTTCTCTAACTTGGTGGCTACAAAGATTCCATGGAGTGTGGAGACTGTCCTCATCCTCTCATTTGGGTTCCTCCTATGCCTGCTCGACAGGGCAAATTCCTTGGCCTTACTGGTTTGTTAGAGTGCTGACTGCCTTCCATTGGCTTCCTCAGCTGTTTACCACTCTGTTATACAACACTCAATGTGAATGGGACCTCTCTGCACTGTGTGGTCAGGATTAATAATAATAATCATGTTACAGTGCTGCAGGACAGCAGAGGAAGCAGCCTTGCGCTAGGGTCACAGGCTTATTAGCGAACAGAAATGTTCTTGATCTGCATTTTAGTCCCATATGAGAGATAGGACGTGAACTGTATAAATATATTATTAATTCATATGGTGAGGAACTGCCAAGTTAGGACATGTTTGGGGCACAGGGTCACTGTCACAGTCACCAAATGCATCGTGAACCCTGTAACAGCGTAAACTTTACTTTCTGAGTATCCGTGCACATAATGCTTTTTTAAAACTTACGTGTTTTACAGTTCAAGTGAATCATAAACCCAAATGTTTTTGTTAAATTCAAGCATGCCGAAAACATTGTCTGATGATGTAAATTTCCATAAACTAAGGGAAAAAAAATCAGTTCAGGCTTTCAACATTTTGATAATTACATTTTCCCATGCAGTACAGTAAGTCGAGTGTGATAATCTATAACCAGCTGTGTTAGGAGAATTTTTATTAGATGTATCAGAATTATTTTTGGCATTTATCTGCCTGAAGCTCCCTTTTCATGTCCATTACAAAAATCCTTTTCTGGCTGAGCTGAATTATTGTGTGCAAATGAGCACTTTATCACTTGAAGAACAAACACGATTTCTAAATTACAAAGTATTTCTTCCTAACATGTTGCTGAGTCTTGTTTTACTTGAAATAACTTTTCAGTTGTTGAAGTAAATATAATTTGGAAAATATACATCAGAATCCAGTGACAAATCTTATCCTTATTAATAACGAAACATTGTGAAATTATAGTTACTTGAGTTCCTTGGGATTTTCTTCAGGACATCAGCATAATCCAGGAAATAAAATAACGTCCAGGGATTTGGGCAGAGATGTTAAAACAGATGAGACACAAGCATAGCTTTAAGTAAACAATGGCATCAAATACAGCTTTCTCTGTGACACTCAGCCAGGTATTAGGAAAAAAATTACAAGATGCACAAGAGCCAGTAGGTAACTTGGCTTGGTTTTTAATTTGATTATTAGTACATTATGTGGAGGAGACAATTCCCTAAAAAGTTCTGTCTGGAGAAGAACCCATTTCTCTCCTTTGAGAACATTGCTCCTCCACCCTCGCCTCCACGAGGAAGGAACAAGCATCTGGAAGTTAGCTGACAACAAAGCTTTCCTCCCAGCTGTCTGCCGTTCTTTTAAGCCCACCTTAATTCTTTGTCCACCTGCTGAGATTTGGCTGCTAGAAGAGGACAGGTCTCCCTGGGAGGAATGGGGAAAACTTTCAGTGAAAGAACTTGTCCTCTCCTGCCTTTTCTCATGTCTCAACCAGATCTCTGTGGATGAAGGGAAACCTTTTCCACTGCCACTTACTTGCCCTTCCTTTTTGCTACCACAACCCTGGCAGAGGAGATGAAGGGAATGCAACTGAAGCGGCCTTTGCTTTGAAACTTTTTCGAAACTTCATTTCTTCTGCTTTGTGCAGCTTTCTTCTGCAGGATCTTTATTTTTCTGTGTCCTAAAGTTTACCCATGACACTATTTCCAAACACGAAACAGCTTGCAGTTCAGTTGAGAACCCTTTGAACTGCTTGAACAGTCTTTTCCCAGCAAGACTGTCATCCTTTTCTGATTGCACTTTCATTGCTTGAGTGCCTTCTGAGCTCTGCTAGAGACTCTGCCTTTAGCTGGCTTGAGCCCTTCCCACCACCAGCTGCAGGAACAGAAAGCAGGTACGGACAAAGATTAGGAAGTAAAATGAGTTGTCATTCACTGTCCTGCATAACTCTGCATGGAGGTTAACAACATGGTTCTGTAAGATGGGCCTGGCGGTTTTCATCAGTGTACAAAGCAGAATCAAGTTTACAGTTTGAAGAGTTCTTCTTGGAGGGAAGAGTTGGGGCAAATCCGTCCAGTGGCAGTGCCAGTACTTTGCAGCTAATGGCAAATCTCGACAGAAACTTTTGTAGATGAGTGTGTGTATGTGTGCATGTGTGCATTCAGTAAGATGGACGTTTAAGAGAATATTATTGTACAAAGCAATAACAGTACTTTATTCGTTTTCAAGATAAAAACTTGACGAAAACTATGGAGTAGTTGTATGTTGGCAAAGAGTAAAAACGGCCATTATCTTATGACTTTCTCTTATGTGCTCGTTCTCCTGGTCAGCTTAGATTGCCCATTCACCTCTGTGAGCATGAGGATAAGCGATCAAACTCCTCACTGAGGGCTTCTCTGCAGATGCACAGAAATATGTTTAAATATTTGAATATGTTTAATATGTTGACATATGTTAAATATATTTAAATATTATTTTTTTAAAAGAAGTATAGTAATTTGTTACATGTTGGCAAATGTTAATCCCTCCCCTCTTGCCCTTTTACCAATTCCTTCTTCCCCACCCTGTTCCAAGCCCCTTTCCAAGCTTGCTGGGCCACCCTCTCCCCAGTTCACAGCCAGCATTTACTATCAGCTCCTCCGTTTCTGCCTCCCCAGATGCTCTTGCTGCCCTTTACCCTCCTGCCATTTCCCTGCTGGCTGTTGTCCCTCAGTACAGCTCCCCCGTTGGCCCCCGCAGCCACCTGTGTCCACATTTTGACATGCCTCTGCCCAACGACAAAGCCCCAGCATTTGCGGACACAAGTAGCACTCAGAAAATTTGCCTGATAGTACCTTAAGGACCTTAGGGTTGGTAAGCCTGGAGGGAAAAAAGAACTGGGTAGTCGTAGTCCCACTGTACATGGTTTTGGGGGGCACCATTGGTGTGGCTTTACTGAGAAGTTATTCCAAGAAGAAATATCTCGCAGTTTCTCATGGGAATGAAAGCCAACTGCAAATTACAGTTAAACTCCAGCTTTTGTTTTTAAGCAAGTCATGTTTGTTATGCTGGATTGCAGCTATTATTTTAGAAATCTAACTATGCACTTGAGACCAGTTAAGTCTCCAGTAGATTTCATTTCTAAATTTGCTTTTATTGTAATTCAGAGTCTTGTTGGCTCATTACACCAATTCCAAATTGATGTATAGGCGGTGCCTCTCTTGAAGTTTAAATGAAAACATCTGCCATTAGCCTTGTATTTACTTAACGGCTGTAAAAAATGCAGCGGGTTATAACATCGATCTTTGGATCAAAATAATCTATAGAGTACAGCGTAGCTAAGCCACTCTTCCTACCCCAAGCACAAGCCTTTTGTCTCTGCAGGATGCCTGCAGCTCTGTGGCTCAGCACACACCACCAGTAGTCCTCTCCT
Source organism: Stercorarius parasiticus (assembly GCA_013396915.1). NCBI lineage: Eukaryota > Metazoa > Chordata > Aves > Charadriiformes > Stercorariidae > Stercorarius > Stercorarius parasiticus. The sequence continues at coordinate 51,670 of VWZL01003556.1, read as the reverse complement.
TGCAGCACACAAAAGTAAGAACATATGTACAGTCGTTCAGTGTAGGAGATAGCATTTGACATTTAGCCCAGGAAGCCACTTTCATTAATGCATTTCTCCCTAGGATTAGGTTAGATGCTCTCACATCTTGCGCTTTCTCTTGGTAGGAGCAGCTGTAAACGTCTGTGCAGGTGTGTATTCACCATGAGTACTGCTGGCCACAGCAGCAGCATAAAGACCAAAAAGGCCTTTTTTTCTTCTTAGGATCCCAGTGCAAAAGAGTTCCCTGTGTGTGAAAGTCCTTCCATCGTTTGTTCTCTTTAAATTGGGGGTTGTTGTCTCCACTCTCAGCCAAACAAAAGTAAGAGACCTGATGGGTCTCTTACCTACTGGTGAGTAGGTACTGGTCTCTCGCACCTACTGGTGAGATCCGAGGCTCGTTTTCTGGGAATTAGCAGCCATGACAGAGAGAGGTTCGAATTTTATACAAATATTCTGAGTGGGTCCTTAGTTTGATGGGGCTTGTCTTCCGCCTGCCTTTGAGATAGTTGTTTGTGTGCCTGACTCTCTATAACTTGCATGTTCCTGGTTTTTGAGGAACCCTGTTCTCTTAAGGGTTGTTTTTTTTCATCAAACACAACAGCAAAATACTCTCCTAAATGCAGAAATTTACTGTGAATAGGATGGCGAGTTCTGCAAAGTCCATGTGCTCTGTTGTGTTGGCTAGCTTCTCAGCATCCCCTCAGCCTTCCTTCCTAGCATCTGTCATCATACTGATGTAACAGACTTCAAAAGTGCTCTGAAATAATACATGTTCTAATTAAAATGGTCAATAATAAATCTAGTGGTAAGGCTTTTTGATCAAAACTGGAGGAATTTCTGCCATCAAGCAGCATGATTATTTGCATACAGCTACAAAGAATGTTCTTTCAACTGACAGCCACGTGCAAAAGCCACTCACAGATGTCCGTGGCTGGTAGCAAACTGTCTGTGAAAAATCCATAAGGCAAACAGAACCCACACAGGCTGAGAAGGAAAATAAAAACAAAAGCTCTTTGGGAAGTGACAATGTTCTGTAAGTTCCCATGTCTTGGGGTTGAATAAATAAAGTCTCCAACTTCCTCTGCCTTTCAGGGTCAAGCAAACAAAAGATGCCATTTCCGTCTTTTGGAGCAAGAAGCAGAATTCCCAGTCAGTCATCAAATGAGGAAGGTCTAAAACAATACATACTGCTTACGGCAGCTGTCTTCCCTGAAGGTTGCTGCTTAACGTTTGGGTAGCCTTCTCCCTCACTTTGAATAGCTTCAGAACAGTTTCCAGGAGGCTAATGGCCCCAGCTATCTCTAGCTGTTGTTGGTTCATTCTTCTCTTCATGCTTAGAAGCCAAATCTTAGTCCCTGTTGTTCCCTTTCACAGATGCTGTCCTTGTCCCCACACTGAGAAGCTCATGACACTCGAGTAGGTACAGAGGACTCCTCTTGGCTACACAAGTATGATCTGTAGAGATACTTCTCTCATTGTTTCTGCTTTTATATCTGGATTTGGCAGAAATTGCTGAGAACTCAGCACAGCCTTACAAGCTATAGAGCATGAACAGAAGGCTCTGGAAATTGTACATGTAGGATTACAGTCTATCTGTGAGATGGAAGAAGGGTGGCTGCTAAGGTTTTTTAAGAAGGTCACTGAGAATCCTTCAAAGCATCAAGACCTCTAAACCAGGATGTAGGAAAATATATCTGAGAATGTCTCCATGCCGTAAGTCTACAGGCCATTTTGAAAATGCCACCCTTCTACTTCTTGAGCTGCCAGTTGAGGAATAAAAGTAGTTTGGTGAAGCCTGACCAGGGAAAAATCAGAGCCATGGTCAGCTTTCAGTTAGACCTCACTGCAGCAGCCAGTTACTGAGCCTGGACTGAGAAACGGGCAGAGCCTGCTGTCTCCTGTGTGCAGTCGTGGACAAGCGGCATGTCACATTACAGTGGTTCTGCTGTAATTAGGATGGTTTGCTAATGTCACAGATGTACTTCAGCTCTCGTGCTCACATAGTAGAGGTCAGGATTGAACTTGTGGCAGAACAGATCATATCAAGGAATTTTAACCATAGGTTTTAGTCATATTGTAACATGTTGCTATTCTCACACTTGTTCTCTTTTCAAAGTGATATAAAAGCACAGTTTATCAAAACAGAATAACCCCCTCAAACTTGAAGATCAGAAGTGGTCATTGCCTAGATTCAATACCAAATAGAAGTTTTCAACAGATTTGGTTGTCTCTGAGAGATTTTGCTCTCCCCAACCATTGTCTGTTGATATACGTTGTCTTTGACAGGATGGAGAAGATTAAGTTATTCAAAAAACTATGAAAGAAATCGTTCAAGAATCTGCACACAAAAGTAATGGTATCTGTGTCACTTGAGTTCGTGTTTATTTAGTTAGACAGGAAATGATCAAGAAATGAAATCATAAAGGCTTATTCCCCAGTGACTTTTCATAACAAGCTGTGTACCTAAATTGCTAAATGAGTAACCTATTTTTATTTATTCAAAAGAACAGGAAGATGATTTCAGATGATCTTCTGTGCCTTTTTGCCCCTTCATTAATATGAAAAAGAATATCTCTTGGGCTTTGTGTGGTAGAGCAGGCCAAGTGTGACTAGTCTTCCCTGGATAGACAGGGTAAATGCTACAGATGGCATTTTCTTGGGAACGCACCGTTCATGGAGGGGGTAGAGAATGTGTCATAAATTAATTTGACTTCATACTTAGTATTTCCAATGCCAGTGTCGAGTTATTACATCAGATTGTTTTTTCCATATAAAATCCACAAAGTAGAAGAAAAAAGAAACCCATCACCTTAACTGCCAGCATGGAGTTGCAGAAGGAGCCACATTCAATTTAGAACTGAATGAGTATGTGTCTCGCTACAGAGACCCTCTCTTCTAGATGTTCGTTAACTTTGAACGCTGATACTGCTGTGTAGGTGTGCTCTCCCACCAAACTTTACAGAGAGCACTGCACCCGAGAGCTGTGCTGCAAAGCAAGGAGAAAATTTTCATCCCGATCTGTGAGATTACTGTCACCATCTTGGCTACATTGACCTGTGTTTGCGCAGCACGTCATAACTCTAGCTTCGAGCCCAGCTGATCTGCCTTAATACATTTTCAAATGTTGTAAATTCAAGATTACATAATTCCTCTTAGTGTTAAATTATAGGCAGCAAACACAGTTTTATGTTTGTGATACACAGGCCAACTCTGATTACTGGTAGCTCTTTATTTCTGCAGTGATCTGAAACATAATTATCCATAATGAGCTCACCCTGTAAAAACATAAAAAATTGCAACAGTGCTGGTAGAGGAGGTTCACATTTATGAGTTCTGTCTTGAGAACATCACTGGAGTAAACCTAGAGATTAGTAAAAACACAGCAGTCTGAGACAGTCTTTTTCAGTGTTTGGGTTGCAGTCTCTTAAGGAGATTGCTGCCAGTGGGGACAGGAGGCTTTTGCTGCCTTCTCATATCCCAGGTCCAGTCCTCCAGGCTTGATCCTTTGAATCAGGGTTGCTGTGGGAAAACATTTGAAAAATGCATCCTGAGCATCTGAAGAACATTTTCAGTTTCAGTCATCCACCACTTCATTGTAAATCATCTGCATCCATCCTGTCTTATTCTGTAGTATCCTGTAGCAGCCCCAGGGGAAAAGACCATGGCATATCCCAGTACAGCACAAATGTCTTCTGGGTGACTGTGGATGGATTGCCACCGCAATTGCCACGCTCCTCACCATGAGGAAGGAGCCACCTCTGTTTCAGAGCAGGATTCATACATTAAAGCTGTAAATCTCCTGTTGCTGTAGCTGGGAAACAGAAATCTTTGAAACAGACATTTCACTTTTATTGGTGTGGTGTGTTCAGATAGGCACTCTGCAGCATATGTATATGATTTTTTTTTTCATTAACTGGCAAATGCATTGAATCAGAGAAGCTCATGTGGAGGAAAGTGCTCACCCCACGCAGACAGAAGCTTCACGGAGATGGTGTTAAAAATACTCTTCTACAAGCAAGAGGTGATCACAGTACCTAAATAAATGAGGTAACTTTATGTATCCAAGTGAGACAGGTGGAAAATTCAGCTCGCTCTTTGGATACCATCCAACCTATAAAGACATTTCGACTGTTAAGTGAATACAGGCTCACACCAGCCTTCACTCTTCAATCAGTGAGACTCTAACACTAGGATACAAATGATACTGGGTGACAGATAAGGGGCATTTCAATGAAAAAGTGACACTGTCTCTTGAAAAAAAATAAATTCAAACAGATTAATTTTATCAATAAGTGCCTACAAATTAAAATGGTGAAGTACATACTACGGTTCAAAGGTAAGGGCGAAATAAGGGTAAAACGTTGGCAAGTGGGATGAAAAATGATTAAAGATTAAAAACTCAGTGCAAAAGTCTTTAAAAGGACCCTAAAAAAATCCAACCGGCTTAAGTAACACATTAAAGTAGATTCATAGAAGAAAGGAGATCTCTTTTAAACAATAGACATTGTAGCCAAATGAGGGAATAGAAAAAAGAACACTATTTCTGACAGATTAAATGTCAAACCATAAGAAGTCAAGCCAGAAAAAGATACTGAGGAACAGTGTGTCTGAGGCATAAAAAAAAAAACAACAACATTTTTCAGAGGACACCTGCTAGGGAATCTCTAGTGCCGGTAGAGGACCAAGGTGTGAAAGAGCACTTAAAGTTGAAGTCAGCACTGTTGAAGGAAGGAGCAAAAAGTTCTCGTGCTGGTGTTAAATCACTGAGGCTATATAATTAGCAGGAGAATGGCAAGTGACAAGTGAGACAAACTTTTTTAAAATGGCCTCAGGAACTGTAAAAAATGAAGTCTCACTTTTGCACAAGCTGGCTCAACCTGTGAGAGCTGATCATGCCTGGGGTCGTATGATAGATTGGGAAGAGCTAGCACAGCTTCTGCAGAGGAAAGTCTTGCCTTAGTGCTCCACCACAGGCCTCAGAGGAATTACGAGTGTGAGGATAAGGGTGGTCTCTTCAGCACAGTCGTATACCTGGGTGTTCCAAAAATCTTGGAAAAAAGGAGTTCTTCATAAACTGCTAAAAGAAAGTAAGTTTTTGTGAGGCAAGAGGGAAGGCTCACTTGTGGATTGGTTTCTCCATAAAAGATGTAAATGAAAGGTGGAAACAGATGGTCACATTTTGCAGTGAAGGGGATGTCACCAGTAGACTCCCACGCAGGTCCATGCTGGGGTCCCTGCCCCTGCATCTCCAGGCACAGCTGGAAGATGTTGGGAAGGAGTGTAATTCTGTCCAGCAGCTAATGCTTGGTGTGAAAAAATGCAAAAGAATTTACATGGGAAAAGTGTTCCTGACCAAGCATATGGTGGCAGATAGCCGAGCTGTGACTGCTCAGAGAGCCACTGTGCATCCTTCCCCAAAGTGTCAGATTAGACAAGGAAGAAAAGCAATATCATTTTTTAAAGGGGGACCAGAAAACAAAGCATGAACCACCTTTACAGCCCTGCTGAATCCGCATCTTCAATACCATGCATATTTACTTGGTCATAGATGTTTATAGATATATAAAACAATGAAAGATGCAGGAGACAAAGCAACAGGAATGAACACTGAGCGTGACAGCTTCCCTGCCACAGCGACTATTGAATTTGACAGCAATGGCTGAGGGAAGGGTTACAACAGAACGTGAAGAACCATGAATAGTGTAGATAAGGTGTCTGGGAAGCAAGAACTTACTATTTCATGTGTCACCAAAAGTACATGTTTGCCCTGACTTTTGCTTCTGCTGCTGGTCGCTGTTAGAGGCAGAAGCACAGGTTGGATGGGACTTTGCTTCCAGGACTTTGCTCTCCTGCCTTTGCAGAACAGCCATCCTTAAGCAGTACCAAGGCTGGAAAAGGAGGGCGGCCAGTCCACCAGCACAGCGGGAAAAGGAGGGGCTTGCTAGCATTTAAAACCAAAGGTAGCATTGGGCCAGAAAGGTTTTCCAGCTCTAACAATGTCTGTAGGATGCTACACCCATGGTGGGGACCAAAGGGAACATGTCCATGACTCCCAGTCCCTCCCTGCTGCACTCAGAGGGAGCAAGCCCCTACATGCTGTCCTGGGACAAGCCATCCAGCCCTTGTTCTTGAAAGAAGCTTCTGCTGGAATGCCTTTTTAGGCTACTCCTCTGTGTACAATTATTTGTCTAGTAAGTAGCTGTGTCTGGATTTGCAGGCTGTGTGGGGAGTTTGTTTATACTTCTTGTGCTTCCCAAGGAGGCATGGAATGGTTCTGCCTAACAGAGTTGCGCTCTCTCTCCAGCCTCTGTCCTTCACTCTCAAGAGAGCTTTCTGTGCAGCACAACTACTTTGCCCCTTGTCTTTGTTTTCTCTTCTTTTTTTTTTCCTTTCTCATTAGCATTGCCACAGCTGGTTAGGTTTCAAATATGGCCATGCTGCAGCAATGATACCCTGCAACAACACGCCAACGCTGTCAAAAATGTCTCAGTATTTCCAAGAAATACTCTACCTCAGGGAGCTTTAAATGATGTGCCTGGGAGGGTCAACATTGGTGGTTCTGATCTTCTCTTCTTGACATAGCCACTGTCTCCCTCTCCAAAACAAAAGCAACCACAGCAGATCCGCACTGGGCCCTCTCCTCTATAGCTCATGCTCTTTCTCTTAGAGCGAAGCAACTGTGCGGCATGAAAGAAGACTGGAAGGGGAGGTGGGAGATCAGGTTGGAAATGATCCCTGGGAAGAGCCAACTTTCCTTCCCTCTCCCTGAGACCTCCTAGTCTGGACCAGGTACTGCACAACACATCTGGCACAGATCTGCCACTGACCACGTTGCCCACAGGCACTGACCTTTTCCAAAAATCGCAGTGGTGTAAACTAAGGGCACTTTGTGCTCCTCATCCACAGGCAGCGTCAGTCTCTCCTGTGGGTCCATTATTTACTTAGGAAGCCACAGAGCACTTGTTTTCCTCCAGTTTTCTTGCTTACCCCTCGTGCCTGTATATATCCTCTTTGGATAGCCCTTGGCACCAGTGCTGCAGCAGCTTAGACATGGGGAGAGACCCTCTCTCCTTGCTGTCAGCTTGTGGCTCATCAAAGTGACTTTGATTATGTGGATCCAGTGTTTCTGATCATGGCCCCTGTTCCTGTATGCATATAGACCCAGCAGCCTGGCTCACTGTTTGAGAGGTGCTAGGAGACCTGGAGAACTGAAATGCCCAGGATCTCACTTAACCTGTTTCAGGGACTGAGGACAGCTGAGTCCGCAATGGTGAGACCATTGCAACTGGTTTGTTTGGAAACAGTTCCAAGCAGGCATTTGATTTTAAAAAGAGAAGTTATTTGGGTCACAATATAACTTTCTCTCTTGCCTCAAATAATCCTGTATGACAAACAAATCTGTAAATGTTTTAGGAACCCTGCTGCGTTCTTGCAGCGAGTGTATTTTTAGTCTTTGTAGCTGTTAGAGTAGCACTGCTTCATTTATATACTTATTTGGTAGTGTATACCAACCCTTCAGATGGAAACATTGTCCAGATGTGCTGGGTAGGACAGTCAGGGCTGCTCAGTGGTGATTAGGTGGAAGATTGCAGAGTGACAGAGCAGAGAAAGCCCCCTGAATTATGTCTGGGGACAGCTGCAGCCCTTCAACAGGTCAGCCCCAGAGCTGCCTGCAGCTGGTGCCCTCCTCTTCTTCTGAATCTTGTGCTTTCTGGACTCTGTGCTGCCCTAGACATGAGCTCTGTTTTGGGACAGGGCAGGTTGCGCTATAAATTGTTTGGGTAGTTTGGTGCTAAATCATTATTTAAACCAAACTTCAGCATCATCAGCTTGACGCAGCTAGCACAAAGCAACCAGGTACTGCAACTCATCTGGTGGCTCTTTGAAAGATGTATAGGTTCCTGCTGGTGTGATAGATGGGACTGCAGAAGGGGCTGTAAGTGTAAGTTAACACTGACGCCGATTGGTTTTGGAATCTGGTGTGGTGAAGCAAGCTTTCTTGTTAGATGGAAATGTAGAAATTACAGAGGGCATGAGTAGCTCTTCAGCGAAGATGGTTTTAAAAAAGCTGGTGGTTTTGTATCACCTTACACAGAGATAATTCCCTGGCACCTAACTTTGACATCAACTATACTGGTTTCATGGGTAGGAAATTGACGCTGTGCTGTTGTCCACGAGGAAGGGATGATTCTCTAGCCTTACTGACAAAGAGAGGTAGTTAAAGTAAAGATGAGGCAAGTGATTTTCCTCCCTGTATGTTATCAGCAGAAGTGAGGACATGTAGTCCAGATCTATGTGGTCGGCACTAGCTTAACTGTACATTCAGTGAGCACAGTGTGGGAGTGGAGCTCTGACCACTTTTACAAGTCACCTACTAAGAAACCAGCCACTAGGTATGTGGGCTATCTACCATAAAGGCAGTTGGGACCTTGGAGAAGAGTCTTAGGATTGGGAGATGTCAGATCAGTAACCCAGGCCCCGAATTATACAGTATTGGTCTCACAGAGTGTTTTTTGGGTGGGACTGCCAGGGGTAAGGCGAAATTCATAGCTGATTTAGTAGAACAAAGGTCTATCGATGTACCTAAGGTGTGAGCACATCTTCAGAAAGCTGCAAAGCTCTTCCACGGTGGTTGGTTGCAGCCTTGAGACACTTCACCAGGTCAGGTGGTATTTCAGGGGAGCTCCATTGCAGCCTCTCTGCAAATGGTGCAGTTTTCAAGACAAGCATTTTCCTGCGGCAAAGCTTTGTGGGGAGGGTGCATGTAAGTGGGAAAGGGTAAATTACCAGAATACTTTGTTCCTTTCCTGTGACTGCATCCATAGGGGCAAGCAGCCCACTGACATCTATAGATTTTGAGTCTAGAGAGACAGTTCACATCACCATTTGTTCTGACTTGATACAGAACAGACACTAAGTTTTTCATTGCCTGCCTCTCAAGCCCTCTGCCTGTCTTCTGCCTTTCTCTAAAACAGCATCTCTTATAGAAGTAGGTGCTTGATCTGAAAGACGGACATTTGAACATTCAACTGATTGATAACGTGTCAGTACTACTGAGGGGAGAAGGAGGACTTTGGTTTTATGGTCTTTCTAATAAGCCAGTTTTGAAAATCTAGTACTTCAAATATGAAGACAATCTTCCATCATCTTCGGTAATCTGTAACAGTAGTTATTGCCCTCAGCCTGATTTGCTAAACGTTTTTGGTTTGGACTGCTGACTTCAGCTTTCATCGGTTGGGTCTTGCAACATGTTTTTTTTTTTTAAGAGGAGCTGCCATAAACCCTGGAGAGCCGCACTGGGGAATTAAATTTCTGTTCCCTATACCAAGCTCATGCTGGGAGTTCCGTACGGTCCGTGAGAGCCAGCAAGCCTCTTTGAGAAGGTGCAGTCAGAGAACAGCAATGCTTGGCACAATTACCTTTGCTGTTGAGATAGTCTATCATCTGAAGCACGGCTTTTAAACCTGTTAACAAATAATTAAGTGCAACACAGCCTTTTGGCCTGGGAAGGGTAGCTTCTTACGCCTGAGGCCCTGTGAACGGCTGTATGTTCTGAACTTCAAAGAGGAGCAATAAAACTGTTTATAAATCCAGACACCTCTACAGGAGATCCATTCCTGTGTTTTCACTTATGTAATCCCACAAAACATCAATCATAGGTAATTCAACACAATAAACTTTAGAAATAATTCGGTGTCGGTGTTGGTCTGGGCTATTAACCTGTAACACAGGTTGGCAAGCGCTGACCTTCCAGCCAACAACCAAGCAGCAGTAGCAACTTCAGGCTGTCGATCCTGCCTTCACAGACACCCCTGCCCATCTCTGCCTCCCTGCAGAGGGCTGGGAGGTGTGATGGGTGCATGCTCGGGCAGTGCAGTACACGTCTGACCTGAGCGTTCAGAGAAGGCAGTGTTTACATAGACTGACCCCTCCGGGGATCAGCCACACGCAACTGCCAAGCTCAGCGCTAATTGTGGCCTCGCTGGAAAATCCACCTTGTGCTACATTGGTGTCTCCCAGATGTTGGTACTGCTGGATGGCCCCATGGCAAGGGGAAGGAAAGCAAGCCTGACCGGGCTATTTTTTAAAAGATCTGATGTAGGAATCACAAGGCAAAACTGTTGGCCTGTTCTGTGGATGAGGTCAGACCACAGGGTTACCTGGAGAACCCACAGTTCTACTCCAGATATTCCCCATTTGCTGACAAGGGATTAGAAATGGCACAGCTGAACATATGCAACTACACAACCATTTGATTTAAACTTACCATTCAGGAAATACGGCACAGCAGTGTTCTCATAGCCATCTGGACCGTGGGCGCTGGCTGGTGTGCCTTCCTACCCTGTGGCACATGTCAGCTCAAATCTCACTGAAAGGGCTTCGCCCAAGTTGTCTTTGTCAGGAGCAAAGAGCAGACGGACAGTCACTACAGCTCAGTTGACGCATGTTGGCTTCTTTGTGGACCTGGGCTCTGTAATGGTCAGTTACAGTCTGCCCTGAGGGTCTTCAGTCATGAATAGGCACCTGCAGCTTACAGAAAGGCAGAATTAGAGGGACCACAAGTGACTGTGAGTGCCTGTGCCTGTGCAGAGGGAGGATCAGGTACCCCAGGTCTTGTCTGACAAGCGGTTCTCCAGCCTTTCTTTAAAAACTGCCAGTCACAAAGACCCTCTGGTCTCCCAAGGTAGCTTCATCCAGAGCTTATATTTCATCATCATTAGAAACTTGGTCAAAGATAAACCTGTTTCTCTCAAAATCAATCTGATCGTTTCTAGCCCTGTCAGGCTGTTGGCTTACGTGCAGGGATCCTCTGCAGTCTTCTTTTGCAGTGCTTTTTTTGCTTTCTGCAGTGCTTCTGCCTGGCCCCATTTTGTTCTCGTGTTTTCCAATTCTCCCGAGCGTTGTACTTCGCTCTGGCCTTTGTTGAAATGCATCCTGAACATTTTGGACAGCCTGTCTCTTTTATCGAAACTGCAGTTTAATCCAGTACTCCAAGGTTGAAATCTCTCCAGTTTAGCATCTTCCAGAAGTCTTATAAGTATACTCTCTATTCCTCATTCAGATCGTGAAACAGTTTAATGGCATTGAGCTCAGGATGGAGCCATGTGGAATCATTTTTGCATTGCCTGCCCCTTTGACAGTGAGCTAGTCTTCCCAAACATCGGGTTGTGCCGGCTGCATTCAGGTCACGTTTGCCTGTTGTTTTGCTGAGAGCATCACGTGGGCTGAAGCAGAGCATCAGCCCCTCCACCCTCTGGGCTGCAGTGGGCTGGACAGGGCTCTCTGATGGTGGCCAGGCCTCCTGGCGCTGCCACAGCTTTCAGGCTCCTCCTTTGAACACAGCTGGTCCAGGCACCCAGAGGCATCACTGGGCAGCAACTACTGTCCCTGTGGAAAATCCCACCTCCTCTTCTACATCAGTTTCGTGCTAACAATAATGAGAAAGGCTGCTAGAAGTGTCTGTAGTGGGAATTGAGCCATTCCCACCACTGTCCTCATCCCTGTGAGATGAGACTCTTTGCAGGGCCTTCCTGCAGCAGTTCTTCATTGGCAGGGCCTTCAACCCAAAAGGGGAAAGAATCAGATACCCATCTTTGAACCCAAGTGTCACTCCTGTGCTAATTCACACTCACAGGGCAGGATTGAGGCACTTTGCAAATGTCAGAGTTGGGCGTGTGAGTCTCCCCCATGCCTGCTGGCCAGAGAGGCTCGTTGTGAGTGTGATTCCTCCCAGCTATCTCAGCTATGGTGGCCTCAGAAGACACAGCACCTCTTGCACAGGGTAGCAGAGCTGTGCCTTAATCGTGGTCCGTTTAGTCACAGGGGAGCCTGTGTCAGCGATGGGAGAAGTGGGATCCTGGCTGGCCGAGATGAGCTGATCTGGTTGCCATGCTCCCTGCTGCCACCCACGCAGTGCAGCTCCCTCCCTCGCATGGGCTGCTCTCTGGGAGTGCTGCTCCTCTGTGCTGAGCAATGCCAGGAACCTAATGATAGCCCCCTGTGCTGGCCACTGCGGGCAGATGCGGGAAAGTCTTACTGCCTCACCAAGAGGTTTTCCTGGCCCTGGCCACCATCCCATCCCACCTCACCCACTTGTGGCTTTGGAGCACATTTTCTCACATAGCCGGGGTCCTGTCGAGCTGTCATCTTTGCAACAGGAGAGCTAAGGAGCTGCATTTTCAGCTTGCTGTGTCACAGGGAGCCAATCTGTTCCTGTTTGCTCTCTTCAGCCCAAAGGCCAGGCTCTTCTCCCCCCCACCCCAGCTCCTCCTTGTGCCCGCAGCTGCCCCGTGCAGCCCCTGTCCTGAGCAGCCCAGCCCTCTGCACCATCCCGTCCTGGGCCTGTTGGGTGAGAACCAAGAGCACATCCAAAGGATGAGAGAAGGGGTGACCTGGAGGGATGTCCTCAAAAAGGGTCCCAACTGGGTACATAGCACCCAAGGCTATGGTAGGACTTTATCAGCAGCACTGCTGCCAGGAGGGATGAGGTGCTTGTTGGGGTATTTGGGTCAGCAGCACAGGGACATGGACAGCTGCTCCTGGCCACAGTCCACTCAGTGGCACATACGGAGCTTTTTCCATTTCATTTCTGCAGGTGGGAGCTTTGATTTCCCTTGCAGGCTCTCAGCCCCCTTAGCAAGGGTTTGCTCCTGCTTTTCATTACTGTACCAGACATACTTGATCTAATGGCTTCTACAGGTGGCGTGGGGTACAAGAGGGTCTGGACACAGTTGTCAGCTGTCTTCCAGAGTCAGACTTAATCCAGGAAAACAGTAAAAATTAGTAATGTATAGCGCATTCCTCCAATCCATACGCTTTCCATTAGGTGATCTTCCATCCTCCTTAGCACAGAAAGAAAAGCCTGCTGATGGCAGTCAGACTCTGGAAGGCAAAGATTGGTCGTGCCTGGAAATCCGATCTCAGCTCTCGCATTCCTGGACACGCTGTCTATGCAGGGAATACTCTCCCACCTTTAAATCCAGGCAGCAGATGCCGGCCATGTGCACAGCCTCTGCCTGCAAGCCCAGGAGCTGCTGTGGCAGCAGACATGCCCGGCCTGGGGCCATGCCAAGGTGATGCAGCCCGGCATGTCCTTGCGCTGGGGTCCCATGTGCTGGCCTGTGTCTCTCCGTGTCTGGGGGGCCTCTCAAGGGTAATGGCCTTGTCCAACGTCACACCAAAACGTCATGCGAGTGCAACAGCCAGGTCAGCACGGTAAGGAGGTGCGGTTAATTCTTCTGAGAGATAGCATTTTGACTTTTTTTTATTAATAATCTGGTGAAGAAATTCCTCTAGATCCTCAGTGTCAAGAGGGTTACAGTATTCTTAAACCAATAAAAAGAAAGTGAAACGTTCAGCTTTCTTAAATAAGCTTTATCTTCAATCACCCCTACGCTTTAGTGGCTCAAGAGCAACAGTTCAGTAATAAATATTGTACAAGGCAAACTCCATTGGTAATTATGTGCAGATGAGGAAGTGGAAAAGACAAGACATTAATTTCTAAGTGTGACTGCACATGCTAAGCCTGGCCTGGGCCCTTTGAGGTGTCACGAGCAGGCTGGGGCTGCACTGTGTGAGATGGAGCTCCATGTGTTGGAGCTGGAAAAAGGAAGGGGGTCTCCCCCCTCCAGCTCCTGCTCCAGAAAAAAACATTCCAGAAAGCTCTGCTTTTGGTCCCATTAGGTCACTAGCTTGCAGGGCTAAGTCTGGTTTGTTTGGGGTTTTTTTGTTACTTTTACAGAAAATGTGATCAATGGGCAGGACTACGAGGTGATGATGCAGATCGATTGTGAAGTGATGGACACCAGGATCATCCACATCAAAAGTTCATCTGTCCCTCCATACCTCCGAGAGCAGCGCAGAAATCACACCAACACCTTCTACAGCGCATCTCCCTCCGTCCCCGAGACACCCCATGCCCTGAGGGCTATTGTCAAATCCCTGCAGTAGCTCCTGTGGCATGGCCTGTGCAACCAGCATGCAGCAGGTGCTGCTGCCACACTGAGCCCCTTTGCTGGCAGGTCCCCAGGGCTCCTGGCACATCGGCACAGCAAGGGCAGACCCCGATTAGCCCGCTCCTGTGCCTGACCCTACCCAATGTCTGCATCCTGACCAGGGTTTTTACAGCTCAGCTGTCCCCTTGCCGAGGACAGGCCTGGGGGACCCACACAGCATGCCATGCCTGGTGCCAGGGGTGTGGGCGATGCACATTGGTGCACTCCTGGTGTCGGCACATCAATGCCTGGGGCTAGCACTGGAGGGACATGGGCAATCCTTGCTACTTATGCACTGTCCAAAATTGTGGGGTTGTTTTTTTTTGTTTGTCCCATTAAACTGTCTCCTGAGGTGGGATGCTGAGTGCTGGAGTCCTGCCTAGAGACACTGTGCTTGAGATCAGGCTTCTCTGCCTGCAGTGGGCTCAGGGCAGCAAGAGGAAGCAGTGTTTGTCTCTGAGCTGTGGGTGCAGGGAGAGCCACAGCCTTGCACCCCACCCTGGCCCTGCGCCCCAGCAGCAGGAGCATCCCTTCTCTGCCAGAGAGGCTGTGCTGGGCCTGGCCAGACAGCCCTGCTCCTCATCACCCCTGTGCACACCACGCACCTGCCCCAGATTCCTTCCCCATGTGCCCTCCCTTGCCAGGAAGCAGTGGGCAGCTGCCCAGGGTTGCAGCCGTACCATGGGGCAGCCCAGCCTCAGCCCCCCAGCGGGGTGGTGGCAACCCGCACTTACTGCCAAAGCACTACGAGCAGAACAGCCCTCACTGCCACGAAGCTTGTCCCCCGCCCCGTGAGGGGCACAAACCCCTCACCTGTGTGCGCTCGCCTGCAGACTGCTGCTGTCATCCCCAGCCCATGCAGATGCGTGGCAAAAGGCTGGGGCTCGGCCCAAGGGTGGTGATTTAATGTAGTACATGAATTTCTAAATTGTTCTAATTGTACTGCTGTTGGGTTGGGTTTTTTTTTCTTCCCCACCTCCCTGGTTTTTGTTTGGATTTTTTTATTTTGTGTGCGATATTTAATGCTTTTCACAACAGACAGCCTATGGAGACGGCACTGGCACTTCTGGGGCAGAAGAGCTGCTTCAGTTCAGTGGGACACAGCCACAGCACCTTCCTCTCGAAACACACACCCCCCTTCTCTGCCTTGTCAGCACTGACAGATGCCCGTCAAGCGTCAGGGGAGCGTGCCGTTTGCCCCCAAGCACTGAGCTACTAGACATGGCTCTTGCTGCAATTGACTGCCGCCGTTACAAAGCCCGCTGCAGAGCTCTGGTAACTGGTCCCAGGTTTGTCGGCAAAGCCCTCGGCCGGAGCAGGGCTGAGGGGCTCTGGTGCGGTGCGCTCCGGTGCTCAGCTGGGATGAGCCGCCGCAGAGCACTGGCCTTTCCTAATGACTTCAGCATGTTACTTTTTTTTTTTCCCCTTCGCCGTTAGCACAGAAGATGATGGGCTTCAGTTTGCCAGCCTACTGCCTTTCCTGCATTGTCTGAACCGCTCACTGACTGACGTGTTTTTATTATTATTATTTGTGTGTGTGTGTGCATCTGTTTTTGTTAGGAAATAAAAGGTTGATCCTGCAGCAAGACAAACAGCTCCGGGAAGGTGAGGAGGAGGGTGAGGAGCAATACACCCCTGTAAAGTATGTGCCTTGCAACACTATGGAAAAGTTTTGCTCTTTGCCACGTAGTCAGCGCAAGCTGCGCAAGGCCCCCCGTCCCCTCGGCGCTTGCACTGCTGGGAAGCGGCTGGGCTCGGCGAGGGGTTTGGCTGCGCTCCTTGCACCAGTTCTGTTTTCCTGGCCCCGGCCCCACCTGACTGTGGGCCAGCTCACACAATAGTCAAAAAATAAAAACCCTGGCAGTGCCCCAGCCAGAGGCACGCAGCTCCCCCGCAGCCCTGGGCAGGGGCAGCCAGCTGCTCTGGGGGGGCTGTTTGCTGCCAGGGAGCCGTGGAAGGGACCCAGCCGTGGTGGCTGAGCTTGGCACAGCCCGACACCTTGGAAAGGGCAGCAGCTGGGGACTCGGGGACTGTCCCCAGCCAGCACCCATGGGCTCCAGTGGTGGAGAGCACCTCTTGTCCCATGTAGTTCTTCTGTTCTCTGTGTCCCTAGCACTGAAGGCAATAAAATGGTTCTTTTATTTATTATTATTGTCAATACTGTTTTACTTAAGCAAAAGAAGGCCAGTGCATTCTCTGCTGGCTCTTGGGCTGTGGGGTGGCTCTGCTTGGCAATGCCCAAGCTACATGCACCCAGCCCCCTCCTCCTGGGGAGGGGGCACGCTGCTCACCCACAGCCCAGGGCAGGAGGGGAGGTGGGGGGGTGGCAAGAGTGTCTCACCACAACCCCTTGTGACCTGAAGGCATTTGCAGTTGTGACAGAGCCAAAAACTCCTCTCCAGGCTGGACACTGCCACACCACCAAGCCATGGTTCCAGGCCCAAGCATCCCAGAACCACCTCAGATGTCCCCTCCAGCCAATGTGCCTTGCTGCCACTTGGTTTGTAAACTGGCACTCCCCAAACCAACCAAAAAACCCCTCGTGCATATCCTTGCACCCAGAGGGTGAACCAGACCCAAAGAAAGCCCGAACAGCTGCAAAGGTACTTGATCTTTTTATTATTAACAGCAGGTAAATACAAGATGCTGCCGGGCTGGAAGGGCCAGGGCCGTGCCTCTATGACAGGCTCCCAGTGACCAACAGTCGGGACCAGGGTGAGCATGGCAGTGAGAGAGGACAAGGGCTGAGACCCTGCAGGAGATGGAGTGGCAGCAGGATCGGGAGCGAGGGCTCCCCCAGCCCGGAGGGCTCCCCCAGCTCCACAGCTCCCTGCCCAGGCAGCCCAGCACCTGGCACAACAGAGCCTTCACCTGGCAAATGCCAAAGGGGACTAATTCGGGTTACAAAATGAACAAACAAAAGCCATCTACACGTATTTACAGTGTCCGCCTCCCCCCGCTGGCTCGCTCCAGACGCGAGTCGGGGCTCAGGGTGCTTCCAGCCCCCCAGAGCAGGTTGCAAAGGGCAGAGCCCCAGCCGGAGGGGACAGTCCTCAGCATAAGCGCCAGCACCAAGGGGCTGCCGGAGCTGCGCTCGCAACCCCATTGTACAGCAGGGTTTCCAAAGGGCCTGCTGGCCGTCAGCTGGGAAGATGGTCCTGAGAGATGCGACGTTCCCACGGGATGTGTGCCCCCCCTCCACCAGGACAGACAGACATCAGTGTCCCACTGGCACCCAGTGCCTGCAGCAGAAAGGCCAGCTTTGCGCTGGTTCTGGGTCTCTTGCTGATCATCATTAGCTAAAAGCCTCATCAGGAGGAATGTGTCTGGGCCACCTCCTCCTCTGTGGGCAGGAGTGCTGGATCTGTCCTCCCAAAAGAGGGACCCTGCCCACAGGAAGGGAAAACAGGAGCAAGGTTACAGCAAAGACGAAGGGGGTGGTTCTAGCCTGGGGACTGATCTACAATCCACCATTAAAAAAAAAAAAAAACCAGCTTGAAACAAAACCCATCATTTACTCTTTGATTTGTACAAAATAATAATAACAATAAAAATAATAATAAAAAGGTGCTGGTGGCCCCTGGCTCGCAGTGCCCCACTGTGGCAAGGGGTCTCAGTAGGCAAAGATGACATGGTAGGTGACTTGGTGCCCATTGTCCCAGGCATAGAGCAGGCGGTCCTTGGGGTTATAGTCTATCTGCGTGGTGTAGGCATACTCGTTCTCAAAGAGCAGCCGGGGGATGATCTGCGTGTTGGTGTGCGTGTCAAAGGCGTAGGAGATGTTGGCGTTCCTCTTGTTGTAGCTGTCGACTGCATACAGGACCCCGCAGATGACAAAGCAGTTCCCGTAGAAGTTCTTCCGCAGGCCCGTCCGCCACGTAGTCTCCTTCTGCGTGCTGAGGTCAGCTGCGTTCAGCTTGCTTAGCACGATCACCTCCTGGTTGAAGCCCTCGTAGCTGATAGCCGGGTAGATGACCCACAGGCCATTCTCATCCACGGCAAAGTCCACATCCGAGTGGCCCCTCCACCTCCACGGGGTAGACTCCTCATAGGCCACGTCATGCAGCATGGCCCAGGCGGCCACATACCGCTGCTTCAGGTCGTATTTGATGATGTTGCGCGTGAAGGCCCGGTTGTAGTAGAAGGAACCATTGTAGACAACGTGCCCTGTCCCAATCCAGCTGTATGGGAGCTTGTAGGAGTTGCTCCAGCGCCCTGCGGGGCAGAGATACCTTGGTGAGACCCTCCCTTTCTTTGGGGTAGGTGGCTGCCAGCACACTCCGCCCCCAGCCCTACGTACACTCCCTCCCCAGCCACCAGCCACAGCCTGGCGTGGTGACAAGCAAGTCCAGAGCCACCACAGACAGCCTGACCTGCCCCATGCTCTGAACCCCACACTCTGGGTACGGGTGCCCAAGAGGGAAGGGTCCCTGGGCAGAGCATCCCCCCACAGTGCAGCATCCCATGGAACGGGGATGCTACTGGGACCACCTGAATGGCGGCCAGCGCAGCATCGAGGATGGTGCAAGCCCACCTTGCTTGAAGTTGTCGAGATTCCTGAACTCCACCAGCGTGTTCCCGTAGTAGTAGTTGGTGACGTAGATCCGCTCCTCCCGGGCCAGAGGGTCCTTCATCCAGGCCCCCTCATTGCGCCCGTAGGTGTTCTGGGTGGTGGGCCCCGAAATAGTGGACAGCGTGTCCTTGCAGCGCCCTGCACAGGCAGAGAGAGGCTTGCAAGGCCCAAGGTAGGGTGGCCATGCCCTCCCCACGCCTGCTGGGGGTCTGCAGGCATCAGCCCCTTTCCATCTCCCTGCCCACCCAGCAGGTACTCCCGTTGCCTCCGCCTGGGCTCAGCCTCACAAAGCCCAGGAGCACCAGGCTGATCCTGCAAAGAGCTCCCCATGGCACTAGCCTTGTCCCCACCCTGACTGAGACATGTCCCAGATCCATCTCTGAGGAGGTGTCTTCCTGCCCCGTCTAGCCCCTCAAACTGGAAGGGGACTACAGTAGGTTCCAGAGTTAACAAGCAAGTAAAATCTGGTGCCCCGGTAAAGCACTTGCCCAGCCATCATCTCCGTGACACCTCCCACCTGTGACCAAATCCAGGTGTGCTGCACTTAGTAGGACATGCTGCGGGCATGAGCCAGCCCCCATGCGCACAGCTGGATCAGTGCAGGACCTGCAAACACTCACCAATGATGTTCCTAATGTCCTCGTCCTCCAGGGCCTGCTTCGGTGTGGCAGGGATGGTGGGGCTGACCGGTGTTGCAGGGGTCCTCTCCTGTTCCCAGGCTCCTGGGCTGCTCTCCAGGGCAGGGCTCATCTCCATGTCATTCAAGGTCCCAGCAGTGGTGGCCACGGCAGGGCTGAGGACAAGGCTAGTGGCTGCAGGCAGGCTCTCTGTGGCTGTGGCCACCACTGTCCTGGCCAAGGCCAGTAGCTGAGGGGTCCCCTCCTCTGCCAGCCCTGCCGGGGCAGTTGTGGTCTCCGGGGTGAGAGTCAGTTGGCTCACAGTGGTGGGGTCTGATGTGGGCCCCATGGCCATGGCAGAGAACAGGGGCACCGTGGCTGTCGCAGCAGTGTNGCCTCAAGAGCTGGTCCTCAATCAGCAAGTCCACCGTGTTGTCCCCACTGAACAGCTCGTCTGCTGCCAAACACAGGCATGGGCATCAGTCCCACAGTGAGTGGGAGCTGGTCCCCTATGGCCCCTCTCCACCTGCCCCACCGCTGTGGCTCCTTCAACCACTCATCCAGGCTTTCTTGTACTAAATCCATGTGATTTGCCTCTTAATTTCCATCTGGAAAAGGGCTGGATGATGGGCAGGGGCTGATGGTGCCCACATTAGGAGGTCAGTGAGACCCCATCACATCCATGCCCACCACCTCAGGCTCAGCAGAGCAGGAAGTGACCACCTGTGCCCTTTCTTCCTCCTCATCTCAGGGATCTCGCAAACCCACACACGGCCGTGCTGGCTGACCTCGCCGCTCAGCCAGCTCTGCACAGAAAGGGCACTTGCCTTGTTTGCCTGTGCTGCCGG
The DNA here is from genome assembly GCA_013396915.1 of Stercorarius parasiticus. Classification (NCBI taxonomy): domain Eukaryota; kingdom Metazoa; phylum Chordata; class Aves; order Charadriiformes; family Stercorariidae; genus Stercorarius; species Stercorarius parasiticus. The sequence continues at coordinate 31,617 of VWZL01003556.1, read as the reverse complement.
GCCCTGGTGGCTTGGCCCCCGGCTCTCACCATGGCCAGAGCCACGAGGAGCACTTGCTGACCCTCAAGGCAGCCAGACACAGCTCTGAGCTGCCTCCCTGCCGCCCCAACCACTGCACAAACCTCCCGGGATACCATCGGGTAGGTGGACCTGCAGGGCTAACATATGTAATAAATTTGCATTTACTTTCAGGAAAGGTGTTGATGCTGGGTGTTTTAAGCCATAGCATTGACCTATTTCCTTAGCTACGAGGGATCTTCCATGGAGTAACAACACTGCACTGCTCCCCCGTGCAGTGCTCAAAGGCTGCACAGTGGTGAGGTACCAATTGTCCCACCTCCTCCTGCCCCCAAGCCCTCCTCTCTATGGTGGCCCCATGCACTTTGCCCACATGTTCCCAAGGGACAAGGCAGGACTCAGGGATAGATGCTGGCTTTGCTATGGGACACAGACAACCATCCCACTGGACACAGCTACAAACCCAACTCACGTTGCTCCTCGATGTCGTTCTCTGCCTCAGTGGACTGGGCTTTGTAGTAGGTGACCCCTCGGACAATGGTGGGCTTGGAAGGAGGCCAGCTCCTTACACGCAGCTTCCTCTGCAAGAGCTGCTCGGGCTTCTCGTCCTCTGGAGAGAGGTGCAGCTCCGGGAGGGACTCAACAGAGTTGATCTGCTGGGAGATGGTTTCATCTTTCAGGAATCTTTCTTCATATTTGCCCTGGAAGAGACGCAGGAGGTTGTTATGGCATGGGCCAGAATGGCTGTGTTTTGGGGGACAGGAGAGGTCAGGCTGGCCAGCCGAGCGCTGGGTAGGATGCTCTGTCCTCCCTCCTTCCTCAGGATCAACCTCAGTCCCTTCTGCCGTGGCAAACCTCCCAGGAGACAGCGGGGGCAGCAGACCAGCATTGCCTCCACCTGACCTCGGTGCCACCCAGCAAACCTTGGACTCGGTGCTCAGTAAGGCACGGGCAGTAGGACGCAAGGCATGCGGGCAGAGCGAGGGGACCCCAGGGTGGCGTTAGCAGGGTACACTCCTCACTGCAGCCACTCGCACGTCCGCTAGCCAGACACCCCCTTGCATGCCAGGGACGTCGTGCAGCTGATCCATAGAGAGCGTGCAACATGTGCCGAGCTTTGGTAGAGCAAAGAGGCTGGAGGCACCTTCCCAGTGGGACCAGGAACCCCCTGGAGCAGGGACCACGAACCGCCTCCTCCCAGGGCAGGAACAAGGAACCCCCCCGGGCAAGGACCAGGAGGTTCCCCCCAGGCAGGGACCAGGAACCCCGTGCAGAGGCAGCCACCAGCTGCCGCAGCTCATGCCTGAAGGATTTCATCTCATTAAAGGAAATCGGAAAGACAGCCTGAAGGTTGAAGCAGTGCCCATTTGGCTGAGAAGACAGGCCCAGGGTTCCTCCGCCGCCCTGCTGCAATTAGCGGCAAGGAAAGGGGAACATTGGGAAATGAGGTCACTCGGGGTAATAAAAGCCCTGCATTTTTATTAAAAGCCCACGCTCTCCTGCCTGGCTGGGGCTGGCTCCTCTCCAGCGGGCAGCAGAGCCCCTGCTCAGGTTATGGCCCAGGGAGCAGGGAGAGAGGGGCTGGGGGTGCTGCTGCACACCCTCTGACACAGCACATGGGTCCCCCCCCGAGCGGAGTAACTGGCACACCGTGGTCAGTGCCATTTTCCCACCCGCTGACCCCCAGCGCACACATGGGAGCCCACCCTTCTCCTTGTGGGGGCTTGGGGAGCCCACTCCTACGCGGGACCCGCAACACCTGCTCTCAGCTGCCGGGGTCAGGGAGGGGGGGGCAACTTGCAGGCTGTCCTCACCCCCAAGAGCTGAGCACCCCTGTTTGGAGCTGGAAATGATGCAGCAACCCTTCCTCCCTTCCCAGACACCTCCTTTGCCCTTGCAGAGGGGACCCTGGAGTGAAGGCAGGATGCTCCAGAAGCCGCCCAGTACAGACCAGAGCAGCATGAGGCCACCCTAAACTGCACCACCAGAGCAGCAAGGGGGTCATGACACCCTGGGCGGGTGTCCCCTCTCACCCCTCTCTGGGGCCGCACAGGAACCGCTGCCCCCAGCAGAGGATGTCCCTGTGCTGGACAGACCCTGCAGGGACTCCCATGGTCTGGGGCTGGGTACTGGAGCTGGCAGGATGCCCAACTCTCTGCCTGGAGCCAGCCAGGCGCAGGGATAATTCCCTGGGAGGGAGGGCGACAGGCTGTCCCTCCACCGAGCCCCCAAGCCCTGCTAATCAAAGGCTCCGAGTTTCCCAGCACTTCTTAGCCGGCCCCACAATGACATCATTCTTTCCGAGCAGCGTGGCCGCTGCTGACCTCGAAAACCAACAACCCCGCGGGAAGGGGGGAGGCCTGGGGAGCAGCGTGCTCCCGTTCCCTCCTACATCCCGGTGGCAGCTGGGCTGTGCCGAGAGAAGCAGGCTGGAGCCAGTGGCACGGAAACAGGGGTCGGCCAAGCCAAGAAGAAAATAACCCTGGGCCAGCGGCCTGCCGGGGTGGGGGGAAATCCAGGAGACACCCTCTGGGCTGGCTTGCGCAGTGACTTCAAGCTGTGCAGCCCTCTGGGGCGGTCATACCTCTGCATGCGTGTAGGCAGCCTCTGCGTCCCGCTGCAGCGAGCTCTCTATGTCGGCAAGGCTGTTGGTGATGAGGCTGGAGCAGTTCTCCCTGCCCCTGCGGTGGGGATCCTGCAGACCCTCCTCCACGTTGGCTCCTGCCCGGTGGCTTCCCTGCGTGAAGTTCCTGGACATGCCCTAGAAAAGCAAGAGAAGAGATTTTACCCAGCATAAAAACAAGGGATGCTCCACGGTCTGCCAGCCACAGCCCAGGAGGCAGCGAGGTCTGTGCTCCCATCCCAGGCTCACAGCTGGGCTTCTCTGTAGAGCTGCACACTTCAGCTGCTAAGAAGGTGCCCCTGGCCCCAGTGGCATCCAGAAACTCCATCCCTGGTGTGCACATGCCAGATCCACTCTTTGCCATGGGGCCCCAGGGAGCAGGAGAGTGGCCTTGAGGCTCTTCAACACCCATCTGCAGCCATGCTTGCCGGCACATAGAAGGAAGAGGAAAAGACAAGCTAAAACATCCAAAGTCCCAACATCATGTCCTTTGCCTATGGCAGCAAAGTTCATCTCCCATTTATAAATCCCGCTTTCCTAGCAGGGTCACAACCTAGCTGGCTGCTGCCTGCCTAACCCCCAAGGCAAGTCCTCAAGGTCAGAATCCCACTTGTCTGGTTTCTGTTGTCCTGGTCCTGCCCCACTGCCTGAGTCCCTGCACTCAGGGACTGCTTCTCCCCTCCATCCTCTGCTCCCACAGAAGAGGGGGAGAATTTGGAGAGAGGAAGAGACCCAGTGACCCTCAGAGAGCTGTCCCAGACTGGGAGGGAGCTGGGGTGAGCTGCAGCTCATCGGGCAGCCCAGGGCAGGAAAACCCCTTTGCCCTTCTCAGTCCCCCAACCGTAGGTACATCTTGTCACCAAGGGGTTGTTGCAGTCTCTGCTCATCACTCTTTGGTCTTTTACATCTTAAATGGCAACTACTTTGAATTAGGTGGCACATCAATCAAAGAGTTTTTGCACAGAGACTGGGGGTGGCTCCCCCTGATCCTTCACTTTCAATCTGTCCTGCCATTATTTTCTCCTAAAACCCACCGTGACCTCCGTCTGCGACCTCAAAATTGCCAGCTGATGTAACAGCTGCAAACTAAAGACAAAGCAGAGAAGCTGCCTCACTAGAGAAGACGCTAGCTCTGAGGACCAAGTATTTGGGCGTTGATTCCCTTGACTGACACCATTTGTATAAAATGCCTTGTTATACTGGAAATACTCGCAATACCTTCTCATCTCTGCAAAAATACCATCCTGAGTTCAGTTAACCACCAACCGCCTCCATGAGTATCTGAACTCCCGGTCTTCACCCAGGAACTGTGAGACACAGCTTTATCATGCAATTTTAAGGCTGAGTCCAATAACGCAGGGACTTTTCAGCAAGCATTTTGCTGTAGTAAGAAAAGGAACAGGGGGCCTCATGATGCTCTCCTAAGAGCAGGGCAGGAGCAGAAGCTGCTTCAACACCCTCCTCCTTTTGGGATGATGGCTGATTCCGACAGCCTTGTGCCCTTATCACTTATTCTGTGTAATGTTTGGCTTATGACTTGCTTAGGAATAAAATCGGCCTCCCCTTTAGTGGGGAGGCACCACCAAAGCTCAGCCTGTGAAGCTGCTTGAGGCTGCTCAGCTTCTTCGCCGGGGAGCAGCTGCCAAAAGCACACCCGCCTGGGAGGCCGATGCTTTGAAGCGATGCCAGGCTCTTGTTCAGCATCTCAGCTGTCCGTTGTATCAGATACCATGGCCGATGCAGGGTGTGATCCTCCTCCTCTCAACAGGAATTTATGTGCTAAGCCAGCCGCTGGAAGTGTTTCACCCTGCTGCCTGCACCAGCAGCACTGGGGAATCTCCATCTAACCCAGAACCTCTCCTGTCGTCCTCCATCCCATCCAAGTGCTTGCAGGCAGCTTCAGCTGCTTGTTATGTGATCCTACAGCCCTGCTTCTGGAAAATTAAAGACCCAAATCTGTGAATTCCCTGCTCCTACACCTTCACTGCTCCATCTCTGGCCAAATTACTCCAGCCAGACCAGACTACTTCTGCCCATCTGCCTCACTGAGACAGGCTGTGAGCAGAGCAGCCACACCACAAGGTCACCCCAGCGTGCCCAGACAGACAAGTGCCACCAGCACCGCTCACACTGAACCTCCTGTGCAGGAACAGGCTGGTAGACAGGGGCACGTTGGTACCAAAGAAGAGCGCACATGAAGTAATCCCTTGGGTCATCTGTCAATACCCGAACTCCTAACGCTTACCTTACCTTAGCCTCCGACTTGACCATCGGCAACGTCTTTGAGGAACCTGCACTCCCCACCCACTGACCTGATGGGCTGTGTCACTCTGGCCTGATCCGTTTAAAGGTGACAATGTCCAACAGCACCATTTTACGCATCTGGAGTGCTGTGTCCAGTTCTGGGCTCCCCGGTTCAAGGAGGACAGGGAACTGCTGGAGAGGGGACAGCAAAGGGCTACAAAGTTGATGAGAGGATTGGAACACCTCTCTTATGAAGAAAGGCTGAGGGATTTGGGTCTTTTTAGTCTGGAAAAAAGACAGCTGAGGGAGGATCTTATCAACACTTATAAATACTGAAAGGGTGGGTGTCAGGAGGATGGGGCCAGGCTCTTTTCACTGGTGCCCAGGGACAGAACAAGGGGTAACAGGCACAAACTTGAACATAGGAAGTTCCACCTAAACGTGAGGAGGAACTTCTTTCCTTTGAGGGTGGCAGAGCCCTGGCACAGGCTGCCCAGAGAGGTGGTGGAGTCTCCGTCTCTGAACATATTTAAAACCCGCCTGGATGCATTCCTGTGCCACCTGCTCTGGGTGACGCTGCTCTGGCAGGGGGGTTGGACTGGGTGATCTCCAGAGGTCCCTTCCAACCCCTACCATCCTGTGATTCTGTGATTTTCAGTCAACTAGTTTCAGGGTGAGACAAATTCATGGGCCACAGATCCATAAATGATACCAAAAAAAAGGTTGTCTCCTCTGTCACCCCTAATCTAGCTAATGGCAGATGTTAAATAGCAACAAACTATCGATGTGTCCTGATGGGGCCCTTTGTGTTCACCGCAGCACCCTCTGCTCATGGGACAGGGCTCAGCCCCACCACAAGACCCATGGCTACCAGTGCTGTGGCGGCAAAGCTCCCCAATGGGGATGAGTGGCACGGGGCTGGTGGCACAGCTCCCATTTCCCTCGCTCCTCTCCCCTAATTAGCAAAGACTCAGCAGCAAACCCAAGTAACAACTGGAGAAATCGCTAAACCACAGGGAGAGGGTGGGATTGCAAACAAAAACATTGGTTCTTTGTTATTTTTAGACCTCAAAACCCCTTTTCCCCCCTCTGGATCAATCACCGGGCTTGGAAGCCCAGAGCCCCCCACGAAAGCGTGCTCCTCTCGGCTGTCTCCTTCCTGACCCCGGGATGGAGCATGCCGTGCCTCTCGAAACACTTCGCAAGTGGAATTTTGGCTTTATAAATCATCGCCTCTCGGCTCCTGGCTGCAGAAAAACGGGACTGCTCCACTCCGACAAGAATGTGGAATTACTGTCCCAGATACAGACCACGGGAGAAAACTCCAGTATTTAATCTGGCAACCTGTTGCTACATAGCTGAGCGCCGCTCAACAAACTGCAAACCCTACGTTGTACTAGCCAAAGGAATATTAAACTGTATGGAAGTAAAAATGATTTCACTGGAAGTCTGTGCTAAAAAAAAAAAAAAAAGGTACTTTATCTATCTTTTTAGCAGTGCTAAGGGTTCAGTTCTTTTTAAATGCAGGCCAAGATGCAACTTGGTCCTTAAGGAATTTGACCTCCTTGACTACCATCTGTCCCAGCAAGTGTGTCGCAGCATCAGCCCTGAATCGCTCACCCCAACATCAAACAGCACAAAAGCACCTGGTTGAGGGCAACTATCACGCCAGCACAGACATAAAATTGAGAAGAGGAAAAACTTAACAGCAGGCCCTTTGGACCCCGAGGAGATGCTGGTCCTGGTGAGGCCACAGCTGGGATGTCACACCTAGTTTGGGCCACAAGGGACACGGGGAACTGGAGAGGGTCAGGGGAGGCTGATGGGGTGGTGATGCCCTGGGCACTGCCTGCAAGGAGCAGTGGAGGTCTAGCTTTGAGAATCTAGTCTGGTCTAGTTAAGTTTCAGCCAAATAGTTAATTAACATTTCTTCCAAAAGGAACAAGGCTCTGAATGCACCAGAGGTACTAAGCACCTGACTTGAGGCAAGGCCCACTGAAGGCAACAACCTCAAAGGAGAACAGGACTCATCTTACCTCCTCGAGCTTTTCCACCCGACCCACCAGCTTGGTTGTGACCGAGTGCAGCTTCAGAAGGTCCAAGCCGTAAAAGGCACTTTCCAGCATCTCGACAATGGAGGACAGCTGCAAGGCACAGGGAGCGCACTGTCAGTCAGAGGCCCTTGCTATGAAGTACTCTGCATGGTTTCTACAGCCGAAAAGTCAAGGGCAATATATGCATCTGAGCACAAGAAGTTTATTACAACCGGTTTTTCTTTACGCAGCCCTGCCACGTTGCTGCTGCAGTCAGGAGCAGAGCAGGCAGAGTTTCAGGAGCATGTTTTGGGTGCTGGGGATTAGTAAACAGAGCAAGGAGGAGCACTGCCAGCTCTAGGCAGGCTCTCTCACAAGCCCAAAGGCTTAGCTACACTACCAGTGACGTGACTGGCAACAAAAGAGGCAACAAGCATAAAAGTGACTTTGACATCAGACTCTGAGCTCATGCCATCCTGTGCTTTTTTTCCCTGGAACAAGAAGAAACTTGTTAAAAACTTTTAAAACGTTCACAAATGCGTGAGAGAAGCAATTTAAATTCAGTGCAAGCCTGGTAACAGTTTGCTTCCCTGGAGAACAACTTTATCAGAGGGATGCTGCCTCCTCCTTCAGTCACCCATTTCAGAGATGCCCTGTATTGAATTCACCTCCTTCCTGCAGCAGGAAGGATTGTGTCCCCGCGTCCTGCCCAGCAGCAGCCCCTGCTCACTGATCCTGGGGACCCAGACAGCAACACCCTCCTTCTGCATTTCATAAGGTTCCCGGTGCTCACTCCACAGAGGACAACACTTAACCAGGCACGAACTGATGGCGAGAACTCCCAGGCCATCCCATGCCTCTGCTCCCTCCTGTCACATGTGTCCCCACACATACACCACGGTACTGCAGACCTTACAGCCCTGAACGGCTGAGAAGTATTTTAAATGCATGGGAATTACTACAAGGCAGTGACATTTTCTCCCAGCAGCTACAAACTAGTCAACAGAGCTCCATAAACATGGGAGAAGTACAGGCAGCACTGCTGGCAGCACTCTGAGTTTCCATCCCGGCCTCTGCAGTCTCCCTGTGGAGCTGACAGCAAAGGAAAGATTTTTTTGAGCCAGATAAAATGGCAGCATTAAGAGACAAGGATTGTTTTATGGCTACACATCCACTTTCCACCAAGAACTGTACAGAGATGACCGATATAATGCACACAACCTGCCAGACAGCCACTGGAGACATGTGCTTTCCCTCCACGCTGGATAATTTCCATCAACACACAGATTGCAGACGTTATTAACCACCTTCCAAATCTTCCTGAATGCAGACTCCTTGCGCAGACTTTGCATCCAAGACCCCCAAAACACACACCGCGCCTACAAGCGGAGGAGCAACAAGCTGCAATTTCACAAAAATAGATCTTAGACTCAGCTACACCTGCCAACACCAAGTTGATCCTCGCCAAAACACCACACTGATCCACACATCAACTCACTATTTCCTTCCCTTCACCCACTGCAGACTTTGGCTCTCACCGTCTGATGGTCCATGCATTCCCATGGGACCTTATTAAAGGCACAGATGGGACCGAAACCTTCAGCTGGGATGCCGAGCACAGCCATTCGGCACTGTGTTGGGGTGCCCCAGGGGTAGCCCTGCTCCCCAGGCTTATCTACTGCCTTGCTCGCTGTTACCTTGGGGACACATCCTCCAGCCACCCATCCTAAGGGAGGGCTCTCATTTTGGGGACCTTTCCACAGCTTTCTCACAGAGTACCTAGGGTCTTTGAGTCAGAGCCTGGTAAAACACAACAGACATAGAGCACAACTACGTGCATTCAGCTGCTGGACCGGGCAAGAACAATGCTCATCAGACCAGCAAGGAGAGTAAAAACCCTGGGGCTGGTAGGAGCAATGAGATGGCCTGGCCTGGCCCTCCCCACCGAAGAGCGTGGGAGCTGCTCCTCATGAGTCACATAAGAACCGGAGCTGTGTCCTCTCCTGCCTCCCGGCTTCTCGTTGCTGTTTCCAGCGCGCCCGACCCCAGGAGGGACCCTGTGGTCAGCGAGAAAGCAGGCCTGTTTTCACAGCTCCCGGGGTTTGACTTTTGCAGCAAATAAAAACCCCACGTGTGTATATTTGGATAAATCTTGTGAAATCGTTTGGCTGTGGATCCTTGCAAAATGAGCCGGGGAGCCTGGGCCAGTTCCTAGAGGACAAGCTTTCACACCACAGCTGGCTGTGAGCAGCTCCCCAGTGGGAAGAGGCAGCCGGAGCCAAGGGTACAGCTAGCCATGCTGCTCTGCTCCTCCTGGAGGCTGACCGGCTCCAGAGAGGACCAGGAGAGAGGTGTGAGCTGCTGGTGGAGGAGCTCTGCCTCCCTCTGGGTGAGGGACTTCAGGGGTGGCTCTGTCACCCCGGAGGGTGACCCCTTCCCTAACCACAGAGAGCTGACGGTGCCTCATCTAATACCAAGTGGGACATCCTGGCTTCTCCTGCAGGTGAGGGACCACCAAACAACTCCAGACTGGGACTCCTCCTTCCCTGAAATGATGGATTATCTGTCTGTGCCTGTTTACCTTCCCTAGCTGCAGGGGAGCTTGGACAAGAAGCTGCTGATTGTCTGCAGTCGGACACGATGAAACATATCCTCAAACTCCAAATCAATTAGAACAAACCCATAACGGTTGCCCCGGCTGCAGGCTGCCCCGCAGCACCTCGCACGCTGCCTGCCTTCCCACCTGAGCTGGGACTGGCAGCACTGCCACAGAGTATGTCCCATCACCATCCACACGAATGCCACCAGCCCTCAACCTTCTGCTCTGGAGACTCCCCAGGCTGGAAGAAGCCAGTGGCCCTTTGGGGAGGATTTCTGCTGCCCTATGCAGGTAACAAACTGGAAATGCCAGCTGCTAGACCAGCAAAAGTGAGCATCCAAGAAAAGTCATGAGTACTTAAGAACAAATGCTGTCACATTTGGAAAAGGGGTACATATTACTAAAGAGATAAAATACTATTAGTATAGAAGTGTCAGCATTTAAAACAACAAAACCCATCCAGCCATCAGCCATCTGTGTAACACACCCTCATGCTGACGCATCGGCAGCTTTTGGCCCATGGAAGCCAAAACAGCTTTTTGCGTGGATCCTCGGGAGCCCCTCTCTGCGACGGGAATGAGACCTGGCAGCTGCTGAGTGGAGCAGAGCCGTCCCTCCGGGGACACTTCGCACTGGACAAAGGGCAGGGAGCAGCCCAGTCCCTCCTGGGCTTCCTGTGGAGGCAGCCATGGCAGACCCCAGGCAGCACGGGATAAATCGGGCAGGGTGCTGCTGAGTGAATCATCAGCTGCAGCTGCTTGAAGCAGTCCCTTAAGCCGAACTTGATTTTTATATCCAACATGCAGATATAAAAGTAACCAGGAGATGTTTTAGACAAAAAGTTTAGGAAGAATATTCTTTAGAAAAAGCTCTGAAAGAAAAGGCTTCAGCAAATCTCCCCCTCCAAGAAGAGCCCCAAATTCAAGCTGCTCTCCTACCTTCAGGTCGCTGCTCTCTGCCTCCCGCAGCTTCTTCAGCCTGAAGTCCCCCTCGCAAGGATTGAGCGCCGAGGGGGGGGCCACACATGCACACTTGCAGCTGGGTCCTGATGTGATGGTTTCCACCGTGTAAAAATCCTCCGCTTTGAAAGTGCCTTCGTTAATCCTTTGGCAGGCGCCGCGGCCCAGGGGCCTGACCAGGCATTTGCACCGACAGTCAGAGCCTTCGGACACCGCCTTCACCTTGTCGTAGTCACCTAACAGCTGAGCACAGGTCACCAGCAGTTAGCAAACTTCTTGTCCTCTACTTGCCCAGCAAGGGACAAAGACAATGCAGGCCTTGAGGTCCCGACAAGGACATTCTGGACACCCTGAACCTTGAGGAAACTGGCCGGCTCTTCCTAAATCTGCTGACCAAGAAGTTTTCTAGAGAGTGCAGAGCTTTCTGATCCCTACCTACAAGGGGAATGAAAACTGGCTTCTTCCAAAAGGGTGTTTTTTATTCCACTTGGCTTAAAGTGGACCTAGCCGCTTTGAATTTTAAATATGAGAATTTTGAATTCCTGCTGTCTTTTAATGCTCTGTGTCCAGTAGACCCAATAAGTCACCTGCTACCCTGAGCAAGACTTCTTTACACGGGCAAACAGGGTAAGGGTGCCCTGGAAGGTCAACTGAAAGCTACCCTATAAGTAGCATAACCTGGTGGTGAAGCAGAATTTCTGATTAGCCCCATACAATGCCAGGAATTTCCTTTACGGAGATTTGCAGACAGCGCTTCTGAAAGCCCAAGCACAAAAATAACTTTGACGGTATGTTTCCAATAGTCTCCACATTAGCCATTTCCGAGGGCAGATAATAGCACACAGTCTGATCAGCCAAATCTAGCAGAAACCTCCACCGCATCCCACTGGCAGGGAAAGAGACCGGATCCTGGATCCCTCCCCTCTGCACACAAAGAGGCTCCACCAATTCCCCTCCCAAGGAGCTCCCTGTTTTTTGAGTCCCCCTCAGGGAAATAATAGGATGGAGGCTGTGAACCTCTCCCCGTTGGACTTCAGCGAGTTCGCTGTACCCCGGGCAATAGAACTCCCTGCAGCTGCACTCTCCCAGCACCTCCAGCGAGCGCTGGGCGAGCGCACACACTCACGCAGCACCACCGAGCGGGTACATCCAGCACCACCCAGGACGTGCACAGCACCACCCAGCACCACCGAGCGCGTACACCCAGTATCACCCAGGGCATGCACAGCAGCGCCCACCACCACCCAGAGTGCGCACAGCGTTCCCCCCGGCACTGCCCAGCCCCACGTCGCGGTACCCCGTGGCCCCCGAAGCGCCCAGCATCCCCAGCTGATACCTGGGAGAGGATGTTCTCCTGGTTGTCCGCCTCGTCCTGCAGTGGCTCGGCGGAGGGCCCGGCCGTGCCAGCCGGAGGGGACCCTGCCCGGCAGCCTGCGCCCAGCGCNCGGGGCCGGGCGGGCGACGGGGCGGGGCCGGGACGGGGCCGCCCCAGGCGGTGCTTTCCACCTGCGGCGGGGACTCCCCGCAGCCCACCCCCAGCCCGGCGGTGCGTGGGGCCCGGTGCTCAAACTGCACATGCCAGCACCATGCCCCAGGTTTGGCACGGGCTTGCATTTGCCTCAAAACGGGCCCATGGGTCAGGGGGAGAAGCCACACTCACAGCGAGTGGCACAAGAGGCCACGCAAAGCTCTTGCTGAAGCAAGGCTGTGTACCAGTGAAGCACCCCCAGGCCTTAACACACACGTGTCCCAAAACCACACCAAACCTGGTGCCTGCAGCCCTGGGACAGGGCACCTCTCTAGGCGGGGCTCAGGCTCTTGCTTCCCATTGCTCTATCCAAGGGACAGACTGGAGGGATGGAGCTGCCAGACACAAAGAAAACATCTTGTGTGAGAGAGGAAGCATCTGTGGCACAGGGGACAGCAGAAGCTGCTGACTCCAGGGCCAGGACCGCAGGCTCCATGTGGCATGGCGCCGTGCCTCCCTCTCCTTCATCCTCCCTGGGAAGCAAAGCTTGTGGGGAAGGGGGCAGGGATGTGCGGGTCCCTGCAGAACAGAACAGGAGGGGAAGCAGCCAGGGAGGATGGGAGGACAAGGACAGACAGCCTTTGGGCAACTGGAGAGCAGCAGGAGGGGAAAGGCATTTCTAAAAGCCTCCCCCCACCAGCCTCTCTCAAGGATAAAATGTCCCTCAGGCACCATCTCCTTCACTTCCATTTCTGCTGCTCAGTGGTGACAACAGCTGAGCTTCCCCGGGGGCAGCTACTCCATCTGTCAGCACAGGCTGCCCTGAGGCTGAAAGACTGGGGCTTCGGGAGCCCCCAGCTCATGTCCTGTGGGGCTTCCAGGAGATCTCATCTGGCTCAGAGCGCTGGACCCCCAAGCAGATGTGTCACCACCAGGGCTTGCAGCTGAGAGCAGCCCCATGAGGTCCCACGGCAAGCAGCACGTAAAACTTTTTAACCCGTTTTCTAAGAGTCACTTTCAAGGCTGGAAAAGGAAGGAAAAAAAAACGACCACAGTATTTCAAAATGAAAAGGAAAGATTTCACATATTACTGACATTCTATGTTGATTTATTTTCTTTATAAGGGGAAGAAAGCCTTTCTGGTGGTATTTGGCTTGGGTTAAAGACAAGTTTAAGCCTGTCCTTTGGGGCCAAGAGGAGACAGCAACAGCAACAGGCACTTTGAGTTCACTGTGGTCATCTCTAAAGTCTGAACATTCCCCCTTCAAGAAAAAAAAAAACATTAAAAACCCACAGGCAGAGGAGGATAGCAGAGCAAGCACGTGTGGCCCTGGTTTTAGTGTCTTGCTGAAGAATGCTGGCCCAGACCCTGGCCTAAGCACAAAGCCCCAGTGTCCCCACACCTGACCCCATTCTGTGTGACTGGTCTGGTGCAAAGCCAGGGCTGCCCAAGGAAGCAGGCAGGTACTGCTCTTCAAGTGCCACAAGTGAAAACATCACCAAGTCTGGGAAAAAGGGAATCTAACAGCCCCATGACAGGCAACACAGCGTCTCTGTGATGGGAGCTGTGGGTGCAAAAATCCTGCCCTCCCCCGCACCCCCCCCGTAAAGCATCCCCTCGTGCACCTTCCATCGCCCTGTGCTGATCTGGGCGGTGCTTTGTGAGAGGCACCAGCAGCAGGGAGACTGAATTTATGGGTCCAGTCAGGCCACTGATACGACGGTGGGTCTGGGATCATAGATCTAGGGCTCATAGGTCCTGATCTGGGATGCTAGGTCTAGGCAGCCATTCATTTTGATTTTAGGGGATGCTGAGCTCGGCAGGACCGAGGGTGGCAGCGCACGCCGCGGCACATCGTGCCCTTTGAGGACAACCGCTGCCATCTTCAGCTCTCGGGCGGCTGTGCCCGCCCCTCGCCCGGGCACTGTTCCCCGGGGGATGCTCAGTGCCGAGGGCGAGCGGCCCCGGGCAGGACCCGGGGCCGATCCCCGCCGCCGCCGCCGCCGCTCCCGGGCCGTGCCCGACTCCGGCCGCCGTCCCCTCGGTGGGGGCGCAGCACCACCGCGTGGCACCGCGGCCCCACGCATGGCCCGGCAGAGACAACCCGGGTGCTTGTGGCTGTCACTCGTTAAAATTCTTCGCGATTAAAATGCGTCATATGAGGGGCAGAGGGCCAGTGCTGGCCCGCCTGAGACCCTCCCCGAGCCTTCTCCAGGCTGAACAACCCCAACTCGCTCCGCCTTTCCTCACAGGAGAGATGCTGCCATCCCTTCATCATCTTAGTGGCTCTCCACTGGACTCTTTCCAGTATGTCTCTCTTGTACTGGGCAGCCCAGAACTGGACACAGCACTTCATGTGTGGCCTCATCAGTGCTGAGCAGAGGGGAAGGATCACCTCCCTCTACCTGCTGGCAGCACTCTCACTAATGCCCTGCAGGGACACCATTAGCCGCCTTTGCTGCAAGGGCACGTTGCTGTCTCATGTTCAGCTTGGTATCCACCAGTACCCTCAGGGCCTTTTCTGCTGAGCTGCTTTCCAGCTGGGTGGCCCCCAGCACATAGACCAGCCCTGAGGAGAAGGACTTGGGGGTGCTGGTGGATGAGAAGCTCAACATGAGCAGGCAATGTGTGCTCGCAGCCCAGAAAGCCAACCTCATCCTGGGCTGCATCAATAGAAGCCTGGCCAGCAGGTCGAGGGAGGGGATTCTGCCCTTCTACTCTGCTCTCGTGAGACCCCACCTGGAGTACTGCGTGGAACTCTGGAGTCCTCAGCACAAGAAGAACATGCACTGGTTGGAGCAAGTTCAGACGAGGGCCACAAAGATGATCAGAGGGCTGGAGCACCTCTGCTATGAGGACAGGCTGAGAGAGTTGGGGTTGTTCAGCCTGGAGAGGAGAAGGCTCCAGGGAGACCTTACAGCGGCCTTTCAGTACCTAATGGGGAGACGGGGAGGGACTCTTTATCAGGGAGTGTAATGATAGGACAAGATGTAATGGTTTTAAACTGGAAGAGAGTAGATTTAGGTTAGCTATTAGGAAGAAATTCTTTACTGTGAGAGTGGCAAGGCACTGGAACAGGTTGCCCAGAGAAGTCGTGGATGCCCCATCCCTGGAAGTGTTCAAGACCAGGCTGGATGGGGCTTGGAGCAACCTGGTCTAGTGGGTGGTGTCCCTGCCCGTGGCAGGGGGGGTGGAACTAGATGATCCTTATGGTCCCTTCTAACTCCAACCATTCTATGCTTCTATGTACTGGTGTATGGGGTTGTTCCTCACCTAGTGCAGGACTTTGCACTTCCCTGTGTTGAACTGCATGAGGGCCCTGTCAGCCCACTTCTCCAGCCTGTCTCTGGATGGCAGCATGACCCTCTGGTGTGTCAGCCACTCCTGCCAGTCTTGTATCAGTGGTGGGGGTGGAAAGGACACTCACTTGCATGGGATACACCCCAGCTAACTTAGAGCCAAAAGCTGAGAGACACCTAGCATTCCCAATGAAATACATCAACTTCCTTGTTGTCTGTCCCAGCAGCGAGCAAGGTGAGCTAGAGGCTGTGGTTGATCCTTGCACACTCCTGGTACATGTTGTAGCTCTTCCCAGCACTGGGAAGCACTTGGTCCTGTGGCCCAGCACTTGGTCCTGTGGCCTCAGGTGTCAGCACCACATCCTGTTGAGAGAGACCAAAGTTGCAGGAGACAGGTCTCCTCATTTGCATTCCCATGCTGGATTTTGCAAGGCACTATAAGCTAGTCCGGCAACGCCTTCCAGAGATCACATGTAGAAAGAGGCCGGTGAAGTATGCCATCATGTCTCTGGGGTCTATAGCTCAGTGCCTGCTGCCAACAGCAGCCAGGGGCTCGTGAAGGCAATGCTTATGTAGTGACAAGGGCCAGCAGAGACATGTCTGAGCATTTGAAGTGAGAGGTGGACTCAGCAGATGCCACTCACCTGGGGACAGCACATGGTTGGATGGCAGGAGGCCACACAGCCTGGCAAGGGGCCGCAGCAAGCAGTGACAGTCCCTCATGCATCAGCTCCACCACACAAGTTTGCTGCAGGTGCCCAGGGTGAGGGAAGCTCCCTCCTACGTCCATCCGCTGAAGGAGGAAATTCATCTCATGGACCAACGTGACAAGATAGGAAAGCACATGACATGACCCTGAGTTGCACAGCAATTTGAGAGGTTTCCCTACTGACCTCAGCAGTGACACCTGTGTTTATGCCTCTGAGTCAAACAACACCTGAGTGAACAGGCACATGCCCCAGAAACCGTGTCTTTCTGAGGCGGTCCAACCCTCGTGCAGGAGGCACGACTGCATCAAGCCTGACCTTTCAGCATCCCTCCTTCAACAAGCCCTGGGCAGACAGAGGAGCTCTGTCCAAGCCAGAAGAGAAGATGTATTTAAAAATATGTCCTAAAAATAAATTTTTAAAGAGTGGTTTTTAAAACCTGGAGCAGGCCAGGAGACCTGCCTGTGTCAGATGGGCTAGCTGGCTGGGATGAGCCCCAGGCTTCCTAGGCAGGTCTATTGAACTTGGTAAGAGCTTATGAGAGTAGCTTAAAGCTGGGTTTAGGAGAATTTGCACCAAGCTGAGCTGCAGAGGCACTGAGTACAGAGCTCAGACCAGAATACTGCAGTAGAAGAACAGTGGGACTTTGTACAAGTTCTACCTTATAATCATATTGTGCTGAAATTCATGGCTCCCTGACTATTCCCATCCACCAAGCAGCGCCAGACCCTGGGGCCTGGCAGTTTCCACTGATAGCAGACACCAGTGTCAGGGAACTTTTTGGACCCACCTGGGGTTTTCTGCACACCGTGGGTGCCTGTCCTGTGCCGGCACGGGTACCTGCTGGGTGCAGGCAGCCCAGCTCCTGCTGTGCAGGCAGCATGGTTCCAGCAGCAGCCCTAGAGACTCTGCAGCCCTGCTCTTCATCCATGAGAACCCCAGCCCCCTGGTTAGCCGGCTGAATATGAGCCAGCACTGTGCCCAGGTGGCCAAGAAGGCCAACAGCATCTTGGCCTGTATCAGGAATAGTGTGGCAAGCAGGACTAGGGAAGTGATTGTCCCCCTGTTCCGAGCGCTGGTGAGGCTGCATTACGAATACTGTGTTCGGTTTTGGGCCCCTCACTAGAAGAAAGACATTGAGGTGCTGGAGCATGTCCAGAGAAGGGCAACGAAGCTGGTGAGGGGTCTGGAGCACAAGTCTTACGAGGAGCAGCTGAGGGAACTGGGGTTGTTTAGTCTGGAGAAACGGATGCTCAGGAGAGACCTTCTTGCTCTCTACAACTCCCTGAAAGGAGGCTGTAGTGAGGTGGGGGTCAGTCTCTTCTCCAAGGTAACAGGTGATAGGACAAGACGAAATGGCCTCAAGTTACACCAGAGGAGGTTTAGTTTGGATAATAGGAAAATTTCTTCACTGGAAGGGTTATCAAGCTTTGGAACGGGCTGTCCAGGGAAGCAGTAGAATTGTCATCCCTGGAGGTACTTAAAAGATGGATATATGTGGTGCGTAGGGACATGGTTTAGTGGTGTTTTTGGCAGTGTTAGGGTGCTGGTTGGACTCGATGGTCTTAAAAGTCCCTTCTGTCCTAGACATTTCTATGATTCTATATGTGGCACGGCTGAGAAAACAGGTCTCGCTAGGAGCCCATCTTTGAGTAGCGCAAAAGACAACAAAAAAAGCCAGAAGGGAGTATCTGTCCCTCCTATCCTCAGTTCATACCCGCCTTCTTCCCTGGTGCAGGGATGCAGCTATTCACATCCTGCCTCCCTGAGATGCCAGCTGTTTGTGCCCGTCCCCACTGCACACTGTAATTAAACCTGGCTGACCCCCTGTGATCAAGGTGAGGTTCCACCTCACTGTGTTTCAAAATATCAATCCCCTTGAAAACAAACATCACAGCAGCACAATGTGTCCTCTCCGCTGCGTGTGGCTGTGCAAGACCGTGCCCTGATTTTGAGGCCGCTTGGCCAACGCTGACGCCCTGCCACATCGTCAGGCTTCCAGCACACCCACATGCTGCCGGAGCTGCTCCATCAGGGAGCAGGGCTACGTGAGCCCCCCATCAGCTCCAGGGCCATCCAGAGCTGATCAGTATGTCCCACCCTTGGTGGAGGCTGTGATAGGAAGGGATGCCCAGGGCATTCACCGCAGCAGTGGTGTCCCCAGGCACCGCACACGTGTGCTCACACCAGCCTTCACATGGAGGCTGCAGGAGCAGCCATCTGTGCCCATGTGCATCACACGAGCTCTCACTAAAAACCCAGCACAGTCACAAAAAGTGGTACTTCTAGAGACAAACTTTCATCTGAAAACACTAAAGGAGCAAGCTGTAGACAAAAGCTGTGATTTAACAAGCTGGGTCGGAAGGACGGAAATAATTCTACACAGCCCTGGCTGTAGCACCTTGGGCTCATACCTTCCCACCTCCCCTGGACCCTTCCCCCAGCTGCTCTTCCTCCGCTCTGACCCAGTGGGCTCAGAGCAGCCCTGCAGAGACAGGGGCCAGGGACAAGCAGGGACCGCAGGGGAAGCAGGGGCTTGGGTTTGGCCACAGTGCTGCTCACACCTGGGTGAAGCAAGGAAGTAAAACCTTCTGTTTTGATTTCCCAGGCAGAAACCCCCACTAGAATTTTCTGGGGAAACCTCCAACTTGGACAAAAATTAGTCTCTGAGGACTGGTTGTCCTCAGTCCTTTTGGCTCTGGGGAAACCAGACTGGCTCTCCTGGCACAACTCCCAGCCACTCTGGCACCCGCCTCGGGATGTCCCTCTCCTTAACACCCTGCTCTGCTTTCTCCTGAGCAGAACCATGGACTTGAGAGGACAGGGGACTTGGGCTATGCAGGGAAACCCAGGCAGAGTTTGTGCATACTGGCCAGCCCCTGCAGAACCTGCTGGTGGTCAGCATTTGTCAATGCTGGCAAAATGAGCATGGGTAAGGTCCAGGATGGGCTGCCTGTCCTGCTCCAAGCAGTGCTGTTGCAGTGTCCAGGGCACTGTGGTTGCACCCAGAGCTCACATACCAGTGCTCTGCTAAACACCACAAAGGACAATCTTTGTCCTGCAGCAATTGTGTCACTGCTGAAAACCTCAGAGAGGGAGATGTGGGCAGCCAAGAGGAAAAGGTTGAGAGAAAATGAGGATTAACAAGGGCTGATATAGACATGACCTCTCCCTGGCAGAGGTCTGGGTGAGAAAGAGTGTTGGTAAGTCCTATTGCAACTAATTACGAAGCACAGTTCTTCAGGCAGCGAGCAGTGAGCATCAGCCCAATCTGCAACATTCAGGGAAGGTGACTGAACAGGTAGGGTGGATGTGCTGAGGCAGGTCTCTCCTGGACACAGCCACCATGTGCCAGCAGCACGTGCCGGTGAGATGCCCCGGGCAGGACATCTGGGGATGAAACCGGCCCCAGCATCACCAAACCAGCCCCAGCACCACCAAACCTGTCCCAACACACTCACTGTTTGCCCTGGAATAACAACAGCAGCTCACTCCATTGTGGTCGGTGCCCACGCGTAACTGAGGATCCTGTGGGCTCATGGGGGACCCAAGGGACATTTGGAAAGACACTTCTGTCCCACCAGCTTTTAATCCCACCACCTTGACTATGTGTTCAGCCTTGTCCCCTATATCCTCGCTAACACTGCTGCTTTACACCCCAGCAGTGTTGTCCTTGGGTTTGGGAAAAGAGAGGAGAGCAGAGGCTGGACCAAGCTCTCAGTTTCCACGATTGGCGAATGACAGTGCGCACCAAGGAGCAACACCTCCTGCAGGAGATGTCCCAGCCTCGTGGTCCCTTTTCATTAATGTCATGCACCAGATCCCAGCAGACCTGGCAGGAGCTACCAAACCCGCCAAGAGCTTTGTTGATGAAGGAAATGCCAACAGCCATCACCACGTGGGTGGGAGGAAGCCACTGGTGCCCACAGGACTGAGGCAGCTCTCTGGCATCCGTTGAGAGCTGTCTGCTTGGCCAGCACGCTGCCAGGTGGTTCACCAGCCCAAGGGCTGGATTTCAGAAGGGCAAAAGTTGAGTCTCAGTGTCTTCTGTGGGAGCCAAACTGGGTGCTGCTTGTGTGACTGGCCAGGTCCCCCCACAGCCAGAGGGACCTCTGTTGACTTCTGGTCCCACTGCAAATGGAAGAGGGGGTCCCCAAAAGGCAACAGGGCAACTGCCGATGCACTCACCCCATGCAGAGCAGGGAGCTCCACCATGGATGTCCCCATGGCCAAGCACCCCAGGGGTTACACTACTCTGGCACATCTTCCCCCTTGGACAGATCTTACCCTACAGAAGGTGTTTGGGCATGTACCTCCTACCTCAGGTGCGAACCGCAAGGCCCCTGGATCCAAAAGCCTCATCACTCAGGGCATGAAAGTTGAGCAGGAGAGCCCAAGGACATGACCAGCACCGTGGGGCTCTGCAGGGAACAGAGAGGTGGATTACTAGTGCTGGTGCCCATCCTGCTCCAAGAGGGACATCCTTGACAAAGGACATCCAGAAGCTCATGTCATCAACACTCCAATGAGTCTATAACAAAACTTCTGGAGACATGACCCACTGCCCGTATACAGAGAAATGCCCAAAGTGCCAATTGCCCCCGCCAATTTGATTTCTCTGACCTTAGGTCTGGTGTTCCCTTCTAGCCTAAACATAAGGCAATGTGTATGCTATGGCCTCCTCTCCTTAATGTTACTGACTTCAATCTCTGCCACTGCTTGGCAGCTAGCCCAGAGATGGAGCCATCCTCAAAGCTGGCCTCCAACCCTTTCTGGTTCTCCAACACTTCTGCTATCTCATGGACCCGGGTGGTCCCCCTCAGCATGTTCTGCCCGCTCCCATCCATGCAGCCCAGACCCAGATGACAACACATCCCTCTCCAGACAAGAATGCCTATCATGAGCTGGCTGGGGAGATGCTGAGAACAGCAGGAAGAGCTTGAGTCAACCCAAGAGCTTGCCCAAGGCCAAGGAAACCATGACCTGCTGAAAGGTATCCAGGGAATTCAAGGCAAGGATGTGATGCAGCTTTCCTGACCCCTACCCCTAAGCTGTGGCAGCTGCTGACAGGCAAAACATGGGTAGGTAGTATGAAGATCTGTTCCACTCCTGAGTGGTCTTCCTGCATTTTGAGGCCATTAATAAATCACCAGTGCCTGGAGGCCATGCAGCCCATGTCCCTGGGCTCTGCAGGGCTGTCAAGTGCAGAGCAGCATCCCTGCAGCCTCCACGTGCCACTGCTTGGAAATGACTTATCCAAACTGTCTCAGCAGGTTTGACTTCTGCTGGATCACCATGGATGAGCCATCACCTATTTAGATGACAAGGACCTAAGATATTGCTGTACCTGCCTTGTGCTTCCCAGAGAGGTGCAAGCCACAGTGACTCATGGAGCTACTTCAGGGGTGAATCTCAGGAGAACTTGAGCTGTGGGCAAGCATGCCTAGGTCTCCAGAGCTGAATATGATGCTCAAAAGCATTGCTGTCTTCTCAGCCCTGTCTTACACAGCCACTTGTAGAGACTGGCTACTGTCCCCATCTCTGAGGTCACTACTGTCCCTTGAGGATGGGACTGCATTCAGCCTGCCATGTTCAGCTGGAGTGGCACTACACGCCATCTCAGTGCTGTAGTACCAAAGTAGGGTTATGGGGGCTCTCTGCATGCAGCAGCCCTGGAGGGGGCCCTGAATGCCCTGCTGTCTCCTCTCTGCCAGATTCCCACATGCCTCCTGCTGTCACTGCTCTGGAGGAGCAAATGCAGGTTCTTCCAGGGGCCATAACTGCCACAGGCAGATGTTCGCTGAGCCAAACTGAACCAACCAAAGCTTCTGTTGAGATAGACAGAAACAAAGAGCAGGGCAAGACTGGAGCCGTGCCTCCGTGGTGGACCCTGCAGTCATCTTTGTCTTTAATAGCTTCTCTTATTAAAGAGAAAGAGCATCCTACATAAGTGTTTAGCGTCTGCACTTCCTCGCAGCAAGACTTTGCACAGCTTGACCCCAGGTTGGGTATCCAGCCACCTCCTCCTGTTTGCTTTGCTTGAGGAAGTTTTAAGGGAGAAGTGAATGCATAGCGGTCAGTTCAGCTACTTTGCCTCAAGAGGAATGTCATCCAGCCCTGGTCATTCCTCTGCCTGACCTGTAGTCTCCCCTGCTAGCACTTTGGGTTGATACAAATCCTCACATCTGCAAGAGGGTTTCTGGCAGGACAGCCTTCCCAGGCTCCTCTCACCGAGCATTGATGCCAAAAATGTTAATTACAGCACCACAGCCTCTCCAAGTTCTGCTCTTATACAGGAGCATCTATTGATGAGCTAGATAAAGGATTTTCTACTTATTCTGATTCTTCTCACAAGCTGTTCCTGAACTCATCTACCAGTTCACCCTTGAGGTTTCTCCTTTGGGCACAGCTCCGTGTTTTGCAAAGTGACACTGAAAAGCCACCCTGACCCTGGAGGCAGTCTTGGCTCTCTTTGGGCTTTCCCATTTCTTTGGCCACGTGGCACACGTCTGCCCTGAGCCCCTGACATCTCACACTTGGAGCAATTCAGCCTTACTCTCCCCTGGGAAGCTGCAAAGTGGGGTGGTGCGTGGGAACAGCCCCAGGACAGGGCCAGGGGGGCTGTGGGGTCTTCATGTCTGGAGACTTCAGAATTCACCTGGACATATCCCTGAGCTGCCTGGTTCAGCCGTGAGGCCATCACTGCTTGAAGTAGGCCTGTCTGCAGGTGTGAGAGCTCCATCCCAGCCAAAAAAGTTCCCACCCACACTCCTGTTATCGGTGCCCTACACAGCTGAAAGCCAGCTGAGCTGTAAAGCAATAGAGGACTCGGACTGTGTTTGGAGCAAGGCAACAAGTTTGCCCATGAAAATAAGAAACCGGTGACTTGGCACGAGGCATGATGATTAGATATTAGATCACACAGCCCCATTGCGCAGGACATCATAGAGCAACCGTAACTAGTTTTCACACTCAAGACCTGCCCCAGAGCATCTTTGGAAAGCTCCATATCTGAGGATAAGCTCAAACAGAAACAAACAAAGCTCCTGTCTTAGCACTGACTCACAGCTACCACTGCTGGCTCTTCCCTCATCCCACGCCTGTCATTTCTCACCGCCCTGTATCATCACAGCTCCGCCACAGAGCCCCATGCTCTGGGCAGGACTTGTTTTCATTGCGCAAAGGGCTCAACAACTCCACGTGCATCACCTCAACAGAGGCACACAACTCATGCGACGGCACCAGTAGTGTCTCTGCTGCCTTAGCAAGCGAAGATGAGGGGATGGGAGCACATTGGGAAGAGGCTGACGGATGCACGTAGCTACCTGCTCTCCTTGGCCCTGTTGCTGTTTCTCCACTACTGCTTTCATGCCTGGATGTGCTTATTGGCCAAAAGGGATTAGCTGGGAGATTAGGCTCCACACATAGGCGTCTGTTAGCCAAGAGCAGGGCATGAGGAGCCATCCCCACCTGCAGACTGGCAGCTCCAGAATGTCAGCCAGCTCTGCTCACAGTCACCTGTGTGTTTGTCAGCCAAATCGGGTGGCACAGCACCACTTGAGCCGGAGTCACCAGGCAAAGTTCACAGAGGGCAACAAACAACTGAGCCACCCCCTGCCCTTCGGGCAGTCTCCATTCCAAGGCATCGGGTCCCACCTGTGCTTTCAGGACGAAAGATGAAACTTGAGAGGCATTTACAGTTCCTGTCCCACAGAACAGTCACATCTTTTGGATGCCGTCCTGGTTTCAGCTGGGACAGAGTTAATTTTCTTTCTAGTGGTTGTGTTTCAGATTTGGCATGAAAGGAATGTCAATAATGCATCTTGGTTTAGTTGTTGCTGGGCGATGTTTATATTTTTCAAGGACATTTTTCAGCTTCCCATAGAAGCTGAGAAGGAGCCTAGACAGAACAACGGAAAGGCCAATGGAATATTCCATATGTTGTGGTTTAGCTTCAGGTGGCAACGAAGAACCATGCAGCCGGTCTCTCAACCTCCCCTCAGCCATGGGGGGAGAACTGGAAGTCAAAGGCAAAACTCGTGGGTTGAGACAAAGGCAGTTTTACAGAACAGCAAAGGGCACAAGAGAACAACAACAATAGCATGTATAGAGGAAGACACAAACACGATTACAGTACCACCCCTCGCTGACCAGAGCTGGGACANTATTATTTACCATTATTATTATTATTATTATTATTATTATTATTACTATTTTTCTTTTCTGATATTGTTCTATTAAACTGTCTTTATCTCAAACCACAAGGTTTTTCCCTTTCCCTTTCCCTTTGCCCTCCTTTTTTACTTCTTCTCCCTGCCCTTCTTAGGGGGAAGGGAGAGAACCACACGAGCAGCTGCATGGTCCTAGCTGCTGGCTGGGGTTAAAATATGGCAGATGCAAAGACATCCAGCTTCTCACAACACGAAGGAGAGGAGCAGAAGGTGAGGCTGAGCACGGCCAAGTTTCCTTCTACAGAAGGGCATGGACAATGATGCCTGGGGTCACAAAAGCAGGCAGAAACCCCTATAGAGTGAGTAGAGGTGTCCTGTGACAAATGTTGTAGGACATGAGAGCACCTCCTCCAACTGAAGAGCAGTCTTCTGGAGATACTTGGGCTAATTGTGCATCTCCAGCTCCATACAGAACCAAACTCATGGGAAACCGCAAGCTTTATCCCATCTTTCCAGGTTGTCCCATCTCTCCAGGGCTCAGCTTGTGCTTTAGCACCTTTTGTTCCTTCTTTGTGTAACTCTGTTCTAGTGGGAATCTGAGCTAGAGCTCTCCAGAGGCCACACCAACCACAACCACATGCTGCAGTAGATCCCCCGTAACTCCTGAATCCCACACTTGCATTGCAGTGCACCAGGTGCCTCCACAGCAACTACAGTGAAACTAAACCATGCAGCAGGCTGAGCTCAGACACAACACAACAAAAGCATACATTTTCTCTAACCCTGAACCCCAAATCCTCAGGGGAGAGCTACAGAATGCTTTTAAGATGAGCCCAGAAACCTGTTCATAGCTCTACTTGACACCAACATCGTGGATAACTCAAAGACTGGTGGTGGTATATCACAGGTCCTCTCCCTTCACCAGCCCCCATAGGCAAAAAGGACTTCCCCCATCAGGCACAGCTTCCCCTGATAAATGCCCAACTTCAGCACACAGTTGAGAAAAAACCTCGAAGGTCCTACCCTTGGTCATCAATCTCTGCCTACCCTAGAAAGTTGCCACTTTATTCCGGGCTTTAGAAAAAATAAAACACAACAAACATATGTACCAGAAAGCATTTATGTTTCCTAACTTTACTATCTTTTTCAAAGCTACCTCTTCTAGCACCTCCAGACCTTACTACATTCAAAGCCTTGGATTGTCACAGCTACAGTGCCAGCATGCAGCTGGTACAGGACAATACATGTGACCAGACATAAGATCCCTGTCCTTCCCATCTCCCAGTAAGTTGCTGTCATTTCATGAAGCATTGTGTCAGACTCTGTTTTGAGTAACATTTGCTATTTCATTTATCTCACTCCAGAGAGAAAATGAGGCAGTGGTAGTATCAGAGAGCTGTCAGAGCAGGGATAAGGAATGACTGAGTGCCTCTGGCTTTGGAGTAGGTGGGGAATCCTAAAGGTGGAGGGGGTGAATGATACCTACTACAGCCCAGGGCAGAAGCACAGCAAAGTTCAAGATGCTCATCTAAAACCAGTCAAGAAGATATGCTTAATTACTCTCCAGAACAAGGAGTCAAATACTGTTGTTGGGTGCTGTGGGGATCAAGTAAACCAAGGGTCCTTCTCGGGCAGCGTTAATGCAGGAGGAGGACTCAGATGCAGAGATAATCATTAAATCCTTCTCTATGAAGGATTTGCAAAATATCAGGAAGGACTTTAGTCGTTACGAAGGTGAGACACTTGTCTCCTCGCTGCTCCAATGCTGGGACAATGGGGCTGATACCATAGATTTAGAAGGTAGAGAGGCTAAGCAGTTGGAAAACCTGGACAAGATGGAGGTATTGATATAGTGACTGGGGGAAAGACAAACATTCTCAGTCTCTGGAGGCGACTTCTATCAGCCATAAAGGGCAGGTATCCCTTTAAGGATGATATTGAATGCCATCCGAGCAAACGGACCAGTATGGAGAAAAGTATTAAGCACCTGAGAGAACTGGCTCTGCAAGAGGTGATTTATGGTGACTGGCAAGTGAATGTAGACTCTGATGAAATGCCGTGCAAATCATCTTTGTTGAGAAAGTTTGTGTAGAGTGCACCATCAATGTATTCCCACACTTTGTCAACAACAGTCTGGGGAGGATCTGATGCTGATACACCAACTGTAAATGAAGTGGCTAACAAAGTACAACAGTATGAAGACAGTCTCTCTCATCCCCTCACTGGGGCAGCCATGGAAAAAATGGCTGAGAAAACCAAGAGGATGGCTGAGAAAACCAAAAAAAATGAATGAGACGATAGGAAAATGACCAAGACAAGAGCCAAGCAAAATGAAAAAGTGGCTAAGAAAAAGGATACATTTTTTCATAAACTGCTTGAAAAGTGTCTGAGATGGGGAAAGAATCACACTCTTCCCCTGAACGGACCCACATCACAGTCACTAAGAAGAAACGCCCTCCTAATGAGACCGATCCAAGGGAAACAGGACTGGCTCTAAGATTTCCTGTGGCTTTGCCTTTGCAACTCCAGAGAGGACATGATAAAAACCTACCCCACAGGTCTACAGGCATGAGTGCAAAAAAAATGTTTGTGCAAGGTAAAGCAGATAGAAGAAAGAATTCCTGCAGGAGGGTGACTGTTCCAGTCCACGGTAAGCAGTTCTCCAGTCCGGGTAGGAACTCATTTGCTAATTGTAGATGTTGTTCTCAACATTAGAGATTCCCTGACTCCAGCCAGGAGGAGGAGAGGGACAACCTAGTTTATTGGACTGTGTGGATTTGATGGCCTGGCACATTAGAGCCACAAATGTATAAAGCCCTGGTGGACACCGGTGCACAGTGTACCCTATTGCCATCAGATCATAAAGGGACAAAATCTGTCACTATTTCTGGTGTGACAGGCAGGTCTCAAGAACTGACTGTGTTGGAGGATGAAGTGAGTCTGAGTGGAAATAAACGGGAGAAGCACCCCATTGTGACTGGCCAAGATGGTCCGTGTGTCCTTGGCATAGACTATCTCAAGAAAGGGTATTTCAAAGACCCGAAAGGGTACCGGCGGGCTTTTGGTATAGCAGCTGTAGAGACTAAGGATATTACACAGCGTCTACCTTACCTGGCCTTTCTGATGACCCTTCTGTGGTGGGACTGATGAAGGTTAAAGAACAGCAGGTGCCAATTGCTACTGCCACGGTGCATCGACAACAGTATCGCACTAACTGAGACTCCCTGATTCCCACTCAGAACCTGATTCGTCAGCTGGAGACCCAAGGAGTGACCAGCAAGACTCGCTCACCCTTTAACAGCCCTATATGGCCAGTGCGAAAGCCTGACAGAGACTGGAGATTAACAGGAGTTAATCGTGGCCTGGATGAAGTCATACCACCACTGAGTGCTGCTGTGCTAGAACTCCAGTGGTGAACTGGAGTCAAAGGCAGCCAAATGGTATGCTCCAATTGACATTGCTAATGCATTTTTCTTTATTCCTTTAGCAGCAGAGTGCAGGGCACACTTTGCTTTCGCCTGGAGAGGCGTACAGCACACCTGGAATCGACTTCCCCAGGGGTAGAAACACAGCCCTACTGTTTGCTATGGAGTGATCCAGACTGCACTGGAGAAGGCTGGAACTCCAGAACACCTTCAATACATTGATGACATCATTGTGTGGGGTAATACAGCAGAAGACGTTTTCAAGAAAGGTAAGAAAATAATCAAGATTCTTCTGAAAGCAGGTTTTGCTGTAAAAAGAGGTAAGGTCAAGGGATCTGCACAAGACATCCAGTACTTGGGAATTAAGCTGTGAGATCGGTGTCGCCAGATCCCAATGGATGTGATTAACAAAGTAACATCTATGTCCCCACCAACTAACAAAAAGGAAACACAAGGCTTTTTAGGTGTTGTAGGTTTCTGGAGAATGCATATTCCAGGTTATAGTCAGATTGTGAAACCTCTCTATAAAGTGACTCAAAAGAAAAATGATTTTATGTGGGTGCAAGAAAAATCTCTGTTTAGAATGGGAAATAAGAATTCTAGGCCTAGGGATGAAAAAGGGGATAATAAGAAAACCAGGGGAACATTCTCCCAGACAGTCCTTCAGGGATAATGTTGAGGTTTTGGAATGATTCTTCTCATACAAGGGATAAAGATAAAATGATACATTATTGCTGTTTTCTTTGGACCAAAGAACGCGTAAGACCTCCTAGTGTATTTTGGCTCAAATTTGGATCTGATGAAGATTAGGTCTACCAGACTTTAAACATGTAAGTGAATAATAAGGAACAACCCTCATCAGAAAAAGGTGAATATGCTTTTTGCTGGGTCAAGATGAATAGCTTCAGGATTCGAGGATGCCCAAATCCATTTTATATGTTCCCAGCCCAGACTGTCGGTGATGTTTCAACTGACAAAGAAGTTGAAACCCCTAAGCGGGACCCCTTCGACTGTTACTTGGGGGTGAGGAAGAAGGGTGAATAACAGAGGAAGAGGACAGGGAAGAGGGCTGCCCCGACCACTCCTCCCAGTAGGTCGAGGTTCAGCAGTAGGGTGTTATTATTGTGGGATTTACAGAATCCCCTAATTTGTTTGGGCAAGTGTTAGAACAAGTGCTTGAACAATTCAAACCTCCATCGGAAGTAGCCCTGCTTCAGTATGTGGATGACTTATTGGTATCTGGGGAGGAAGAAGGCAGGGTAAAAGAAGCCATGAGTTATTGAACTTTTTGGGCCAGCAAGGTTTGAGGGTCTCAAAAACAAAATTGCAATACGTGGAAACAGAAGTGAAGTACTTGGGACATCTAGTCAGTGAAGGGAGTCGAAAAATAAATCCTGAAAGGATCAATGGAATAGTAGACTTACCTCTGCCAAAGACCAAGAGGGAGCTGAGAAAATTTTTGGGGCTGTCTGGGTACTGTAGACTGTGGATAGAGGGGTATGCTCAAAAGACTAAGGGACAAACTGTTAGCTGAAGAACCACATGTATTGGTTTGGACAGAAGAAGGGAAGAATTTAGTGGAAGATTTAAAACAGAGCCTAATTAGAGCTCCAGTTTTAGCCTTACCTTCTTTGGAGAAACCTTTTCATCTATTTGTAACTGTAGACAAAGGGGCTGCATTAGGAATATTAACTCAAGAGTGGGGGGATAAATGACAGCCAGTAGCATATTTGTCAAAGCTCCTAGACCTAGTTTCTCGAGGATGGCCTGAATGCGTGCAGGCAGTAGCTGCAACTGCTTTATTAGTAGAAGAAAGCAGGAAGCTTACCTTCAGGGGAATGATAGAAGTTAGCACCCCTCACCAGGTCAAAACCATTTTAGCCCAAACTGCGGGAAAATGGCTAACAGATTCAAGAACACCGAAGTATGAAGCAATTTTCATTGAAAAGAATGATTTGATTTTAACTACCAGCTCTTGCCTTAACCCAGTGAGCTTTTTGTGGAAAGGAAAAGTAGAGGCAAAGGATGAAGAACTTACACACGAATGCTTAGATGTAATTGAGTGCCAGACTAAGATATGACCTGACTTAAGGGAAGAACCCCTATCTGGGGGTCTTCATTTGTTTGTAGACGGTTCTTCAAGAGTGATAGAAGGAAAGAGGTATAATGGATATGCAGTGCATGGAGTGAGCCAACAAGTAAAAGCATCTGAGAAATTACCTAGTGCATGGTCCGCTCAAACGTATGAGATGTATGCCTTAAACCAGGCACTAAAATTAATTGGAGAAGGGGAAGGAACAAAATATACAGACTCTCATTATGCCTTTAGGGTAGTACATACCTTTGGTAAAATTTGGGAAGAACAAGGACTAATAGATAGCAAAGAGAAAGAACTTGTACAAGAAGAACTTATAAAACAGGTGTTAGCAATATACTAATACCAAGTGAAACAGCAGTTGTACATGTTAAAGGCCACCAGAGAGGCAATTCAATTAGCACAAGGGGAAATAAATTAGCGGACAAAGTGGCAAAAGAGGCAGCCTTGGGGCAGGAGACAATTAAGATGTATTATCTTGTTCCTCAAGTACCAACAGTAATGACCCAGTTGATATACACAGAAAAAGAAGCAATGACAGAAGCAGGGGCAGTGGAGAAAGACGGTAAATGGATTCTGCCTGATGGAAGGGAGATGGTTAACAAATAAACTATGAGAGAAATAATGGCAGTGTTACATCAGGGAAGCCATTGGGGAATGCAAGCAATGTGTGATATAGTTTTGTGGAAGTATGGATGTTTTGGCATTTATAGAGTAGCAAAGCAAATCTGCGAAAGGTGTATTATTTGTAAGAAAATAAATAAGAAGACCCTTAGAAAACAACCCTCAGGAAGACAGGAACTGGGGTTAAGGTCATTTCAAAGTATACAAGTCGATTTTACTGAATTACCACTGATAGGCAGGTTTAAGTACCTCTTAGTCCTACTAGATCACCTTACTGGATGGGTGGAAGCTTATCCCTTAATCTCAGCAATAGCTGCAGAAGTGATAAAAGTAATGCTAGAGCAAATAATTCCTAGGTACAGAAAATGTGGATTAAGCCATTTTACCTCAAAGGTGCTACAGGGAGTGATGGAAAGCTTAGGGCACCCCCCCCATCATCTGGAAAGGTTGAAAGAGTGAATCAAACCATTAAGAGACAACTATCTAAATTAGCTCTTGACACAAAATTACCATGGATTAAGTGTTTACCAATAGCACTATTGAGAATCCGGACCTCCCCTAGAAAGGATACTGGTCTCTCACCTTATGAAATGCTTTTTGGACTACCTTACACTGGAGGTAGGGAAGGTGTGCCCACATTTGAAACCTTAAGAAACATATACTGGGGCTGTCGTCTTCTCTCTCTTTCCTCAGAACTAAAGGCCTTCTTGCTCAAACTCCACCATTGGAATTTGTCATCCATCCGTATAAACCAGGGGACTGGGTACTAGTCAAATCTTGGAAGGAGAGTAAGCTCCAACCGGAGCGGGAAGGACCATTCCAAGTACTCCTCACTACTGAAATGGCAGTAAGAACAGCGGAAAAAGGTTGGACTCGCTACACCCGGATAAAAGGACCAGTTGAACCCCTGCCGACAGATCCGGTAGAACAGTGGGCCGTACATTCTACTGACAGCCCACTGTGAGTAACCCTAAAAAGACAATAAGCCGCGGGTTGGGGTGGGATCCAGTCAGGCGCTATAAATATGTGTACACCATGAATTTTAAGAAGCATTTTGTGATGATACTGGTTGTAAGGGTGGTGTTGGGCTTCCCACTAGGAAGTCGGAGCACACACCTAGATTACCCAGTTAGGCTTATCATAAATATCACTAAAGGAGATACCCCACAGACCGTACACTTTGATGCCTGTCAAGTACTGAAGTGTGGGGATCTAGAGGCCCAAAGACAGTTGAGTGGTGAAAACAAGTACCTGTACCCAGAAATTTGGAGGGCCACAGGGAGGTATCCTGAAGCTGCACCTTAGGAACAATGGATTGAAGTGTGGTAGACCACCCAAATTGGAGGGTGGA
>VWZL01003554.1:204187-279784 GCA_013396915.1 Stercorarius parasiticus | reverse complement strand
ATATATATAAAATGGAGAAAATGGATATGTTTCTGTTAATTTTAAATACCATTGGCAGTTACAGTTATTCTATCTCAAAAGATATGCGTTTACAAGCAATTGAGGGATAGGCAGAAAACATGTCAAGGAGATGCAATACCTTCTTCAACAGATGATCAAACAGATTACAGATGGTCAGAAAAGTGAATAAGTATTACGAATTAGTAGAATGAACCAAGAGCAATATAAAAAAAAAAATATATATAAAATGGAGAAAATGGATATGTTTCTGTTAATTTTAAATACCATTGGCAGTTACAGTTATTCTATCTCAAAAGATATGCGTTTACAAACAATTGAGGGACAGGCAGAAAACACGTCAAGGAGATGCAATACCTTCTTCAACAGATGATCAAACAGATTACAGCTCTTCAGCTTGTAAAAGGGGTGCTAAAAGGTAAAGTGACAGAAGTCAGTGACAGAAGACATTGAGTGGCATGAAAAAAGGTGAAGAGGGGCTCATTATTCACCATTGCTCATTGTGCGAGAACATTCAGTGAAGTTATCAGTCAGCAATGAAATATAATAAATTATTAAGTAATTAAGCTGTCAGACTCATTGCCACAGGATGTTATAACAGGCATGTGCATGAAGGACCTCACAGCAGAGTATTCAGATTGATGGACTGAATTCACTGGTAGCCATCAGGTGGAGATGGTCCGGAGGCAGTTTCTGCATGAGGAGGTCTCCTAGTCAGTCTCAAGTGCAGAGAGGTAGAACAACGTGCCAGTGATGGAAGTGTCAATCCTTGACCTATTTCTTACTGGTTTTTTTTTTCATAAGCATCCTTTTTATCAGAAACAAGATAGTGACTATACAAAATTTGGCCACTGTTATGTTCAGCTGTAAGCTATGCATGCGGTGTTCACCTGCAAATGGGCATCTGTCTCAAAGGAATGCGTTCAGATAGCCTTCTACTGGAGTCTAATTAAATTATCTTGTCAAATTTAGTGTTTTAGTTCGAGAACATTCCATGCTTTCTTCTTGTTCAGTCTGTGTAGAGAAAGTTACAGCACAAAATTTAGATGGTCTGAATTACTTATTACCCCTTTGAACTAAACGACCATTAATAGTCATGACATTAAGTTGTGGTACTAGTTGATTTAAATACCACTAAAAAAGGTGAAAAAAAGCGCAGTGGTTTGGAGGATAAGTAGACTCTCTCATCATTGCTTTTTCAAGGGCGGAATTACCAGGACATTTCAGTCAAATTTTGCAAAGAATTTACCCAAGATATCAATAAAGACTTTCTCTGTTCTGAAAGATTATTTCAGGTTAAGCATTGTAGGCATGCTTTGGTTCTTGATGCAACTGAACATTGCTTTGAAATCTATGACAATAGCAATGCACAGATCTCTCTATTTTAACACAAGGGCATACATTAAGAAAATGAAAATGCAATTAAAGTTACTACATTTTAAGGAGCATAGTTTGTTTCTGTTAATATTGAGCATTGCATGTTTAGGGTTATAGCAAACTTGAGGCTGCTGAAATCTTGAATTATAAGTTCTCAAAAGAAAGGCAAAGTCAACTTTGCTCAGATCAGCAGTGAAACTTCTCCCGCAGCCCCCTAGCTAAAATAACAGGCCTTCAAAGAAAACACATACATGTTGGGAAAAAGGTCTTTTTTGCCTTCTTTAGTAATACAGTTTTGTTAGCATATGCTGTCTTCTTAACAGCAGATTTGACACATGGCTATGAACAAAGTAGCAGTCTCATCAGACCTGCCTTTTTAGGGGAAGTCATTATACTTCTGAAGTGTCTGCGATAAGCCATCAACATGGGTTACTGGGTTCTTAATACTGTATCATTATGATATATGTATGATTCTGCTCTTTGTCCAGCTTGCACCTACCTTTCTAATCCCTGCTTAGAGACTCTCTTCATGACTATAGGAATAGATTATATTTTTTGAAACGCTGGCCTTTGAGCAATAAAGTATGTATATATGATAGGGGAATTTTCACTCTCATTGCTTTCTTATTCCCATAAGTGAAGGTTAATCTTAAATCTGAGACAAATGAAATATCTATACTAAAAGAAAACATCCAACCCTCCATTCCCTTGAAGTATGGTGCTGCGTATCTCTGTTATCTTCTGGCTAAACCTAATAATTGCTAAACTGTTCTGAGTTTTGGGATTATGGTTTCTTGTGGTAATCTATCTAACACACAAGGGGTATGTCACATGTTTTCTTGGAATTGTTGCTGTCATTATACAAGATCTTTTACGCAACAGTGAATTCTTTGGAATATTTTGAAAGTAGGTGTAAATTATGGCATTTTTTGTCTGGATCTGTGTTCAGGCTTTTTTTTTCTTTTTTTTTTTTTTGGTGTCTGAATGATAGGTTAGCTTGCAGCCAGTTCAGTCAGTAACCCAAACCCAGCATGTATAGTTATTGTTTGCTCAGCTGAGTCCAAAAATACGCTAATAACAAATCCGTTCAGTCTCCCATTCCAACAAAAAATGCAAGTGCCTAAGCATGCCAGAGAATTCTTGTCTCAAGTTGTGTATATACTTGGCGCCTGCACATATGTCTTTGAGCATGCCAGACTTTCATCTGTGATGAATGCAAAACTGATTGAAGACCTTATATTGCCAGATAATCATTTTTGGACATGCATGCTGATTCATGTGTTTTCTTTAGTCCTATCATCAAGCTGGTGAACAAGTGCAGAAAATTTTTCTCATTTTTCCAGCCCATGTTTCCAGCAGACATTTGCTGCGTCCACTCTTCACTGGCAGGCTTACTTCAAGGTCCACGCCTATCCAGAAATCAGCTCCTCATGCAAATATCCAGGAGTTGAGGCCATCTGTGAAATCTGCTTCTCATCTATCCATCATTAGGGTTTATTGATTGTACTGTCATTTTCAGGTATAATTTCTGACTCAGGGTCAGTCTCTTTACCGTGAGTACTGCAGCTTCCGGCTCTCTGTGTAAATGATCATGGGCTCAAAGAGTCTTTTTGCACAGTGTGCAGAAAATCGTAATTAACAGCAGAAATTACTAGACTAAAATAATTTTATGGCTGCATACAAAATCCTGTTTTCATTTAAATTGCAGCTCTGTGGGGTTTTGGAATACCTAGTGGAGCTATAGGGATACAGCTACAAGTTACCTCACAGCTGTGTCTACTATTTATTCATTTTTCCTGGCGATTATGTTTTTATTCACATGGCAAAAAGTTCTACAATGATAGGTACAGATTTGTTAGTTAGCAGAAGACTACTCCTTGGAACTTGAATTTGTCTTCACATGTTCAGATGCTCTGTGGATTTTCTGTCTCTTACAAGTTGCAACAATAAAACTAATATTATTTACAGGGGCTAAGGAAGCTACAAATATTTTTGACATGTCTCCCATATGTGGATCCTACTGAAACTTCATCTCAAATATCGAGGTATCTCTTAGCCAGTGTAATTGTCTGCACAAACAGGATCCTTCCTGTGAATTGTTAGGAATTCGAAGGAATTTCGAATCCAGTTTCAACCTACAGAGACCTGCTAAAACTTTGGGAAGATTCAAAGATTATTGCACACGCTGTCTTCAGGCTTGATCTGCTGTAGTGTTCTTTCTGAGACTTAGTCTTCCTGTCAGCTTGCTTGTTATTTACTAGAGGAACAGCATAATTGTCAATGTGCATATTTCTTAAACACTGTGCTTGTGTTTGTAGCTGATAAAAACTTTAGGAAAAGAGTTCCAAGACTACTTTTGAAGTAGACAATTAGAGCACAATTCAGTTGACTGAAGACGGGCATCTGGGCCCTATGGTGTCCTGTCTGGCCAGTAAGTTGTGGTGGAAGGACAGGAGTCTCTCATATTTGGTAGCCCCATGTAGGTGCCACGTGTACTCTAAGGCACCTAAAATACAGTTAGGCAACTGGAAAAGTCCTCCATTGACAGACTACAGCTTTGCTGACAGGCAGACAGACACATCCATGTAGATTTTTTTTCCCCAGTTTTTATGTGAATTGTGCAAAGCCAAACTGATACTTCTTGAAAATTTTCAACAGCAAAATATGCTTGTGTACATTAATTTGACAAATAAGAAATTCTTATTACTAGAAATAAGAGCCATGATTTTGGGGACTACATTGTAAAAATGTATTTATGTCTATAAACACAAATATATTCCGTGTTTTGGCCTCTCTTCTCCTTTTTCTAACTGTAATCTTGTAAATTTGGAATCTGAGATCATCAGAAATTTATTCATAAAGGAAATGGTTCAAAGTGTTTCTACTCTGTAAAGTCCTCCAGGATCTGGAAGTGCATGAAATACCTATGCTGCCCCAGTTGACCCCATTGATTCAAAATTACCAGGTTGTCCTTTTGTGGTGCATAAAAACATGAGTGCTAAAAATGGAAAATAAGTATGTATGGTAATTTAAAAAAAAAGTACATAAGAAATAAGTTACCATTTCTTCCTTAATTCTGTTCCATTCTACAGTATTCTCCAAAGACAATTACTATATAAAAGCAATAAGCTAACTAAAAGCATCAGTGAGAATATTTTTATTATTTTGTCTACGGTCATGTGAAGAAAGAAGACAATGCATACCTCATAGTAAGTGGATTGACTGAAGTTGGTTGTAGTAACAAGCTATCTTTGCAGTCAGCTGCAACAGACATCACATAGAAGTTGCCTGGTCCTGATAACATTTGGAGTGATTGCCATGACTTTCTCTGAGTGACTCTGGAAAATGAATTCATTCTTTCTGTTCATCCTTTTGAATAGCTTATTAATACAGACATTATTCTAAAGGAGACGCTGGCATGTCTTCCCGTTAGTTTTAGCTGCAACTCATCTGGCATTAAGTATGTGAATTACGCTTTTTCACAATCTAGGTCTTCAATTAGAAAAAAAAATAATGAGATAATATTGAGAAGCTCCAGGCTTTTGTCCCAAGAAAGCAATTGGTACTCCATGAGAAACAGGGGCAACTGGTGATATCTTCAGTAGTCACAGAAGGTTAAGAAAACAGGGCGATTCGAATGGAAAGAAAAGATTATCTCTCTTTCTTGTAAAGAGAAAATGCAGTGTTTAATTTCCTGTAGGTATGCACGGGTGAGCTCACCTCTACAAATTGAGCAAAAGAGTGACTTCTATTTCACAGTAATTGCATCTTACCATATACACTATTCAGCCAAGAGCTGAAATGAAGTGATTTTGGTGATACTGCAGGTTAGTACTGGTGCTCCGTGGTGGTCTGTGTTGACTTGTTATCTAAGCAAGACAATTTTTATAGCTTTCCAATTTTGAAGTAGTGCTATTAAATTTTGCTAAGTAGTCTTAAAATGTCAGTAATTGTCTTTACTCATTGTAAAATCATGTAAATGAACAAGCTTCTATTCCAAGCCCCTTCACTTCCTAAGGAAAAGTGGAAACTTCTCCAAGCTTCCAGTAATTGGTAGTAGCAAGTACTTTTCATCTACACTTATGAAATACCGGACATCTGACTCCTTTCTGGTGGGATGCTCCTGTTACTCTCTGTTATAAAACATTTTAATAGCTTTTGCTTATGTGGTAATAAAATTACTGTCATCGCCTTTATGACTTCTCTAGTTTTTATGTCATTTTTCTTAGTAATTTTAAAACTTGATTAATAAAAACTGTTAATGTTATTATATTGTATCTTCATGTGAGTTATCATTGGTCATCATCCATACTTACGCAACACAGCCCTATATCACTTGAGTAAATGGCGATACTGATGGCATTAATAGTCTGTCCTCTCCACTGTCTCCAATGGCCTTATTACTAGGCCATTGACATGTAATGTTCAATGGTTTTGCTGGCAGTCAGCTATTCTACAAAACACTTAAATAGTTGAGAATTTTGAGTTGAATTTCAGATTGTGTGTGGGGATGTGCCTTTCCACCTGTCTGTTTCATCTTCCTTTTTTTATATTTCTGCCTGTTCCTTCATATATTGTCCTATTTCATGATCTGCAGTTGTTTCTTGCAAATGTGCTTTACCACTGTAGATTGTTTCCATCTTCTCCACCCATTCTCAGTCCCTTCCTTTTGTTTGCTTCTCTCATCTGATTTCTTCATTTCTCTTTTGCATGTTGTTCCCCTGGATTCATGTTTCTTACCTCTTATAAAGCAATCTTATCACTTCTCTGTAGTATAGATAACTTTCTCTCTATATTCATTGTCTGAGCGTAAGCCAATTGAATATTGAGACCCCAGTGAAAAGCTGTCTGGCCTCATTTCATAGCAAAATTCCATAGTGAGCTCCAATAACTGGAAGGAGAAACTGCAGAAGTTTTGCTTAGCCTAGAGGAAGACTTTTCACTAAGCAGTTTCAGGAGGTCAGTGCAGGTTAGTCTTAAATAAGATAGAGGTAAAACATTTTGTTATATGAGTTTGCTTGAGCTTTGACTTACTGAAGAGTCTGTAATGTAGTTAGTGTACTGTTGGAAATAAATACCTAGTCTTTCTCATCACAGCTGCCATAAGAAACCATGCCGTTTGTTTCAATGAATTTGATAGTTCTAAATTTTATATAAGTCTTCTCCATCATCATTATTGAATGATGTCTGTCCCACTAAGAGATCTTTGGACTTTTTCCATTACAGAAGTGTCTGTTTGCAGGCAAGAGAACATTCTACGCACTAGTGCTTCTTCCCAGAATTAAACAAATATAATGAAAGCTGTGGTTCTGGAGGCTTACTGTTCTTGAATAGTTCACTTCTGTCTGTAGAAGTAAATACTCAAGTAAGACACGACACCATTTCATGCCATTAGGAGTGCCTCCTGTCTCTCAAAATATTGGCCTTGCATTTTAATAGCGAATCTAACATAGATTTGATGTAAATGCAGAGAATACATAGGTTACTGTGAAGTTGTACTCTGCTTACGTATAATTTTATAATAAAATCATAATGCTCTAACTTCCGCAAATATCAAACTAAATGGGGCCCAACTTTCCAAGTGGATAAATCTCATTGCTTACTTAGTGACAAGAGACACTTCCCATGCCATGTAACCTTTTGTTCACTGGCAGAAGGTATAGAGTTACTTAGAAGTGTCAGATTATATTGAAATCACATAAGAATCCAATTATCTTTTTTTAACTTTTCCTACCCTTTTTTTTTAATGACCATCCATGCTGAAATTGTAATGAGAATTCACAGGCTTACTTCAGCAGGTAAATGGCAGAATGAACATTTTTATAACTGGAATAAAAGCAATTGTGTTTTATTACAAGTCCTTCCTATTGTCTTGTTTACCTTTAGTAAGGTATGGCAAAATGGAGTCCTCTAATATAGTAAATATTGCCTCAGAATAAGCTTCAAGGAACAACCCCCTTTTGTTATGTGCATATATTAAAAATATTTATATATATATATAAAAAAAATATATATATAAAAACACACACATGCACTTCTTTGTATTTTGTTTATGTATTTACTTCTCAGCTAGTCTTGCTGATACATTTTGGTATGTAATATTTCCTGGCTACATGAATCAGTTTTTTTACATTTACGTCAAACTTGAGTTGATAGTAACATTAAGGTCACAGTGTTTTTGTAGCTTAACCACGGAAGCACCTTTTCAAAACTGCATGGTGTCAAAGCAGCTTGACCTTGCATGTAATTGCTAATCAAAAGCAAACCTAGCAGGCGGTTCAAATATTTCAACTGAACAAAAATACCACATCTTTGTTCTCCTTTATAAGTAACAAACAAGGACGCAGTAACTGACCAAGGGGAGAACATTTACCAAACTTCTCAGGTCTAAACTTTTCCCTTATATTGCTACAAAGCTGAAAATAAAACGTTAAGAGTAGTTTTTAAAGACTATTTTTTCCTCACTCCAGAATAATTAGGCTTACTCCGTATTTACTGTAGACTTCCATGTGTGTACTCCCAAGCGGTTTGGAGTGAGCTGCTGCTTTCAAAAACAATTGATTAGCCCTGCTTCTGAACCTTTCCCAAAAATCACAGGGAAAAGGTTGTGGATGGTTCTGTGATGGCTATCTAGTACCAGCCACTATCTTTTTCTGAAGACTTAACAGACTCTTCTTTGGCATAAGATCGCATTTGCCACTGTGAGAGAAAGTGGGCTCATTGGTCCTTTGAAAATCATCTCGCTGAAAATGTGCCACCACCAAAAGGGCTTGTCCAGTACAGTGCTTGTTCCTTGGTTTCTGTCCCAAGGATCCTGAGAAAAGAAAGCACCAGAAGTGGATTGGCCTGCTGTTGCCCATACAGTTAGTTCATCCTATAGCCTGACACTGAAAGTTCTCTGGAAAAGGCGGTAGCTGAGAGAAGGCTAAACATCAAGTGAATTATGCTTGTGCACCGCTAATGAGCAAGCACCCTTTACAAGAAATTGTAAGCAGATCTCTCCAACATGTTACATAGGTAAAAGGACAAATTCTGTTGTCAAGCTCACTGAAGGTCACAGTCTTATAACAATCTTATATATTTGATGTTCTTAAAATATATCACACCTGTTTATTAAGAGAAATATTTGGTACAGAGTACGTAAGTAGATAATAATGGACATACTAAACATTAGCAG
Organism: Stercorarius parasiticus; assembly: GCA_013396915.1. NCBI lineage: Eukaryota > Metazoa > Chordata > Aves > Charadriiformes > Stercorariidae > Stercorarius > Stercorarius parasiticus. The sequence goes on along the minus strand of VWZL01003554.1, from coordinate 271,212 downwards.
ATGTCAAGGACAGGTTAAATGTTATGGAAGTTGTCCTTCTGAGAGGGGAGTACATGATCTTTGCAAATACATGACATGCCTAAGCTGTCATCCCGAAAAATTACAGGTCACAACCAAATAAATGTAAATTTCTTCATATTGATATGTTTTGGCAGATTGTTTTCAGGATTTTATGTTAAGAATTGCGGGCTGTGTTTCTTTAAGTTCTTGAAAGATTTAAATATGACTACCATAAATAATTGCAATTTACCTGCTGGAAGCTAAGTAAAAATGAGCTTAATATAATATAATATAATTCTTATTAGATTATAAGAAAGGAAATACTGTGTGTAACATTGAACTTTTTGTATACAAACTTACAAAATATGCAAAACCAAATATAGTCTTGTAATGAGGGCTTACCTTTTCACAATGACTAGCAGGGTGGGCCTTTTCTCGAGGTTACTTCTCATTGGGAATATTTTGTGAGGCATTTGCCTGTGCTAAATATGACCTACTGTGCATGGTTCAGCAGGTCTTTAAAGTAATTTATGGCTTGATGTATAATGCACATACGGTTAATGTAAAATAGACATACATAGTGCAGTGCAGTGGCTGTAAATTTTAGAAGTCCAAAATTCTTTCTCCAGAACAGAAGCAAAGGAGTTATTTTACACTGTAGAGTACTGAACTTCATTTAATGTAACTTGGAAGAAGGTATGGTTGATGAGCTGTCTACTTTTTTGATCATAGGCTAGAGAAAGGGAGAGGGAAGTGGGGAACGAAATTCAGAAAGTTAGTAGCTGTTCAGTGTACTACTTCATCTTGTAGATTAATATTAGATGGGCTCACTCTCACGCCAGTCTGTTTGTGCTGGATCACTGTGTGGCAAAGAATAAAAGATTTAGATACAACAGAGAATAAGTAACAGGGAACATAACATTATAGTACAATCAGAAGATAGTTCAGAGAGAAGAATGTCCACTGATGGCACCTGTTCCTTGAGATGATTAGTAGGGACTGGCTGACGTCCATTCTTCTCAAGCCTGAGACTCTTTGGAGGGGCAAGTTGCATTCCTGCTGCATATAAGCAGGAGTGTACCACGGTGTAGGAGCTACTTCAGAACACTTTGGACTTTCCAACATAGGCTTCTTTGTTCTTTAATGGCTTAGCTCTTGAATGCCATCACTGTGTTTATACAAGCCATTGGTTTGCGGTAATTGCCTTGACATGATGTTGCTGTAACTGTCACCATTGGTGAAGCTGTTATTTAGGGTTGTCCTGTTTTATGGGATAGAGCAGCATGAGCTAATATGAAATGTTGTAATTTGGCATCTGTGGTATTGTTGTACTGCAAAGTTTGGAGGAGATGGCTGTCTTGCCACGGATGATTCTCTTTGCCTGTTTGCTTTCATCAAGTATTAGTCCTCGCTGCACAGCGTGTTTCTTGAGAAAATAGAACTAGGTTGTCCTGTTGAAGTGAGAATAGGATCAGGTCTAGAATTTTTCTGTGTAGAAGCCTAGGATAACTGACACCTGCATTTCCATTTTCTGGGCACCTGTCCCTATTGCATAGAAGAATGATACTTATCTTTGGCGTGTGCCAACCCGCAGCTCGTTCCTGAGGAATGACTTCAGCATAAGTGAGTCAAGTATGAATCTTTTCATAGCCAATTGTAGAAAATATATTTGCAAATCATCCATATTGAAAAGAGCCAAGCTTATAGGGGATATGTTCAAGGGGAGTCCCCATGTGTCTTGGGATAGTAGATGGCATCTGTTTATATGTCTTTCTCTACATAATGTTTATAACTGTGGCAATTGCAGTGCATGGCTCTCTACAGAGATTTGTGGGCTGCCAAGGAAGATTTGTGGATTCCCTGACTGGTTCTTTCAACTGAATCTACATTCTAGATGTAGGACTTCTTTGAATGACTTGGATACCTTCCAGGATCCTTTGCTGTTCCTGAGGCATCATCTTTATCAGTCTTAGAATACTGGTCTACATTGTGATGGATGCCACTTACACCCTGCTCCCTGCTCGAGGTGACAGCTATTCCTTGATAACTGAAGCCACTACAGGGACAACAGCTCAGTCTCGAACTCTTGCAGGTAGAAATGAATTGTGCCTTTCCTCACCTTAACATAAAACAGAGGATTCAGAGAGGCGTGTGGGATGCCAGTATCTCCAGTGCTGTATTTATGATAAATTTTGTAAATGCCACAACTCCATCTTGCCCATTAATCTGTCTTTTACAGTGGGTCACAACAAATGCCTAGGAAAGAATACAGGAAACATCAAGCTTTTAGTGATATACCCCAGAATATTATCCTGCACTCTGGAAATACATATTTCAAGAATTATCAGAGCTGGATGCCATGCCTTTGTTTGTGAGTTTTAGAAGGATCTCTCTTCCAGGAATTTGTCGGCCTTTCTCTTTCAATCTGGCTAATTTCTTAGCATACATAATATCTAGAGGCATCATTGCATTTCATGTGCCTACTCTTTGCTCTGAAATACTACTGTACTGTGGCATGTTTTTACTAGTTTCATGCTCCAGGAAGTCCCTATGAAAACAGTGAAGGAAGTCAGGCCCAGTCCTTTTCTTCCTTCATGCCCTGGGCCTGGAGTTTTAGTCAAAGAATCCTCCTTGAGTCAGTAAATTTTCTACCATCCCCTGGAAGTTAAACTGTAATTCAGTCTGAAGTCATTTGCCAAGTATCTTCCTGCTAGACAGACTGGCATATAGAGATTGGATACTGGTGAGCCGTAGTCTGAAGTGTGATCAGAGTTGGTAGAGGAAATGATATCAAACACTTCAGTCCTGAGTAGTTGGACTCTGTTTCCCAGGCTTGGCCTCTTGAAGCACACACAGAGGAAGAACAAATCCTGCAGTTTTCTATGTGAATATCTTGGCTGGCGTCATTCCATTGCAGATCATATATATAAATAAGATAACTCGGACGTTGCTTTGACTGGGACTGCATGCCAGCTGGTGGTAAATGACCATTTACCTGAGAGTGATGGCAGAAGTCAGTTTTAGGTGGGTTTTTTTTCTGATACTCTCCAGGTGAAGTAAGAAAAGAGAAGGAAAGAACTGGTTAGTGTCTGCTGCCTGGGATACACTGGTCTAACAGTCATTCCTATTTTTGTAGTCTACCTTGAGTAAATCAAAAGGTTGTGCTGTTCTAGATGTCTTCTGGAAAACAGATTAGGCCCTTGAGATGAGCAGTAGAGTGCCATTCCTCTTTGCTTAACAGAAAAGTCCTTCACCCTGTTCTAAAATGCCAGTTGTGCCAACGGTGTAGACTTATCGGTGCCTGGGCCAGATCATCCTGGGGAGGAGGTTGACACTGGGAGAGTTACCAGAGCATAAAAAAGTGAGTAGGTGTTTCTTGAGGTTTCTTGGCTGGCTTTCAGCCAGCTTTCATGCTTTTCCCTCCTGTCCTTCATTCTTCTCACTTGGATACTCTCATATTGTGAAGTTATGGGCATTGCTACCTTTTTATGTATTTTCACATCCGCGGATATAAAATACTATCTCATTTGCCTGACAATTCTGAATTAACAGCTGTAGTATAGTAGACAATTAGTGATGTAAAGATAAGTAATGTATTCTTGCAATCTGAAGATCAGACAAATAATTACAATATCTCTAGAAAGATATATGAGTATTATTTTATATTTCTACATAGTTTAAACAGCTGGAGGTAGCCACATGATCACACAACCTGTTACTCATGGGGGATTTAACTACCCCAGTATCTACTGGAAGAGCAATGCTGCTAGCCAGAAGGCAGAGCATGTACGAGACAGAGGGGTACTGCTGTGGTTTCTAAAAAGAAAACCATGTCTCCCTAAATAGTCCAGAGTGGCTATTGCATCCAGGAGTTACTGGTTTTCCCACCATTGTGGGTTGGCCCTAGTAGGCAGCTAAGCACCACACAGCTGCTTGCTCCCGCTCCCCAGCGGGATAGGGAAGAGAATCAGAAGGGTGAAAGTGGGAAAAATTGTGAGTTCAGATAAAGGCAGTTTAATAGGTAAAGCAAAAACTGTGTAGGTTTAATAGGTAAAGCAAAATAAGGAATTCATTCACTGTTTCTCATTGGCAGGTTGACCTTCAGTCGTTTCCAGAAAAGCAGAGCTTCATCATGTGTTATGGTTGCTATGGAATATCCCTTTGGTCCATTGAGTCAGCTGTCCTGGCTGTGTCCTCTCCCAGTTTCTGTGCACCTGCAGCCCACTTGCTGGCGAGACAGTGTGGGAAACAGAGAAGGCCATGACACTGTTCAGCAATAGCTGAAACATGTATCAAACCACTGTTTTGGTCTCAAATCCAAAACATAGCACCATATGAGCTGCTATGAAGAAAATTAACTCCATCCCAGGCAAAACCAGTGCCCCCACTTATCATCAACCCATCTTGACCAACTACTTGTGTATGAACATTTTATCAGTGTAGGTCTTTGGCTATTCCATGATGGTAGCTTAATCTCTTTGCACCTGTGAAGTTCTTCTATAAAGGGATAGACTGCCACAGTCTGTGACAAAAAGATAGGTTGTTGACCTCCTTTCTGTGTTGCTTCATTTTCTCTCTGCAATTTCTCCATGACATTTTGAAGCGGAAGATGTTAGTTTTTGAAAAACCTGAGCTTTATTTGCTGTGAATTACATGGCTTCTGGAACTGTGGTGAATGGCAAATCTAGTTTGGTGTTCTCTGTAACCCCTATATCTACAACCTCATTCATTCAGGATCTCCCTCGTGAGCTCTGGCAGCCTTGTAAAGCAGAAAAGGTGTGAGCAGAGTGATACTATAGCTGCAGTTGTAAACAATTGCTTACATTTTTCCACCTATTGGGAATCCCATGTCCAACTGAAACTTGGTTAAAAATACTTCAGGTTCACACTTATTAGTTCCACCACTCTGAGAATATGTGTCCTTGTAGCTGGATGGGTGTATGTATATAATCATGGATATACGTATGTGTGTGTGTACATATATACGTAGATGTAGGTATGTACACACATATATAAGATCAAGGAATTGCAGATTGCTGTAACGGAAGGGAATGTTTAGAAGACTGACAAATCAGGCCAGTTTTAAATTTTAAAACAAAATCCTGCCAAATAAAATCATTAACAACACAGTTTGTGCTAATTGTTATCACAACATATATGAAAATACAAGTCTCTAACAATCATGTTCCAGGTTAGCTGTGAATGTATAAAACCATGGGGATGGTGCCATACAATTAGCACTGATGACTATGGTCTTTTGTTTCAGTCATTGAGTTCAAGGTGGTCAGATTTGAGAGCCCTGCGATGAGAGAAGCCAGAACTGAAACAGGCTTGTCTTCTCTTCTGCATTTCCTCTTCATGTTTTTATCCTCTTCGCCTCTCCCCAAAAGAGAGGGAAGGGATGTCTTACCGTCTCCTGATATTGCTTAACTTACTGTCTTTTGTCTTTCCAGATGCTTTTCTTGTGTGTCTCACAGAATGTTCTGCCTATTTGCAATCCCCTATCTGGTTAATAACTTGTGCTTATTTTGTTCTTTGGCAATTTGTTGTTGCTTGGAGGCTTACTGCATCTAAACATATCTTCATTTGTCCCTTTGGCAGTCATGTTACTCACATATTTACATAAAATATTTATGCATTGTATCAGGCTGTGTCATTACAGTGTTACAAAGTACTTGCATACTGTTTTTGATTACAGTGTCTTAGTACACTTCTTGCAGTACACTTACTTTACACGTTTGTTTGCAGTACTTTTAGTACACATTTGTGTTCAAGGCAAACTAATAATAATTTTACCCTGATTAGAACACTTAAAATTTCTAGGTCTCATGGATTTATGTTTGAACTGCAGTTATCATCTGTGTCAGGATGAGTTAGAGGTATGTAAGCTCTCTTACGCCTCATCCTTTGTATTCAGTAGTTTTTCCTGGCCGTGATTTTCTCAGGATCATTTTGAAGTTCCAAAGCTGCAGTGGAATTCCAGGATAGAATTGGAATCAGGATGTTAATACATCTGATTTCTTGCCCAGACCTCATGGGTTTGGATTTTTTGTGGGTTTGTTTGTTTGGGTTTTTTTTGGGGGTGAGGTGGGAAAACAGTTCCTTATACAGTATTTGTCTGGGTTTTACAAAAAAAAAGGAGGATAGGATTACTTGACCCTTCTGATGATTTTCCACAGCAGTTTCTCTTATGAGGAAATCAAAAGGACATCACTATGTCTGTTCAGAGGTTGTTCAGATGGTTAAAAGGTTCCCAAGTGGTTCTGTCAGTTCTGCACTGTGTTCAAACCGCATTAGCGGAATTGTCAAAAAAAGATGCCATAGCTAAGTATTTGTAGAATAGCTATTGTTAATTCCATTCACCTTTTTAGAAACCAGTTTGTTATTGCAAAGGCATGCAGGACTGATGTCGCATTTGTTTGGCAGAGCAGATTTCCTCGGAGGGTTTTAAAATCAACTTCCACTTACTTACTGTGTATGGCAGAGCTTTGTGAGCTTGCTCACATTGCGAATGTACGTCTAGAAAGTATCTAAAAGAAAGAAATGGAGAAAGTTCCTCTATATGTATGTATTGCTTAAATGCACATTCACTAGCCTTCCTTTGCCTCTCCTTCAGAATTCCTCCTACTAGGAGACGTGGGGTTAGAAGGAATTGAGAAGACAGGTTTTTTGCATTTCACGGCATAAGGTAAGGTGATGCATATTTCTGCTGATGTAAAAGGCATTCAGATGAAATGCTACTTCTATATGCGGACACCAACACACAGAAAGTGGGCACACAGTGTGAATGTGAGTAAAGCATGCCATTTCAAAGAAATATACATGAGTAATATTTCTTTCATCATATGTACGAGAAAATTCCGAACAGTAGGTAAAGAAGCTTCATAAGAGAAAAAAAAATGTACAGTGAAAGATAGGAAAGATTTGTTAAAAGATAGAGCAAGGCAATTAAGAGCCTATAGTTTCAACTACCTCATGTATTTTCTTGATAAAAACATACAGTCGCTTTTTTCAGGAATGTTTAGAGACTGTTTTACATCTTGAAATATATATATTCATGGAGTTTCTTTTCATTTTTCTGTATTGGGATTTCTAAATAATACTGACAGTACTTTCATTTTCAGTAGAACTACCCAGAACCTCAGGAAGGCTGTGGGTTTTTTTCCCTTTTGTCTGTCCTTTGTTTTTCCTTGAAACCAAGTTGTATTACGTAATCTAGGTGTTTGGATAGTTGTAGTCTTTTATTTCCAGAGTCTGAAGCCATGCAGATCATCCACAAGGTTGTTTGCTAAAAGAATGATGAGTACCTAAATCACCAAAGTAGATTTCAGAATTCCTTGCACTGGCTCATGAAATAGGGAAATTAATTCTACCTAAATAAAGTAGCATGTTCCTTTACATTAATAATTCTAATTACAATAGAAGCTGTTTCAGTTCTGTGGAATTTTGTTTGGTATAATACTCTCTTCTGCCTTTCTATAAGCTGTAAGCTGCCTCTTTTTGAAGACTTTTCTCTTTGTATTTTAGTGTGTACCTATCCCAAGTAAACCTGAACATTTAAGCTGTTAATTGGCTCTCATTCGGCTTAGGAATGTCTGACTAGTTTCTACCACTTTAAAAATAATCTTCCTATCAAAAGTTGACAGTTTTCAGCCTTCATTTTAATACTGCTACCACTTTGATACTTGTTCTTTAATTCTCAGAAAATTGGATGCTAAAATAAAAGCTTCTTTGCATCGTGTCAGTCTTTAGCATTGTCATGTATAATTTCTGTTCTTTGATGCATCTGAAAGTTTTAGATGCAGCTTTTTGACATTGATTTTGTTGTTGTACCCTGAAAAGTAAGAAATGAAATAAATTCTTAAGTTTCTGAAGTATGCGTCATAAAGGCAAAACAGCCATGAAAAGAACCAGATAAAGCAAATTACTGTATACTTTTGACTTGTAATCTGGCTAGATATTTTTGCTTTCAAACTTTAGATCAGCCTTTTGAGCAATTCCAGTGTAATTTTCATTCTAGATGTATGACATCATGTGTCCCTGCACTGGGAAATTATATCAGTAAAAACGATCTCATTGATTATAGGTTCCTCAGTTTTCCAGAAAGCTTTCAAGAGAATCCTTAACCAGAAGTTTGAGAAACTAAGCAGCCATGACACAAGTAGAAGGGTACTGAATGGATGAACAGATTGCTAAAACTTAAAAAACGGAGAGTAGGAATATATGCTAAATTTTTGCAGTGGAGGAACATTGTCTTTGGAGATCTGCAGCAGTCTGTGCTGAGACCTGTTCGTATAGCACAGGTCTTGCACAACACACATGGCTTGTACTATCAAAGAAAAGACCTGGAAAAGGGCTGTGCAGGGGATTGGAGGTCTGATATTTCAAAAGAATAAAGAATTAGGATCAATTGAATAATTTCAGAAGGACTTTCTGATGCTGAGTGATGAGACAAATAGAGTGGCAAATGAAATCCAGGTTACAGAAATGTAAGGTATGTTAAAACAGAACAGAATAATTCAGTTGGAAGGGACTTTCAGTGATCATCTAGTCCAACTGCTGTGTTCTCCTTTTGAAAGATAGAAAGTCCCTCAATATTTTTCCTTGATGCTTTCTTTGTTCCATCAAAATGCCATTAAATTAATCTATGAGATTCACCTCCTGGTGTTCTCTGTTGTCCTTATGCTTCTTCAGCTATCTCTGTATTGTTAAATGCTCTAGATCAAAAAGGTGTTCTTACTTTACCTTTGCATGTGTAAGCCCTACAGAAAGTTTCCCAAACTCTTCATTTCCATGGTGGGAAGTGGGTTCTGTTGTTTCAGTGTGGAATTTGTCTTAACACATGTCGTGTTGTGTTTGATCCTCTTATGTTACCAGCATTTTACTGGTACTTGAGTGACCTCAGTAGCTGCGTTCTTTAACATCTCGCCTCAGACATCGTGCTATAAAGTCACACATCAAGCACTGCACCATTCCCAAAGTCTGCAGTCACTTTTATAATGGAACTTTTCAAACTGCCACTGTTTAATTGATGGTTGGGTAGTGCGTGCCATCAGCTGTTAGAATACTTACGTGAGCCCTTGAAAAAAGTGGTTTCTAGTCTATACATACATTAGATAGAAAAGGCAAGTCTTTTCTACATATGTCTCTGCATCTGAAAGGAACTGATTGAAGGTGGCATTGGTACAGAAATTGCAGTGGGCATGTTTTGCCTTATGCAGTCGTAGTGGGGCAGGGATTAGAGCATTTCACCTGTGGACATGCAAGGGAAGGCTGCAGTCTTTTGTGATTAGGACAAACACACCCTTTGTTAAAATGCACTTGTGAATTATCCAAGGAATTATCCACCATTACTGGTAAGGAGAAATTTTCCCCTTGGTTTTGAAAACTACAATCACAAGAAGGACCTTCAAAAATGCAACTAAGCAAGAATATCAGGGTAAAGAAGGGATTGGAGATGTAACAGCCCTTTCAGTTGAGAAGCCATAGAAGATGTTGGATGAGGGTTAAAAGTAACATTGGAGATAAACTTTGTTTCTTTCCCTAGCTACAATGTGCCGTGTTTATGAACGCTGATAGGACAATTCCCCTACATAATGCTGAATTAGAGTTTCACAGACAGGAGCTTGATGAAAAGAGAATTTATATTTGAGTCTTGAGTTAAGCCATACTGTAAAAAGCTGTAAAATCATTGACTCCAGCAACAGATGCAAGGTAGATAGTGAATATTTTGGTTTTATGCTACATTTTTTTGCATATTTTTGTAAATTAGTTGAAGCAGTTAAAAAGTAAATGTGACGTGAGCAAATTTTATCTCAAATGGAGTTCAATAGCTATTCATCAAACCAGATTTTAATGTGGAAAGTAACATTTATTTTATAGAGAGTGGAAGATAATATACTATTCACAATTTGGGAAAATTCAATGAACTCATTTTTTAAAAAAGTTTTTCTAAGAACTTAAATACCTTCCTAAGGAGATTGCTTGTATTCTGGTTATTAAAAAAAAAAAAAGTGTGATGTCATATTGTAGCTAGGTAGGGTCCGGTGGTTCTTTAATTGTTCCTATATTGGGACCTAGATTGTAGCCGCATGCTGAGTAGCTATTAAGGCAGTGAGAGAACTCTGGCAGGAGGATTGATGTGGTACACCAGGACATGTTTTTTTGCCCTAAACTTGTGTTGGACTACTGTAGTTGCTGCTTCTATTTTATGGGTTGACTGCAGTTCCTCTTTCCAGGCAGAACACCTGGCACATCCACAGTTTTCCCTGTTTGGGCCCTTTTGGTTTCTTTAGGTCTGTTGGTGTGAGATTCTGCAACTGCTTCACAGTGATAAAATCCTTTTCTGCTTTCACCTTGTTTTTGTAAGTGCTATAAGGAAGATGGAAAACATGCAGCAAATGGTCTATAATAGCCAAATTCTCTGCATTGCTATAGTTTGGGTAATTTATGAAAATTTTTAGCTTTAACTGCTTTGAAATATGTAAATTTTTCAAAGTTTGCTAATTTATAAAACTCTCTTTTGGAGATTTTTTTTAGCGTAAATTTTCAGTGGCTTCATAAGGTTCCTTCCTTATAAAATCAATATCCTCCTTTTAATTATTATTTAATTTATTAAGTGAAACATTGAGATTTTTACATAGTTTATACCAAAGATCATTGTTTATGATTATGTGATATTGTTTATGACTATGATTATGGTTATGTGAAGCTAATGCCCAGACTAACATATGCACTAGGCAGACCTTTGGTAATTTTACTCATAAAATTATACTTTACATTTTTATTATTAGGGTTACTTGTGATAAGAATTTTCTTAACAGTTCTGTAGAAGTCAGGATTTTCTAATGACTGTGAGCATTCTGCCTTATTCAATCTTTGTCTTTTCTCTTAAGACTGAATGTTAGTTTCACAGTGGCTAAAAAGAAGTAAAGTGACAGAGATATCCATGCATAATAAAATAAAAGTGACAGATATCTCCAAAGGCAGGTCACCAGGTCCGTGATAACTGAGATGAACGCAACTCCCTGAAAAACTTAACACTATTCGCATTCAGCAAAGCATTAATTTGGGGAATTTAATGTTTTCTCATAAGGCTGATGTTTATGGATCCTTACTAAAACAGGTGAAACTAAGAACTGTAATTAATTGCATGAAACTGGCTTAGGAATGAGGTGTGAGATTTTTTATTACTTGACATAGTTACAAATGCTGCGTTGCAATCTACCGAATACAGGGAAGCATCCTTCAGAGGTAGCCAGTTACCAGTAGTGCTTCTTCTGCACCAAACACTTTAAATATGTATCTCAAAGTTTGAAATGGTTATTGGTTCTGAGGGAGTGACACAGAACCTTCACTGCGCTGATAATTGAAAATTACCATTTCAGTAAAACAACAAAAAAAAATACCCACAGCTCGTTTATGCTTAGTTATCTTTTGGGAATGCAAAGTAAGTATAAGGTGGTGTTTTGGTTTTTTTAACTTTTGTTCATAAGAAATTGCCACATTATTAGCTGCATGTCCATCTGTTTGTCTTGCTATTTTTTAGCACATCTTGCTGACTGGGTTCTTTGCCCTCGTCTGGATCAATTCCCTGGGCCTACACAGAACAAGAAGTTGATTTTATGTGGCATTTCCAGTAAGACCATTTAAAAAAATGATTCTAAGGTAGTTATATTTTTCATAGAGGAATATAAGTAAGCATGTTAATTTTACTGTTTACTAAGCATGGAAGTGGGATCATGAATCTATCTTTGCTTGGCATATTTATTTTCTTAATATGCCATTTAAAATTTATATAGCCCAAAATGTTTTCTGTTACTTATGTTGTTTTTTTTGTAATAAATGAGTGTATAACACTGATTCTGTAAGTAAATATGAATTATATTGACATATTTCCTCCATATTTTTTGTTAAACCATAGAATAATTAACGAATGCAAATTACCTGCTTATCTTTACTAGTATAAGAAGAAGATTTAAAGTGGAGCTGGCTGTTTGAGAATGTATATGCAAATCATTGTTCCAAATGTTGATGATTACTTGAAAAGAAAGCAAGCTATCTGAGGTATAGGCTTACTTTAAGAATATGTCACAAGTAGAAATAAACAAAACAAACAAAAAACACTGATGTAATCCATGAAACTATACAAATATATTTAGTGTATCTTTTTGAAAGTTGTCTTGCCAGATATGGACCAAACAGATAATTAAATGGACTGTGGTTATGTGAAAATTTAAGTTTATGCTTACCATTATGTTTGCCATTGATCCCACTGCAGTCTAGGAAGTACAAAAAATATATAGTCTAGTTCATGTGTATATCCTTGCAAGATGGTGGCTTGAGAAACCAGCTCTGTCACTGTGAGTAATTTGGAGTAACAGAGTGTAATGTATCTGTCAATGTTAAAACTGTTTAAAATTTAAGGTGTGTGATCTATGGTATTTTGTTTGGCCTAGAGTGTAAAGTACCAACATGCAGTATGGATAGACAGACTTAGAATCACAGGATCATGGAATAGTTTGAGTTGGAAGGGACCTTTAAAGGTCATCTAGTCCAACCTCCCCTGCAATAAGCAAGGATGTGTTATTTAGAAAAGTAACACAGAATACTTCAAATTTTGCAGGGCATTCACACAAATTAGATGTTTTTGTTATTTCATTCTTTTTGTTGAAACAATAGGAATGTAAGATAGTTAATCAGAAATTGATTGCATAATTCTTTAAAGTCCATATCACGAAGTCTACATATAATGCTTTGTGCGGACCATTTCATATATATCTCTGTATCCCAGTCCACATCTATTTGATTAAAATGCATAGATGTAATATATAGATACTTATATGATTTGCCATTCTAAACCATAGTTTGAGGATTAACCAAGTATCTGTCCAAGACTGCCCACATATTTATCTCAGATTATTTGAACATGAGTGAAGAAACATCATCATCATCACCAATTTCATGAAGAGAAGGCACCTGGTACTCGCCAGAGAACCACTGACTGGCAATGAGAGGTGCATTAAATCTATTCCCTTGCAGTGAAAGACAAGGGAAGGATACAAGATCCTTGCAATATATGGGGATATAAAATGCTACTTGAGCAAAGACATACACTTATATGCGTAAGAATCTCTTTTTATCTGTTGGCCTCTCCTGTAGAGGTTACATTGTATGATTAAATGGGTCTACTGATTTCCTGTACCATCTTGGGGAATGTGTTACTGGAAAATATTCAGTGTGTACAGATTTGTTGCTCACAGAGGTAGTCTTCCACATCTTAAATGCTATTCTCCTTAACCTGTAACCTCCATGTTAAGCATCAAGAGCAGAGGTGATATCTGCCTATGGCAGATCGGCTAATAAAACAGCAGCCCCAAAATGTTCCTTCTTTGTTCAAGGTCTGTTGTGGCAGTGAGATTACTTCCATTAGTTGATCTCAGAATAAGGTCAAACTTTCCTACAGTACTTTCCTGCTCTTGTCCTGGTCTCTCAATGTACGGCCTTCACATGAAGTGTCGTTACAATGTGCCCCAAGGATTGAACAACTTCCCCAGCAACAGTCCAAAGACCTTTTTATTCAACTCCTTCCAGACAGTTTCTGAATGTGGAACCTGAAGATGAGTCATTGACTTCGTGTTTGGCAGTCACTTGGCCATCCATGTGGCCGTGGAAGGAGTATTCCTGTGCGCTGCTGGATGTTGGATATCACAAATACAACACTCAGTTTCTGTCTTCCCTGACTTCCCAGTCTTCAGCTAACGACTTATTCAGGGACCCCGTCATGGAAATTAGTGTGGCTGGAGGGAACTTCTCTTCTGTCCCTGGGTGTCAAAGTACCAGTCCCTCCTTGATTCAGTCTTAAAAATTTAAGGAGAACACAAGGATCTGAAAATATTGCTTCTCTTCCTGTACCATTCTCTGGAGAAAATCTGAATATAGTATTGGCCAGAACTTTTCTTCTTGAACTATTTCAGTAGTCTGCTATTTCAGTAGTCTAATCACTTTTGTTTCCTCTGTCCTGGGGCAGCCAGTAGAGACTTGGGGAATTTAGGGAGATATCTGTATATATTGTGACATGCATACAGGTATGTATCAGGCTATATGTCTGTTTCACTCATTTTTTTTTCTTCTTTTGGGACTATTGTATAGAAGGCAGCCAAGGAGGATTAAATTTTAAGCTATTGTTAGTAAACCAGTATGTCCTTGACTTTAGAAAAAGCTTAAATCCAAGCACATAAGCACAGTTAATTAGGAAAGAGAAGTACATTAAGTATCCACTAGAGTTTGTTTGAGAATATAAAAATTATGCAGCCAAGCCCAGAATCAAATTTTAAGCATCCTATGAGGAAGGTAAAAACAGCTAATTATAAAGTAGAACAACCACAATTAAAGAAAAAGAGCCCCAAAGATTCTGAAAATCGTTCTGAAAATCTGAAAGGCTTGGTTGGCACTGACTACTCATATGTTACTGGTCATCCTTTAAGGCCTCTTCCTGTCAATATTCCAGGAAACGTGACGGATATTTCTTTAGAAAATACTATAAACAGTGCAGAGAGCTGTAAGTCATGGTTGAACTGGGTATGCAGGTAGTTGTACTGTGAATAAAAGGGTCAGTTCTGTTTTGTGCAGTAGCTGACCATGACACCACACTTTTACACTGATTTTGGTGCTTATCTGCTCTGATGGATTAAAAGAAGTGTAACAGAGTAGATCAGAGGCTGTCAAACACCTTTATCTTAGGAAATGGACAGTGAATTCCTGGAAGTTCATAAAGTCATAGAATCATAGAATGGTTAGAGTTGGAAGGGATCTTAAAGATCACCCAGTCACCCACTGCTGCTGGAGAAGAGAGTTGCTGCCTCCCAGCAGCTGGGACTGGGACTGCTAAGCTGCTCTGGGACTGGGTTGCGAAGCACCAGGTTCAAATGTCAGACAGCAGCACCGCTACGACGGAGTGGACCAAACCCAGAGGAGAATCTAGATCAGCTCAGCATAACGTGATAAAAGTATTTCATCTCTGCTTTCAAGAAGTCCAGTTAAGTAGGATCATAGAATCATAGAACGGTTCGGGTTAGAAGGGACCTTAGAGATCATCCAGTTCCACCCCCCTGCCATGGGCAGGGACACCTCCCACTAGACCAGGTTGCTCAGAGCCCCATCCAGCCTGGCCTTGAACACTTCCAGGGATGGGGCATCCACAGCTTCCCTGGGCAACCTGTTCCAGTGCCTCACCACCCTCACAGTAAAGAATTTCTTCCTAATATCCAATCTAAATCTCCCCTCTTTCAGTTTAAAACCGTTACCCCTCATGCTATCGCTACACTCCCTGACAAAGAGCCCCTCCCCATCTTTCCTGTAGGCCCCCTTTAAGTACTGGAAGGCTGCTGTAATGTCTCCCTGGAGCCTTCTCTTCTCCAGGCTGAACAACCCCAACTCTCTCAGCCTGTCCTCAGAAGAGAAGTGCTCCAGCCCTCTGATCACCTTTATGACCCTCCTCTGGAACCACTCCAACAGGCCCAAGTTGTTTCCTGCTGGAGGGGCTGATCTGTGGCTTGGGTCTATGTTTGGTGCTGCAGTCGTTTGCTAACAGCCGATGGACTGGGTGTTTTGACTGCACCGCTAAAAATGAAGCAGCCTGCTTAGGTGGTGTAGTTACTCAGACAGTAAAGGAGATGATCATATGAAGTAGGATGCAGCTGTTCTCACTTCAGCTGATGCAAATCCAACTAAATGTGAGGAGTAGAGATGTAAAGTAAAAAGTTTTGACTAAATAACAGGGAAAAGGACTTTTAACCATAACTCTTTAACCATAACCAACCATTACGTTGACCAGTTATTCTGAAGTTATTATGAATTACCAGTTCACTAAAGGAGAAACTCAGCCTTTTGTTGATAATGTTTATTACTAAAATCAAATCAATTGTCTCTTGTTTTGCACAATGAGAGCAGCTCAGTAGAGCCTACTTTTGTTGCCTGTTTCTGTACTTGGCTTTTCTTTTTTTTTTTCTTCAAAGTAGCATGTCAGGATGGGATACCTGATTATAATAAACATTACTCCGGATAGCACTCCAGAAAGAATGCTAGGCATGCTTTTATTTCTTGTTTAAACTAATTCAGCTGTTTATTTTCCAAGTATGTTATAACTTTGCTTAATAAGGTAGGGTGTCAGATTCTTAAAGGCTGCCAAAATTATCAATTTATATCTGTCAGTTTTAAGTCAACAGTTTTACTATAGTTACTCTGCTTGCTGTGGTTACCCACAGCTCAGCCTTGTGGATAACCCTTCAAAATACTAGATAATTAAACTATTCCCATACCTAATTTACGCATTTCAGTCAAACAAGAAATAGCTTATGGTCTATTCCCTGGTTGATTATAGATTCTTCTATATTAAAAGGGCTACACTTATAATTTACTTGCTTATGCCAGATGGCAAGTTCCTAATTAAATACACTTTTCATGTACCTAAATTTTCTGCTTGCATTTTGGCAAAGCTAAAATCTCAGTAGGGCCAACAGATTGTTGGGGCATGTTATTAACATTAATAATTGTTACTCTTAACAGTCTTTGTAGTGAGTGGTAGCTCAAAAATGATCTGATGGATCAAGGGCTGTGACTTAACCTTTGGTACTAAAGCTCTACCTCTGTACAAGTTCAGAACTTCAAAACCAGACTGTTAAAGATGATTTGCTGTACACTTCTACTCTTGCTCTTTAAAGGCTGTTGGGGTTTCTACCAAAGAAGGTCAGAGCACAAATTGCTATTTTATTATTGTGGTTGGTGAGAAAAGTTGTTTGTCCTTTTTCTCCTTCCTTTCCATTGTCCTTCTTTTTGTCTTCCTCGAACATCAGAAGGAGTAAAAACTCCTGAGGATCTCAGCTAAATGCTGAGCTTCCATCGTCTGCCTGATGAGGACAATCGTCTTGACCCAGAAAAGTGACTCTGAGTTAAGTGCATCACCCTGGCATTCTTAAAGATGGTTCAGTATGGAGTCTTCATGAAGTGATCTCAGGAAATCATCAGTCAAATTATATTTTTAAATATAGCTGCATTTTGTTAACCAAAGATTGCCGAGGCCTTCAAGGTGAGGAATTCTTTCTGTGAACTGTTGTGCTGGGTTGACTCTGTACCTGCGTGGTACAGGTCTAAACTGACCTTAGCAGTTTAGAAGTGAGGGACTCGCACTCAGTTCCAGAGTGAAAGATGGAAACGCTACAAAGTACTGTATACTTCTAGTTTCTGAAATAATAGCTAACGTATATGTGTTTTAAGCTGCTTTACTTTATAGCACTAAAAATGCTTTTTATTGTGCCTTTTCTCCGCCCCCGCCCCCCCCTTTTTTGGTATTTTAAAATGCTAAGGCTTTTTCCCTGACATTCTTTCAGTGAGTCATCGGGTGTAGTATCATTTTGAGTGCAAAATTAAGAGTAATCTACTTCAGAACAGTTTTACAATGGCAACTTGTAAAATGGAAAATCATTAATCATTCGGTGTTTTATAGAATAGTTTTAAAGGAAAAGTAAAATGCTTTGGGAACATGACTTTTTCTTCGCTAACAAAGAAAACTGCAGGAGATAATCTGTATTGGATAAAAGCATTTCCTACACTGTCTGCAAGAAATTGTTTCATTCAGTAACAGTGGAAATGTGTCTGATTTCAGAGAATACATTATTTGGTTATAATGTGACTTATACTATGCAAACTGTTGAAGAAAAGTGTATCGTTTTGTCCAGTAGCTAATTCATCCTACAGCATATGATGCCAGTGTAGACATAGGTGGGTATGGCAGATTGCCTGACTTGGGGGCTTTTTGTTCTTACTTGCTGTGTTCCATTAATAAGAGTGACTGAATCAGGTAAGACCTCATGGAAGCAGAGAAGGTTGTTCATGCCTTAAAAGACATTGAAAAATACTCCAGAAAAGACAATGTCAGAAAACACAAGTTTACCAAGGAGTAAAAAGGCAGAGAGAAACATGGCAAGAGTCTAGGAGCCTGCAGCTCCAGAGGAACAGCCAAGAGGAGAAGTTGCTGTAAAGGCCACAGAGCTGCAAGTTGGATTTCACAGGTGATAAAATGGAAACCTCCTTGATTCTGGAGGAAACTTCAGAGTTTCCCGCAACTCATAAAATTGCTGAGGGGACAGACATCAGGTCTGAAATCCAGGATTCTCTTTAAGCAAGGGTTCTCTTTGACCAAAGAGAAATGAGCAGGAAATTACTTGTTTGTAAGCTTTCCTCTATTTATATTTTGCCTTACCTGGCTGCTTCCAGGTTCTCTATTTAAAAAAAAAAAACAACAAAAAAAAACAAAAAAAAACAAAAAAAAGTTATATTTTATTGTGTAATTGAGATTTAAAAACTCATGATTTACTTTGAGGAGCTCATTGTAAGAGAAAGTTTTAAGCAGATCCTCTGCAAAGTTCTGTTTTATATGTGTAAATATAAAGACAAATTGTTTAGAAATAGATCATGTAACTTTCTTATACAGCTGAAGCCTTCAATTATTCCTGTTTGTCTTTTACACTGAATATTCATCAAAACATGTGAACATGAGCAATCATGTAAAATGAAAATTTTTAAAACTTCTTTTTTGTCTAGATTATTGCTAAATAAAATTTAGGTATAGATTCTGTATGTGCTTGTTTTGCACACATTGATTTATACTAACATCCTTATTTCTCTTGGAGCAAGATTTAGTTAGGTAAATGACTACATTTTACATATTAGCTAAAACTTACCTTTGGGTTAACTCCTCCTTCATTTTTATTTATTTTCTTCTGCTTTCTTCTGTTAGCTTTTAAATTTTAGTTCATTTTTTGGAAGTACTTCTGAGATTTTGAAAGCTGAACCTGTGCAACAAAAGAGATTAAGAATTATTAAGAATTTATTAATTTAATTTATACTAGCTAAACAGCCACTCTTACTATTCTCTCTCTTTGAGCATTCATGCTAGTCTGTAGTATGACCATTGCACAAGAACTTTTTCCACTTGTTTAACAGGGAAGAAGCAATGTATTAACACTCTATCTTTTCTCTTAAATATTTAACTAGTGTTCCATCTTTTTATCATGGTTATTGATGACTGCAGTTTTAAGAAAATTAAACTAATGCAGGTTCCTCCTATGGAAATAATTCAATAGTCAGTTGCTCCAAATATAAAATTGCAATCCACTAAAACTTTCTGGGCATTGAGTCTGTCAGGGAATGAGCTCAGGGACCATGATTCCTGTTACAATGTCCTGGCCAGAGCACTGGAATTTTTTATGTTTCCACCTCTCTTCTCCTAAATTTTTTGGAACAGGAAACACTTTTCTTGTGTGCCTAAATTTTTTTTTTTTTTTTTTTTTTTTTCTTCCTTCTCTCATGCTTCCTTGCTTTCTGGGAAGATGCATGCTGGTACTGAATGAAAAAAACTATTCTACCTAATGAAGTAGACACTGAATCACGAGATTTAAACAGAGTTTTAGATGGTTTTGTATGCTGTTATTTCAAATGCAGATTAGATACATCTGCTTTATTACATCAGAAGTATGTATTATGTTACCGAAAAATAACATTTAATGATAAAATAAACTGGGGGGACCTGTATTTCTCTTGATCAGTTATACTTCTGATGTGTCTGTGAGTAGGGAAGGCAAAAAGAAATAGGAAGAAAGCAAAAGAGAGTGGTAAACTCATCATATTCTTTAGGGTTTGTATCTGTACAAAGCCTTATGCAATATGAGAATATGGGTACAGATGCAGAGCTTCCAAGACCTATTAAACCTATTCAACTATGGAGGGTCAGTCGTTCAGTTTTCTGTTTCATACAGCCACCTATACGGGCTGATAGCCATGCATTTCACTTGAATTCTTCAGATACCCCAAGGCAGAAGACTAGACTATACTGCTGTGGACGTTTAATGGGTTTGAGGTTTTTGCTTTTGTTTTTAGTGAAGGACAAGTGATGTAGAAGGAAATGTTATGACCGTAGGACGTGAAACATGGTTTTCTGTTGATTGTCAGTGTTGTTGACATCTGTTGTAGAAGTGATTTGACAGACTGTATTGAATACAACTGTAAGTACAGTCACTGTTCTGCCTGTCACAGAGTGCTTGCAGATGGAGCTGTGAGTAGGTGCGCAGTGAATCATACGCTAAAATAAAAATGCCAATGCACAAAATAACGAACCTGTTAGAAAGTGCTTTACTCTACTCCCCTGACCAGAATATTGTAGAGTTTCATATAAACCAAAGTACACATTTGTGGTTTTCTTCCTGAGAAAAAGCTCACACTTAACTTTCTCAAGCCAACAGTAGTTGAATTTCATACTTAGGCGAATTCTTGAATTGTACCAGCCGTGCAATAGGACAAAATCATTCCAAATCTACTTGGACATTTGAAGTTTGGTGGGATTTTTTTTTTCTCCCCACTACTAAGGTAGGCAACATCTTCTGCCTTTAAGATACTACTACAGCAGGGACTCTCCGTTGTGTCTTCCAGTCTGCATGCAAGCCACAGACTCCAAATTAGTCTTCCCTTCCTCAGCTGGGCTCTTTGAAAGGGTCCACAAACCTGAGCTTGCTTTATTGCTCTTAGAAAAGCAGTTTGTGCTGTCTTACCTCTGTTCCACTTCACCTGTCAGGCTCATCTTCCCACAGAGTACAGCAGTGAGCGCAAAGTAGACGTGCAGCTTTTCACTTGCTGCCTCGCTGCTTAACCTCTTTAAAGGGTCGTACAGAATTAAACCCGCAGAAAGTAAATAGCTTTTAATCAAATTGTGTGAAGGTGAAATGCAAGCGGAAGATCCAAGAGGAGGAGGAGCGTGGCAGCAAGGAGCTGAAGCAGATATTGAAATACTGCTAAGTGTATAAGTATAGTGTATAAGTATATATAATAAGTAAGGCAGTAGACCCACAGCCAGTTGTTTGTGCTCATAAATGGAAAAAATTCCTAGAAACCAGACTCCAGGACCTGCTGTGCACTGACATGATGGGCAGTTGGATAATTATTTATAGTAAGTCATCTTATTTTCATCTTGTTTTGCATAGTGATTTTCAGATTTTTCTGGTTTTGTTTATTCTTGTTCATACTCTAATAAAACATAAATATTCTGAGTTTGAAAGCTGTTTTGGACCTCCTTATAGATATCATTTTAATGGGACAGTCTAGGCGGATCTCCCTTAAAGCCTTGTATATCTGGGGGTCCTGGGCTTATATTCCAAAAGGTTCCTATTGGAGTATTTTCCACCTTGTTTAGCTATTTAAAACAATTACATTTTTATAGCTCTAATAGGTGCAACAGTAACTTTCAGATGTTTCTTTCTATTTATACCTGAAAGATACGGTCCTCCTTTGGCCCACTGTTTTGCTCAGGTTTAGAAGATGACATCCCTTTCTAGATATTCACCATAGCCCTATTCTTAGGAAGGGGCGAGGTCTCAATCTGTCAATAAATGGCCTTCTGTCTTACCCCTTACAAATTTAAAAAACACATCAAACATAACCAACTCAACATGCTTTGGAGGGAAACACTGAAACAATTGTTTCCGACAGTTCTTGTTTCATGTCATATTAGAGCCTCTAACAGCAGCGGGAAGTCAGGAGAACTGGAAAAAATCTTTTTTTGGAGAGGTGATCTTTCTGTTGCATCGTTACTCAAGCTCACAAGTGATAAACATGCACAAGAACAAGAATCAAGAAGACTTGGACATTTCCCCTTAGTCCTTGGAAGTCCAGAGATGTCTAGTAACTAGTTACTTTTTATGTTTTCTGACCATTAATAAAATTACCCCCCATTTTAATTGCTTGAGAATGTGGTTATTTTGGGGTTTTGCATTCAGTGATTCTAATAGATAAATATTTGTATATGATTTTTTTTTTTTGCATTTGTTAATTCTAATAGGTATATATGTTCATGTGAATTTTAGTTTTTTTTCCAAAGTATGTGCAATTTTGTCATTAATGGAAATTGCTTTTGCTGTATTACTTGACCTTTCTGAACCTTTATCAAGGTATTTTTTAATATTTCATATGGCAAAACTTCTGTTTCATCTGGAATTATACATCCATACAACCTAATTTTAGCCATATTTACTGTTTGCCACATCATTGCAATCATTCAGCGGTAGAGGACTTCTATTCTTAGTTATCTTCGTTATAAACTATCTCTTGCAGTGCCGCTTTGGGGATATGAGAGGCTTGGGTATATTTTGGTTTTTTTCTGAGGAGGGAGTGTGACTGACTGACTAATTTTAGGACACACAGAGAAATATACTGCAAATGAAGAGCATAATTCCAGTACTAGCCAGATACTCTTTTGACTGTACAGATGCTCTAAGCAGCATATAAGCCTCTATGGACACATCTGCCTTTTGACAAATAGAGATAATCTAACACGGAGAATCACAGAATCACAGAATGGTGGGGGTTGGAAGAGACCTCTGGAGATCATCTAGTCCAACCCCCCTGCTAGAGCAGGGTCACCTAGAGCAGGTTGCACAGGAACGCGTCCAGGTGGGTGTTGAATGTCTCTGGAGACGGAGACTCCACCACCTCTCTGGGTAGCCTGTGCCAGTGCTCTGCCACCCTCAATGTAAAGAAGTTCCTCCTCATGTTTAGGTGGAACTTCCTATGTTCAAGTTTGTGCCCATTACCTCTTGTCCTGTCGCTGGGCACCAGGAATTACATTTTTAATTTAGTAATTACTGATCTGTTCTCCCTGGTATGCTGGTCTCTTCTCCCTGGTATCCAGTGACAGGATGCATGGGAATGGTTCAAAGCTGCACCAGGGGAGGTTCAGACTGGACATTAGGAAGCATTTTTTTACTGAGAGGGTGGTCACACACTGGAACAGGCTTCCTAGAGAGGTGGTTGATGCCCCAAGCCTGTCAGTGTTTTAGAGGCATTTGGACATTGCCCTTAATGACATGCTTTTAACTTTTGGTCAGTCCTGAATTGGTCAGGCAGTTGGACTAGGTGATCATTGTAGGTCCCTTCAGATGGAAATAGTCTAGTCTAATCTAGTCTAAAATAAAGCCAAAATTTCTTATTATTAACTGTAAAATTCTTGTGTAGTACTTTATTACTAAGATAAATCTGTTTTCCATAGAGGCTAGAATATTATTCTTTTGCCCTAAATGCTCTTTGCTTAACAAATCCTTATCACGCTCTTTAAACATACCACAGACTTGCAAAGTATCTAATAAGTTAGGGAAGTTGATACAGATAGGACCAAATGGCTTCTATGTCTGTTTTAGTTAGATGAATTAGTTAAACTGATACGTGATAGTCATTGTCTCCTCTGCCATTGTGTTGTCTTGTACTTTGAGGGATAAGCAGATGTTCTTGAAATCTTGTAAATTTTTGCCATAATTCTAATTTTTTACTCTAAAAAAAAGTGACATCTTTTAATGACAGAATATTCAAACCACAATTTTTGTATCTATTTCCATTGTTTTGTCATGGTGTAAGTTTGCAAGTACTTCTAGTTGGTCAACTGCTGGTATGAGTGGACTCTGACAATGTGGAAGATGAATATGTTTGCTTAGTTACCTTTCCATGACTAAGTTGTCAGTCATGGACTATCAAAATCCAATTGAAAAGGAGATTGACAGTTTTTGGTGAGGAGCGGGACATCAGCATTCTTGAACTGTGAATATAATTACTTGACTGAGATAAATGTTTTTGTACAAATACAATGAAAACTCCTAATTGAAGTCATTGTTCATTATACTAATGCATTCTAATGCTAGATGGAATTTTAAACAGAAATATTTTTATTATTTTTCACATAGATTTTTGATGAATATTTATTTCTCATTACTGTAAACTGTGCAAGCAAATGTCATGAACATTTGTGTTCCGAACACGTTTTGGGTGTCCAGTGTATCATTTGAGTTCCACAATTTTAAGCTCAGTGGATTTTGGTCCATCACTTGTAAGAAGTTGTCAGTTAAAGTAGTCAGGAGGGCAATTCAGGAATATATCTTGTTCTTTCCCCATACTCATGAAAATTTTTCCTTTCTCTTTCTATTCTTTGCATTTAAATAGGAGGACAGCTGCCTTCAGATGATACAGAACTCATTAATGGTTGCTCTTGCTTCAGTCCTGCTTCATGAGAACTTCAGAAGATACTAACTGAGGTATTTGTTCTTTTCATTTTTAGAATTTCTACTTTGCATATGTTAGATAGGTAGAAGAGCAGACAAAAGACATAATGAATGTAGACAAAGAGTAATTATATGTAGAAAATAACATGAAAGATCTGTCCATAAAGAGAACTACTGGGTGATACAATCTAACCTCTTTCTATAGCTGGGCACTATGTTACTCAATCTTTTTTTATAAATTGATAAATCAAATAAATACAAATACACCAAAAGGAAACATATTAAAATGCCGTTAAAATGTTGCTTTTTGGGGATCTTCCATCCAGTTTTAGCTGATCCTCAGCTTTTCTCCAGGAATGGACAAAAGATTTTGCAGGAAATCCCTAGACCTTAATACCCAATCATCTAAATAATGACTGAATAATGAACCCTTCCAAACTATCTGGCATTTATAGTTTTCTTCCTCTAATACTTGCAGGGAATTTCAATTCAAGAAGAGCTTTGATGTTAACACAATATACAAATGCTTTCATCTTTCATAAATCCATGAGATTAAATAGAATGGCTGTTTTAAAGATATTGATAAATATTTTATTATGAAAAATATTTGTCATTTTTGTCAGATACCAGTGAATTAATTCCTTTATTTGGAAAAGAACTTCTCCATTTGTACATGTAAACAGAGTCTGATAAAGGATTAATAGTCGCAGAATTCATAAAGGGAAAAAAGTATCTTGTAAGCCAGTTGGATTTGTGTCAGACCTAAATTTATGATCTGCAGCTGTTGAACGTCTGATAGGAGCTTCATCTTCTAAAGCATGATAACAGTGTGAGTGCATGGCTAGAAAAAATGAAACATTGTGCTTTGGGAAATGAAATTGTCCAAACATATGGATGATGATTGCAATGCTTCACATAGCACAAAACTTTTATTCTATAAATCTGACAAATGTATGTTTTAATGCTTTTTTAAAATGCAGAGAGCTACCAGCACAGATTCTAAAATGTCATAGGATGAACAGAAAGTCTTTTGGTCAGTGTTTGTAGTCAGTTTAATGTAAGCAGTGCCAGGCTGGAATTCTTGTTTCTGCATTTGAGAACTTGAAGCTTAAATAGCACTCAAAAAAGATCTCTCAAAATTCCTATAATATCATCTTAAAAATATGTAATAGATGCGATTTTGTTTTTAATAGCTCTTGGTATTTATATGCATCTTTGCTAAATATCAAGAATGGCTTAACTTTTTTGGAAAGGTCGGTAATTGTTACTGTAGTTATTGTACAAAATTCATATGTACTATTATAGGTACATTATATGTATTTCCTTTTTTAAAAGAGACTTTATATACCAGCCAGTGTAGATTATAATGAGAGTAATATTAGCATTAAAATCAAAAGTTTTCAGAAAAACGAGTATTAAAATTCAGTTGGATGTTACATATGGATTCAGAAAAGAAAGCAAAAGTCTTTTTTGGTTCTAATTTTGCAACGTGTGCTGTTATCAGCTGACTAGGTTTTCACGTGCAGATTCTATGAAGTGCTGCATATTCTCAGATTTTAATAAAGCAGTTGGCGTTATGTGACAGGTTGGGCCATTTTAGTATGATTGGTTATGCCTTACAGTGGGGCAGTTCATTTCTGGAGTCACTACACAACTATTTGAGCAGTAGAATTAGCCGCTTATGTCACAGATTATAATTAGCTGTGTCTGTATGCCAAAGCAACAGGATGGAATGCAAAACACAGCCAAACATATGAACGAGTTTTCTTCCAGTGATATTTGGCCAGGCCTAAAATATCTTCCACTCCTGATTTGAAAGTAGTGGAAAAGTTAGACAATTCTCTCTTGGGAAGAGACAGATTGTAGTTTATTCAGAAGTTCAAATTGTTTCAGATCTCTAAGGTAAGTAGCAATTTTTTAAATTTCATTTTATGTCTGTATTAAAATATTAGCATATTAATAATTGAGTTGTTTTTTGTTTGTTACATGGATGTATTGAACTTCTCCCCCATCGTATTTTCTGTGCCACGTTTCAGGCTAATACTGCCCTCATTTAAGGATCATGTTAATGCATATGTGATTTATTTTAGGACCTAAATTCAAGTGTTCATTTTTATATACAATTATTATTTTAGATTCTGATAGTTTAATTATACTTTTGTTTTACAATTAAATGCAGTATTAAGTTGCATAGTTTAAACTTGCACTTGTGTAATATTAAGAAGCTAACTTTTAGTACCTTTTAAATCTTTTACAGTATCATTACTGTACTTAGATGTCTAATTTGCAGCAGTAAACCTCTGATGTTTGTAGTTCTAAATTCTTCTCAGTTTATTTAGCAAAGAATTGATTCATGCTTCTGATGAACACTTCTTTTTGACTTGACAAAGATGATGATAACAGTGATAATAACCTTCCATCTGAGGAACTGTTACCAAAATCAAATCAAGTTTAATTTCTGTGAAGTGTACTGGAATTAATAAGGAGCATCCAACTGTTTGTATACAGAACTCCTTTTACAAGTTTGTAATCTCCTTGAATTCAAATATACTTTCTCTTGGATAATTGATAATTTCTCTTGGATAACTAACTGAAAGAAAATTACTAACCAGGTATGAGGGGTCAGTGATTCATTATCAAATGATTTATTGGGTGATATTTGGTCTCCACCTAGTTGGTGATCTCCACCAACAGGTGCTCGCACTGCATATTCTATCACACATTAGAATGAGCACATAAGTTCCTAAAACAGGATATTGCCAAAGTGCAGGAATGCAATTTGACTGCATCAACACCAGTCAGCTAGGCTGCTTTTATAGCGATGTGGGTGGTTTGACCATATCTATCTTAAATCGCATCTTACTTGAGGAGGAGATGAATCATGTCCTAGAAGTGTATGCCTCTCTGCATTGTCTGTGGAGGGGGCCTAGGTAAGTATGGCTGGTGTTACCTGTGTTTCGTGAGATGAATTCTGGCCTGTGTAGCCACATCCAAATCAGTAATCCATGTGAATGAACTATAGTGACTTTGTGCCATAGAGTTCTGAAAGTTTGCAATCAGTTAAGATTTTGGAAGTTTTGGTTGTGATGCATAGTCACAACTGATGCCACTTTGGCTGAGATGAATGTCCCTTTATCTTCTAAACAAATGTGATATTCATATATTAGATATAGACCTCTTTTCCATTACGTAATGAAGAACAAATGGTCCTAGAATACCACCAAAGGGTAAGAACTACTGTGTGGAATTAAATTAAAAATACAAGGATCTAAATTAAGCCCAGCATTAGAGGGAACCATTTAAAATCTCTTTTTCTAAACCTTTACACTTTTGCTAATAATGTGCAACTTCTCCCGGTTGAAAACTCGGTGGTTAAAAGCAGGTTATATTTTAGTTCTTGTTCACAGTCATAAGGCTTTGGTAACAATATGAAGATACAATATTCATCCTTACTGTAATAGGTTTGTAATTATACAGATGTGTGATTATACTTAGTGTTGAGAATACTCATGCAAGAATGTATGTTTTAGGCTAAGGGAAGAGAGTTTTGGAGGAACAGTTGAAAGAAAGAAATGGATGTAGTGTATCACACAAACCCAAGCCTCTGTCAGAAGGCACAGAAAAGTTGGGTGTACGAAGATCCTCTTGCTTGAATAGCCTTGTGAGATTTACTCCTTCCTGTGAAAAGTAATGCCTTTTACATGAGATACAAATCCCAAGTCCTCACCTCTTACAGTTTTTAATTATTTTCATGACTTGGAATTCATTAAGCCACATTTCCTTTGGACTAATTTCTCAAAGTTGACTGTCTTAGATGTTTAACGAGCAGTGGCTGACGGTTTTCCATAACAGAGCCATTTACAGGGTCTTTCTCTCATACAGGTTTTCTGATATCTAATAAGGTCTTCTGGCCCATTGCAGTCTCTCAGTGGAGACATAAATGGAATTTCTTCTTCTCTCTTCTGTCTTATTTTCAGAAAGTTTGTAGGAATGTAGTATTTCTGAGACCTCCACTTGTCTGTTGAATTTGGTTGAAATTGGCCAAGCTTTTGAGCTTAAAAGCTATTGTAGGAGGGAGGGAAACGAATGGGAGACAGACAATTTAGTGACATAAAGGTGGTTGCTTTTTCATTTATTAAACCACACAAAAAGCACCATGGCAGTTTGGATGACAGGTTAATTTAATATCCTGGTCAAATTTTCAGCTTGGGTAATGATATTCTCACTATTTAATTCATCTTTAACTTTGGCTACCTGGGCCAGTCTTCTCATGAAACCTTTCTGTATACCTGCCAAAAGCTGTTAAACAGCTGCTGTATTTCATGCTGTGGTTGGTGGTGTTTCTGTGGTGGACAAAGTACTACTACTGTATAAGAATGTGAAGAGGAATATAAACTAAAGTACATTGATATTTTTTAAAATGGAGTATGGTACGTGCTAAGTGTTGGATATTGCTGGTATTAGCCATAAAACACATAGTTTTCACTAAGACATGTTGATTTGTGTGTGTACATATGTATATCCTGAAGGTTATCTGTAAGAATCACATACATGTGTGTTTTTTCAATAATGGAATCTAGACGTGGAATCCTCTTGTAGTAATGCCTGTTAAAACTCTTCAGTTTTTCCTTATTTATTTGATGTATGGTCAGTGCTCTGAGGAACAGAAGTCTTAGTACCTTTTCTTCACCTCAGCTTTTTCCAGTAGTGCGAGAGGTAGATAGTAAATTTTAGACAGACTTTTTTGCATCATTGGCTTATTAGTTATGGATACCAGTGGCTTTCAGAAGAGGCTGGCTGTGTAGTGTACATCAGCCTCTGCTTCATGTTAAAGTTTCACGGAGGTCCTGCTTTGAATGTCCTGGCTCTGGGAAGCCTTCGGCCTCTGTCGGTGATGGCTGCTGATGGAAGGAGGCGTCTCTGCAAAGTTCCACTGCACCTAACTTCCTCAGGTTTGAGGAAAAGGAGACTGAAGTAATAAGTGACTAAAAAACATGTTCTAGTAACACCAGATTGCTGAAAGCAGAATAAAGTGGAAGTGGCTCTAAAAAATAAATGTGGTGGAATGAAGCTGAGTCAGCAGAGTGCAGCTGTGGCAATGGACCCTAACTGCAGACCAGGCTGCATTAACGAGGCTATGTCCAAAGCTCTGTTCCAGTCCAGCTTTGAACTGGAATAGAAGATCTGCAGAGGTCCACTGCAGCCTCAATTTTTATGGAATTCTCAGAATTTGTTCAGAAAGATTTTCCTGAATATTCCATTTATTGTTATTATTATTTACCTACTGGTCTTGATTACTCCCCTGGTTGTCTTACTAGTTGATCTAATGTGCAGTGTTTCAGATTTCATGTCTATTTTTGGTATGAGGAGGCATCACAGTTTACCAAATAAGATGTCATGGGAGGTTGGTAGCTAGCAGTCCCTGCATAAAATTCCTATAAATCAGTAAGAGTTGACTGAATATTGACTTGAATTTTACTTGGAAATACAAGGAAGGAAATGGATGGATTCAGAGCTTAAAGCCAAAAAAGTAACAGTGAGTATTATTTTAATATCAGCATTCCCTGTGAGCTGAAAAGTCATAGGAGGGTGTTTGGGAGACTGGCAGAAAAGGTGGTAGTTATTGTTTGCCGGAGTGAAAGTTTTCATGGTAGGGATAAGAAAATTATAAGATAGATTTCAGTATGTGGAGGAGGAAGAGGTTAATTGAGGTCTGGCCTGAGTGCCAAACAAGAGAGAGGGTATGGTGAACACTCCCAAAAGTCAGCATGGGTGAGGTAGACGAGGCTGCGTCAGGTTTGGTTCCTTCCACATTCCTGTAATAGTATCCTGATAAGCTTTGTACCTTCATATTACAGCCCAAGGCTTCTAGCAAATATTCTGGTTTCACAAAAAGACAGTCATATTTGAGGGCTAAAGAAGTGAAAGTTTACCCAGAGGATGCCCAGAGCTAAGTTTTATGTAGTGTGGAGGGATGTAGTATATAGTTTTATGGAGATGGAGCCAAACTTTCTGTAGGATGGGTAGGAGATGGTAGTCCTATGCTGCTCATGCTACTTTTCAGGGTATTTTTCTAGTCTCAAAAAGATGTGATGAAGGGCCTATATGCCAAAAAACTTGTCTACTTTTTCAGTCCTACTGTTTGGTGTAATAAAAGATATTTGTTTTACCCACAAAACTTTTCTTCCTTGTAACATTCTGCTTTTAGTTTTGTTGTGTTATAGTAGGTATTTTCCATTTTAATGAAAGTACTGAAGAAGGCTTCTGAAAACTGTTATCTTGCTTAAACACAAAACTGTATTATGAAATAGTATATTCATTATCCATGATTTCATGAGTCATTGAATAATTATGTTCCATGCATGTGTGAAGATAATGCTTTCAAAGAGAAATGCAGTTCTTATACTCATGAAGTTGTGTAAGACTTTATTAATGTATTTTCGTAACAGAGAAGAAACAGTTTGTAAGCTATATACCACTGTTTGTGTTTATTTCAGTACCCCACATTCTTTTTGAATGGTATATTTCATTGAAATTCTGTTAGTAACAATTTTCACGATCTGTGAAAAGTACTTGCTTTTTTACATTTAGATTCATATTTTTTGTTAGTTTTGCTTTTAGTTAAACATCTATTGAACTGATAGTGTTGTGATTCACACTTCACATCAGTAAATCAACTATAATTGAAAGTTAATTTTATTAATAAACGCTTATTTCCATTTCGGACTAAAGAATTTCTATGAATAATTCTACTTTGAGATACAAGGATATGTTATGTCATATGAGATTTTGCTCTTAGTTTATTTCGCAATGCATACATACTTAACATGTACTTCTGGGTTTTGTTTATGCTTCATTTGTTTTTACAGCTAATTGAAAGATCAGCTATGTCTTTCCTATTTATCCAAGAAGTGGCATACCGATCAAAACCAGCGTTTATACATTTTGCTATGTTCTTCATCTTCCGTGTTTCTTGCATTGCGTTATTGCTTTGTCACGGTTGCTGAAGAATCTTAGAGCCGGTGCTGCCTAAACAGTTGAAGTCAACATCACCAAAAAAGGCTTCTGTAGTCCATGGCTTTTGATGATTTCCTTATGTGTCTAATACCCATTTAAATTAATCTGGCTTTCCCCTGCTTAAGTAAAAATGAGTAACAAAGCTCTTATGACCAGGACTGCAATGCAACAGAAGCACATCAGTTTGTGTTCATTGACATCTAAAATTAATCAGAAAAGGGCAGAGATTTAAAATATATAATGAGACACAGTACACATAGGAAAGCATTTTGCTTCCCTTGCCACTGTAAAGGAAACTGAATTTTGTATTTTTAGTTCAGTTTCATGTGACTTTTCAAAACAGGTACAATTGTGACTTTCTAGATGCAAGGTCAAATTGTTCTTCTTTCACATTTTTTAAAACATATCCATGATCAATCACTTGAATTAGGGAGGGAAGACACGAGGATTAATTTTCATCTCTAGCCTCTGCATCTAGTTCCATTCCTTGTTTCTTTGGTGTATTTTCACTACACTATTAAAAAAAAGCTTCACAGAATAGCAGTGTAACTCCATTTACTATGTGAAATCATTTAGCAAAGCTAAATAAACAGCTTTTCAAGGTCCTCAGCCAACATAGGAAAGCACCACAGAAAGGAGTTATCTGTTTTGTAACTGTGCTGTACTGTATGAACTGAAGTGTGCCTCTAAAGAGATAACAGCGTGCTGCCTGGAAGTAGCACTTTCATAAAAGCAGCAGCAAGAACAGGAAAAAGAGAAAAGGTTATGCCAATGCATATGCCTTTATGTACTTAAATAGAGCTGTTTCTTTTTTGCTCTCACGGAGAGTACCTCTTCCCAGCACTGAGGACGTGAAATACTTTTTCTGAGAACAACATTGAGGATAATGTTACAGGACTTTTGCTAAAAGCTCTGTCCAAGCAGGACTTGCATTAGGAACAGTATTTCTACACGACATATTTTGGCCTTGCTCGTAGTCATTGTTGTATGATAGAAAGGATCCACTATCACACATACAGAAAATAAAAGGGTATCTTTTTAAAAAAAAAAAAAGTATTTTTAAATAGAAAAAGATGTAATAGCTTTTTTTAAAAGTATCTTTTAATTAAAAGTATCTACAATTATTCTTTGTCTGATAGACATGCACACAAGAGGATGATAGCAGAAGTTCTTTCATGATTTGTCTCCATCAGAGGGATTGCTTTCATTTCCCTGACATTTGTAAAGAACTTCAAGCCTTTCAGTGTGTTAAACAACCCAAATGAAGATTATTTCCCCATTCCTCCCCCTGAGTTAGCGTTGCAGTTCTGGCACATCTCTCATGCTTCCCCTAAGTATATAAATAACCAGAAAAAGGATGACAAATGACAAAAAAGTTTTTTAAAAGTTTATGCCTACCAGTGTTTTGAGCTTACTGGTGGTGTCTCCAGTGAAGGAAAATCGAAGGCCACAAAACCAATTCTTAGTTACGTTTAATGGTCCTTAAGAAATGGAATTTTGTATACAGAAACCTTATCTTCACTGCAACTCAAAGCAACAAACTACCAGATCCTGTCTGCAAAGTTTAACTTTACTATGTAAAGTTAAAGTAAAACTTCATGGTTTCTTTTTTCTTAAGATACTGCACATTGATGATAAAGGAGTCGAAAGTAATTGAGAGGATTCGAGCAATCCATTTAAAAAAACAAGTAATTGAGTGCAGCAATTTAAATCGCAATACAATCAGCATGGATGTATCCATTTTGTCAAGTACTCAAATAAACAACTTCTCTTAATGTCCATCGTACCCAGAGACATACAAACCACTCTAAAGTAGCCAGAATTCTATTTAATCACCCTGGTTAAAACTGTGACATTGTTTTTATTTCTCTTTTTATGAGGGCATATAATTTCAATTCAAATTAGTTTGACTTTACTATGTTTATCTAGAGTGTACAAATGAACAAAATAGAAAAGATCATGAACTTTGGCAGGTTAAATCTAAAAACAATACAACTGGGCAAAAATATTCTAAGGAATATTTCTTTCAAACATGAGAACCATCAAAACCTGCCAGGTCGTTTGTATGGTAAATGGATGATCAGACTGTAAAAAGAACAGTCAGAGAAGTGAAGGATGTAAGAAGTATGCAAAATGAATTATTTGTGTTTCTCTTAAGTGTGGGAGAAACCAGCACACTTTCTGTGTTAGAGCACCACTTTATGGGGTACTCATCAAAGGATCTATTCTAGATTAAAAGGACGATAGAACAAGTTTATTTATGGGGGACTTGTAGATAAAATGTATAGTAATATTTCAAAATCAGAAGGTATTCACCAAAGACCTCTAAAGAACTCAAGAATAAAATAAGTGAACTACAATTAGTGATAAAAGGCCATCTCTGAAGACTGCAGAATCTTAGATTAATTTAGATTGGAAGAAACCTCTGGAAATCATCTAGTCCATCCTCCTACTGGACTTGATCAGTGAGTCTGTAACTGACTCTTAGCAGAACATCACTTGTCCTTTGATCTGTCCTTTGATCTTTCCCATAAGCTCCTGAATGTCTCATTTTCTGTTTCAATGCAAAACTGTATGCATTTGACTCAGCCCTTTGCATGCAGTGCAACCCTCTTCCTCCTTGCCTTCCCAGCCGTTCTTCCCTGGGTGCTTGTGTCCATCCACTGCAGCACTCCAGTCATGTGGACTATCCAAATGTATTTCTGTAATTCCAGTGGGATCATTGCTCTGCAGCTGTGCATGAACTTCTAATTGCTCTTGTTTGTTTCCCATGCTGTGTTCGTTCATGTACAGAGACTGGAGATGGGCCCTGCTCATGCTGCTTTTATAAAGAATGGGAAAGAACCGTCTCCATCATGCTGTCCCCTGGATGCTTCTTTGCTGCCCCGCCATACATTCCCTTCTCTTAAGGCTACAGGAACCCTCTCCTGGTGTACCTAGTTTAAAGCCTTCCTCGCTAAGTTAGCAAGGGTGCTCTTGCCCAATCGGTCAGAGGGACTCCATCTCTTCTCAATAGTTCTCACTCCTTAAAGAGGCTCCTGTGGTCATAAAAGCCAAAACTCTGCCTCTGACACCAGCTACATGGTAAGACGTTAACATGCAGGATATGTCCCCTCCTCTATATATGAACCTTTCTCTTTCACTGGAAGGACTGAGGAGAAAACTAGCTGGCTCTTACACCGTTTATCCCTCCCCCAGTTCTCCATAGTCACTCTTAATCTGTTCACCCTTAGTAGTATCATTGCTGCCCATGTGATGAGCAGCAGGGGCTGGATAAGCCTCAGAAGTCTCTGCAGTATCATAGAACGGTTCAGGTTTGAAGGGACCTTAAAGATCATGCCATGGTCAGGGACATCCTCCAGTAGACCAGGTTGCTCAAAGCCCCATCCAACCTAGTCTTGAACACTTCCAGAGATGGGGCATCTACAATTACTCTGGGCAACCTGTTCCAGGGTCTCACCACCCTCATAGTGTAAAATTTCTTGCTAATATCTAGTCTAAATTTCCCCTCTTTCAGTTTAAAACTGTTACACCTCGTCCTATCACTACACTCTCACAAAAAGTCCCTCCTCATCCCTCCTGTAGGCCCCCTTTAGGTATTGGAAGGCTTTAAGTCTCTGCAGAGCCTTCTCTTCTCCAGGATGAACAACCACAACTCTCTCAGCCTGTGTTCATAGGAGAGATGCTCCAGCCCTCTGATCATCTTCGTGGCCCTCTGCTGGACCTGCTCCACCAGGTCCATGTGCTTCTTATGTTGGGGGCTCCAGAGCTGGACGCAGCTCCTATATCTGATCACTCAGGAAGCAGCAGAACTCCCAAGACACCAAAATCATGTCAGTGGATGAATGCCTATGTCTCCTGCTAAAGGAAGTCTCTAATGGCTATCACCTGCCAGTTACCTATGCGTGTTGCCACTTTCCATCTTTTTTTAGTTTGCTGAAGGGCATTTCAAGACCGAATGATTAGAAACAAAAATGGCAGATAAAAATCAGTCTAGGTAGATGTGAAGGTTTGCACATGGGGGGAACAAGGCCTTCAAATGCAAAGTGATGGTATCTGAACTATTACAACTTCATAGTGAGATCCTGGGGTTATGATGGATTGAAAACGCCAGTTCAGTTCCCACTAGTTGCCAGAAAATGAAACATTTGGAATTCATGGGGAAATGATAGAGGCTACATTGTACCTCCATAATCTACCTGCCTTTGGAATCCTGTGTGCTGGTTTTATTCCTCCTCCCATCTCTGAACTGAGTAAGTTAAGAAGGAGGTAGTAAGTACAACCGAAGGAGTAGCACTGCTTTCGTACAAGGAGAACAACACAACCTAGAAAAGAAAAGACCAGGGACAGAGAGAAAAATATGATGGAGATCTGTAAGAAGGCTTCTGTTGTTCCATCAGTATCATCTTTTAGATGTATCATCAGAGAGAGGCTATTGAGCTAAATGGCCTTTGGTCTGCTCTAGTATAGTTCCTTTTATGGTTTTAACCTCACATATAAGATAATAAAAATAAAAAATATTCTTTGATTATTTGTGTAGGTCAATTTGTTATCATTACATCAGTTATTAGGTTTCCTAATATTTTTTAATATTTGATTTGTTTTATTATTTATCACATGTTCTGTTCTTGTAGGAAAAGTATGTGTTTTAAAATAAATCCTGTTTGTAAAAGCTATGTAAAATATTACCCTATTAATTGTTTCTGTCTATCAATATTTCATTCTGGGTCGTGGGGTTTGGGTTTTTTAATAAATTAAACTGATGAAATTCTACTTACTGTAGAGTTACTGTGGAATTACCCCACCTTTTTTGACTTTGCAGCTGAATTTAAGTATGATAAAATGGACGCACAGAGGTCTTCAGAGTAATGAAGTTTTTTCAAATATCATGAAAGTTTCTTGGGAGGTAATGCCCTCATTAAAGGAAAACTTTGTCCTGGTACATTCTGTGGCCATGTGAATAGTATCTACTGGGTCAGAACACACAATTCAAGCTAGCTAGTACTGGGATCTTTTGCCCAGGAAATTTTTATAAAGGGCTTGGAGAGAGCAAAAGTAATGAGGTTACTGCATTGATGTGGATACTTGAAGAACAAAAGGTACAAATTTGTATACAACTAAGCCTCATTACCTCTTCTGTTTTATAGTACAAATCATTAATTAAGCTTCCACTGTTTCTTTGCTCTTTTTAAAGGATTTTTAGGCGCATCTGAAAGGAACAGCAAACATACACATTCTCTTTTTATTCCCTTTGTACCCTGTCGCTAATGTCAGTTTCATCTTTGCTGCTGATATAAGTGGTAAGCATAAACTGGGCTTCCTAGTTTGCTGTTTCCCGGCGTTCCTCCTAGATGAAACACTTACCTGCCAACACAAATTCTGAGTTTGTTTCAGAATATTATTGCTGTGATCATAAAAGGCGTGCTGTCTGTTCAGATACAACATCTGAACTGCTTCATGATCAGAGGTAGCGACGACCAGTCCTTCAAGTCTTGTGGCTGTTTGTAACATCTAAGAATTCCTGTGTTGGATCACTCTGGGGTATCATGAGTCGGCTTCAGTAGGTGTTAAGTTAATATTGGTTTATCAGGGACCACAGAGACAGAAACTCTGCCTTGCAGTACTTCCTAAATGACTTTATGTGTACCTAGCCACACCTGAATCGCTGTTGTAACGGTGATATATTATTTTTTTTCTACACGCATTTTAGCAAAATGTCCAGTGAAGGTAGGTCTGAGTAGCTTCTTCAGCAGAAAGTGTGCAGGGTTAGATACATTCTAACAATCAGTTATCATTGATGGTAAAGATTATCAAATTCTAGGAATAATATTTTTGGTGATTGATACTGCAGGTAACTAACCTGATGCTTTACAGGAGCATTTTGAGGTGTGTTCATGCAGTCCACAGTATGCATTCAGTTCCTTTGTGGTCTTTTCTTTTGACTTGTATTTATTTGTGTATATTAATAATTTACATTTGGGTACTTGATATGCACCGAAGATTTATGTGCCTGAACAGAGATACCAGAAAGAAAATCCTAAAGGAGTTAACATCAGTGTTCCTCATTGAGGAGGTCTCGGAAATTTCTGTATGTGCCCCTGCTTTCTGGAGGATGACTCTGAAGAAATGTCCCAAATGAAAATATGAGTAGAAGATATTTTGGGACAAATCAATAAAATTAATAATTATTCTGACACCAGGACCAGGTGGTATTCACTCATGTTCAAAAGGAAAAAAATTCTTTGTGTGCCTTTCTGGTAAAAGAAGCAAGATAGCATCAGACATGGCTTCATCTTGAGTTTCTGCCCTAAGAGCTTTCAATATATTTAGGTATTGCTAACTGCATGATTCTAGCGTTGCTTGAACAATATATTCCCACTGTCCATTCTTCCAAGAGACAGAGTACGGAGTAGAATAGTGATGAAGAACACAAATAAATATTCAAATATTATGCAATTCCTGTTAATTTTTGTATGCAAACAGAAAGAATTTCAGCATCATCAGAGTGGGTAGAATGCTCCCAGGCAGATTATCCCTATCTTGATATTTTGAACAAATAAAAGACCAATAATGTCAGTTTAAGCCAAAATGTGACCTTCACTCTGTTTATAAATGGTTATAAAGGGATTTTAAAGGAAGAGTCTCTTATGAATAAGTGAAATGTAAAGTAAGCAAA
Source organism: Stercorarius parasiticus (assembly GCA_013396915.1). Lineage (NCBI taxonomy): Eukaryota > Metazoa > Chordata > Aves > Charadriiformes > Stercorariidae > Stercorarius > Stercorarius parasiticus. The sequence goes on along the minus strand of VWZL01003554.1, from coordinate 233,427 downwards.
CAGAGACCATCAGCTGTTTGCAAGCAATTGGGGAAGAATTGTTTAAGTTACAACCCTTGAATAGGAGGATAATGTCCTGTAAGCTTAGACTTCTGAAGGTATTGTGGACATTTTCCTAGTCCATTGTAATGCAATATGAAACAGTTTTACTTAAAGAACAAAGGCAATGTCTTAAAAGTACTTATTTTCTGTAGTTGTCTCACAAGCGCTGTAGTTTTCTGGACTTGCCAATGTTCTTGTAAATCCAAGTGAAAGAGAATGGTTCTGTAGAGCAGTCTGGAAATGAACGGCAGACTCACACGTCCTTATTTTTCTGTCTGGCACTCTCTTCCAGGTCTGAACGTATTGCTTTTGCAGGTACAACAGGTTGTGGTGTAAAAATACGGTATCAAGAGGAAGAATTTGAATTTCATGAAATTTCTGAAACGTCAAATTGTTTCCCAGGCTTCCAATTTCTAATACAAAACAGAAATATATCTTTAAAGAGCACAAATATGTTTTACCTTTGGTAGAATTTTCAAATAATTTACAATTTGGAGTAGTTATTGAAAAGGCTGTAGCAGGGAAGAAAGAAAAATGAACGTATAAATAGCAGAGCACATCCCAGAATTTTTGTCAGTTAGAATGACATCATCTCCTGTGCCTAGATGCAAATTTAAGTTAAAGCATAAATTGTAGTTGTATTATATAGCTCGATGGAGCTACCACATGATGCAAAACAGTTCACTTCCTCTGGACTGTCACAAGTTGATAAAACTTATTTATATTTCAAATTAGTCCCTTTTATAAAAGCAAGAACATTTTTCTGAGAAGTAGTTTTGAAACTGCGTAACAAATGGTATTCTTGTTCACCACACAGGGATTTTATAATTTTGGTAATCTCCTCAAAAGAAAGGTAGTGAAATGTCCATTAAATTTAATCCATATAGGAAAATGATTGTTGCTTACTATTTTAGAACTCGTTACTATTCTGTTCAATCTATTTAATTAAGACTACTTAAATGGTATCACAAGCTTTTGTTAACACAAGCCAGTGGAGGAGAAATAGTTTGCTTAAGTGGAAAATGAGGATAACGTCACTTGATCAGAGATGAATCTTTCTTCTCTTTCCCTTTTTCCTTTTCTTTTATTCTCTCCCTTTTCCTCTTTTTCTTTTTCTTTTTCTCTTTTTTTTTTTTCTTGAGTAAGCCATTTAACTGCTCAGCAAATGGCGCGACACAGCTTGGATCTATATAACTAATTTTCATCCCCAGCAAAACGGAGCGCCCTTTCGCAAACCCTCCCCAGTGCTATCCCCAGACCATAAAGCGGCAGTGGCCGTGGCTAGGCGAGTGCCAGCTGGTGTAGGCTGAGCTCTTCCAGGCTGCTCGCTGTCAGTGAAACAGCGCGGATGTTCCCAGCGCACACCTCAACACTGCTTAGTTTACTATTCTAGACCTAAGGTAGGAAAATTCTTAATGTAAAAAATGGCCCAGGCCAGCAAGTCAAGGATGGTTATGTATGCATTTTATGACCCTGTAATAATCTGTCCAAACACAACCAATTTTTTAACCCTAAAAATCACAGTTAGTTTGGCATCCCTGAGAGAAATGTTTCAGCCAGTCTTTTAAGTTTCTGCTTGTACTTTAGTTTCTTGCAACCTTTCTCCAGACTGGATTAATGTTCCATCACCACTGACTGACTAGTTATAATCCTGTCAGGAGTATAGAGATGAAGTACAATTTTCCCTGCAATAGGTTTGGGTCTGGAAACAGGAAATGAGAGCTGGGATCTTGACTCTCATAAGAATCTATACTCTCAGTGAGATGTTTGCCTACAGCTCTGCTGGTCTCTGCAAAGGAGGTGGAGGAAGAATTGAAGTTAAAGCAGAGGGAACAAAAGCCAAAGGAGGAGTGGAAAGAAGATAAATACAAGGGGGTCAGTTCTCCAGAGAAACTGGGATTGAGCCTGGTCAGCCAAAAGTGTTGGATTTGGAAGAAACGCTAGGCATAGATGTGACAAAGAGACTGGAGCTACCAATAAATGTGAAGGTTAAAGGAGGGGAGATATTTTAAGATATAAGTGGAAATATGAAGTAGCTGGATAAATATGTTGAGGGAAGGAGTCAGAAAATTGGAGCGGAGGGAAAGTGGCAAAGAAGAGATGAGAAGGAAGACTGAGATTGTATAAGGGGTGAAAGAAAGATGTTTAAGAAAGTAGCGAAGGAGAAAGAGATTTAACAAAACCTGGGAGAAATGCAGCTGATAGGAAAGGAGACTAGGTCTGGCTAAAGTAAGTAAGAAATTGAGACTTTATGGCATGGAGAAGGGGAAAACAGCAGAGATACGGATAGTTTTACATGGGAAGAGGTGATGCAGTTTCTGGGACAGATGGACAAAAATAAGACACTTCCACTCAATGCTCAGGAGGGAATCTAGCTGGGAAGTCATATAAAACAGAAGTTGAAAGACTTTAGAGCACTCGGAAGGTAGCAAAGTCAAGTACTTTAAAAAAAACAACATCAAACAAAAGATTAAGAACTAGATCTGTACTGCTAATTTGAATGTGCCTACGGGAGAGTCCAACAGGAACAGAGTGGCTGGCATCCATACTGTTAGACTCCCTTATTCTCTAAAACAGAGAAGCCACAACAATACTACCACTTATAACAAAGCAATGACAATGTTAAATGTCAGATTTGAATATTACAGAAACCCAGCCTTCCAACCTATATACGTGCTTTGTTGGTTGGCATCAGTCAGGGATCAGCGGACTGGCAAAGAAAAGAACTGTTCCTCTCTCCTTTTCTCCATAGATTTGTAATTACATCATCTATTTTTGAATGACAATTTTCTTAGGAGAGAGGAAGACTCACTTGGGAGCTAATTTGTGTTCTTTGCGTAGAATATCTCATTGTGTGTCGTTCAGAAACTGCTAGCTGTTAGACTACAACGTTCCCATTTGCTTCAGTGCTAGTTTTCTGGGGTTTAGTGTGTTCTGTTACAGAAAAAATACTGAAATTGTTTCTTCTATACTTAGATGCTTGAAGAGCTGACTTTTAAGAAATTGCATTCACTTATTTAGTAAACAATTCAAGTACTGTGGAACTGCAGCAGTAATAGATCATAGAGATCACAAGAGAACAGTTTGAATTCCAGTATTAGAAATATTATTAATGTATGAAGAAGCAGATAAATAAATAAAAAGGGTCACTATTTTTTATGTAATACTTTAACAATTTACAAGACTTTGCAATGATACAACTGTATCCTAAGCAGCATCTTTTCATTAGAAGCATGTTCTAGTCGTTAGTTCATGCTGAATTACTTCTCCTTTTTATTCCTGTACTGCCATGGATGTTGACCATTTGAAAAGTATTTTCCTTGAATTTTAATCCCTATAGTTATTAAAATACAGAATGCTTTCAAAAATGTTGGTAAGTACTGAAATTAATCAGCTTCTTATATCAAGTTGTGTTGACAGCTGCTAGTACTGGTATTAATTTGTGTTATTGACTGACTTGGGTAGATACACAGCAAGATGTTGCTAAGTCTTGGTCTGACTGAATATGTGTTTTTAATTGTCATGTTTAGCTTCAGATTTCAACTGATTCTTATGTTACCTGATCTAATACTTTTCTTTAATAATAATTTGAAATTGGATGTCTGGGATAGATCACGTATTATAAGAACATTATTTATGTACTGTAGACAGTAACTATCACAGCCTTGTCTGGTAACTAAAACAATTGTTGGATTTTACAGATCTGAAATTAGACAGAATTCTGTAATTTGATATTTTACTCAGATTTTTTTTCATCAAGTTACTTGCAAACTACCTTAAGAATTCAATGCCAGACTTTTTGAGTAAATTACTATAATAGGGACCGAATAGAAAGGCCTTATCTTCTTCCGATGTAATGTACATGTTTATTGTGAGTAAGAGAATCATTTAGCTGTCACTGAATAAAAGAACTGAACAAAAACTACCTCTGGCAGATTACAGTAAAAGTTCTTTAAATTTGCCAGCCATCTCCTCTGCGTTTCTCTTCTTGGAGTGTCAGATATTACCTGGATGGCATTGTAAAGTTATATTACTTGTCAAAAATGACAACCTGAAGGGAAACCTTCCACTTTCACCTGAAGAAAAGCCCTTTGATACCTGCAAGGATTAAATGATCAGAATAAGAGAGCATACGGTATTCAGTTCTCAGTGGAATTTATAATCTTGTAAAGACTACCATTTTAAAAATGTATAGATGAAAAATTTATTAGATCTTCAGAGCATCCCTTCATGTTTTAAGTTTGTTTTGTCTTTTTTAGTGAGTAAACCCATTACACAGTAGACTAAATGTGCATTGTTCCTATTTACCATAAGGACAGTATTTTTATTAACTTGTAATGAGAGGAAGAGGGAGATTCTGGTATCCTTTCCATAAGGACAAGATAGCTCTCAGCAATCCTTGCCTAAAATTGTTCCTTTCTTCCACCTATCTCAAGGTAGGTGCTGCAGGGCTCAAGCAAATAATTTAAAGACTTGTGTGTATAAACACAGGCAGTTAAACAGTTCCTCTTAACATTAAGGTTGGATTTAACCATGGCGTTACTCACTTATTCTTCCAGTCCATTTAGTTTTCTTTCATTGTTTTTGTTTTGTAACTTCCATATCAAAATACATTGTTTATCAATTAAGAAGGGTATTTATTATTATGGGGGTTTTTAAGAGTCTACGATGTATTATTTATCATTCAGGAATACAGTGGAGGTTTTAATTATAGAAAATAGGTTTCTTAGCACTACCAGGGAAGATTTTTTAAACAGTAGCATTATCTGCATTCATATTTCATTTGTTTCCCCTCATACGTAAGAAAAAGGAATGAAAAAGTAATGGACAATCATCTCCTTATGATTCGTTGAGGTGTTTGGAAGGCACTGCTAAGATGCAGATCTGTACAACTCATCAACTAAAAGTATAACTGTATGTGAGTTGCTATGTTTAACTTTCAGGCCTCAATTTGTGGAGCCGGAATTCCTCAGGTAGTGACTAAGGACGTACCTTCACTGTGCTTCAGGCTTCCCTTCCCAGCACGAGCAATGGGAGTTGCCCTTCCCTCTTACCCTGCGAGCTGCGTCGCACTATCCTTCTTCTTCAGCAGAAATCTTAATTCTTTCCTTCTTGACTCGCTTATCATTATGAGTAGGGGAGGGGAGAAAATGCACCACGTCAGGGAGTGAAGGATGAAAGTTACAGCAGTGGAATTGATGGTTTTCATGTGCTCACCACCATCAGCATTTGCAGGTTCTGTAGTTGGGAAGTGAAGAAGTGTAGATCCCTGGATTCCTCCTCCTCCATTTAAGAGGAAGTGAAAGTTATACCAAGGAGTCCTCCAAGGCTTAACACGTATTACTGATACCAGAGTCCCCACTGTAGTGTTTCTTCATGCTTAAATGTTACTGAGGGCTGGAATGATTTAATCTGATCTCAGCTCAATTTGCAAGACAATAGAAGCACCTTAAATTAAAATAGTCCTTCGTTGGGAGGGGAGGAAGAAAGAGGAGGATGTCAGTAAAGTTCTGCATGTGTTACCTTGTCTGATTCATTCATTGTTCCAACCTCTTGATTTCCTAAATATGCAGCTACTATGGTCAGTGTTCAAAGAAATGAGTTGCATCCCTGCAAAAAGGCAACTTTGGCAACTTTTAGTAGTTAAACTAAGCAGCGCCTTGGGATAGAGAACAAACTTCATTAGTACAGTCCTGATGTTGAAGGAGGGAGAAGGAAAGACAATTTTAGGAGAGTGAAGGTCATGTTGAAGAAAATTTAAGTTGGTATACTAAACTGGAAATCACCATTTTCTCATCTATATATATGTTAGTAACATTTAAGTAGAATGAAACTTTCTGCAGGTCCAGGTAATGTAATATATTCTTATGGCTGGAAGCAGAACTTCCCATTAAGCATAGAATCTTAGTCAAGTGAACAGGAATAAAATATCCCTCTATGACTGCAACAGAACCACGTTTTAAAGTCTGCTCCGTACATAGCTAGCTAATTTATCTTTTTTCCTTCCTTTCTTACCAACTCCAGCTACTGCAGCTGGATTTCAGGTCTGCAGCAGTCATATATCTAGAATTTTAACAAAGACGGAAGGAAGCAGCACATTTCTTGACTGTGAATGCAGTTATAGCACCAGTACCTCCAGCACTGTATGCAAGGCAGAGGAAGCTGTATTCAGAAGTAGTTGCACCTGCTGTTGAGAAAGTAACTTGGATTTAAGTTGACTAACATTAGTGATAATTTAGACCTAGTATCGGTATTTGGGAAACTTTATCAATTTGGCTGATAGGTGAAGGAAGGCAGCAGGGTTTTGTGGAAAATTGCTGATTCAGTCAGCTAGACCCAGGAAAGGGTGCAAGTCTGCAACCGTGAAATTGAGGGCACCACTAAGAAAACTAGTCTAGAAAACTAGCAAAGATGTTCTGAAGGCAAAGCTTAGACTGAGATATCATAGAATCTAGACTGGTTTGGGTTGGAAGGGACCTTAAAGCTCATCTCGTTCCAACCCCCAGGGACGTCTCTCGCTAGACCAGGTTACTCAAAGCCCCGTCCAACCTGACCTTGAACACCTCAGGGATGGGGCATGGGTAACTGAAGACCAGGATATCCATGGGAGCAATCTTTGAAATATTTTTACTACCACATGCAAGACCATGTGGAAGGAACATATGAGTAAGGAAAGGGGCTCAAATTCATTAGGAGCTGGGAATATTTTTGAACTAGAGAGAACCAATAATAGGAATGACATCTTCATTTTAACACAAATAGAACCAGGCACCTGACATTTTAAAAAGACTAGAACTTTTTAAGCTTAAGGTTGAGGGAAAGCTGAACAGTGCAGAGGAGCACAATTGGAACTAATGAAGAGGGAAGTGATAAAAAATATACATCTCCAGCTACAGGATATAATAGAACCTGGCAGAAGGAGATGATGAACAAAGTCTCACTTAAATTGGGGGTAGAATTCTGGGAAATAAAGGAAATTTATACATGTTTCTATAACCTCAAAATAAGATAGGAAAATTAAAATGCTTAGCTTTAAGGGAGCTAAGAACTAAATGAACCTCAATAATCATGTTGAAAACATAACAGAAGGAAAACAGTCAGTGGGTAACACCAAGTTAAAAACCTTCGGGAAAGACAGAGTAGGACATGCAAGTGGTGCCATGTGTTAACAGAAGTTTACTGTAAAGACAGATTGATAAAGCAGTCATATCAACAACTCAGCAGTTATATCAACATGTTCATTGACTGAAATGTGCAATCTAAACATAATAATATTATTAATAGTATAAATATTATAGCTAATATTAAAGACTACAGTGCCAATGACCTGACCAGGGTGATTACGATGACTGTGACTTGCTGTAGTGGATGAGAAACACTGAGAGGAAAATGTATTTTTTTCGTTTACCTTTTTTAGTATAAATGTCATAATTAGGTCCAACATTCAGATCATATTTTTAGATCACATAAATGACTGGTTTTAGGAACAGTTTTTCAGGAAGCAGAGTAATTTCCTGACTTTATTCTGAGCAGTGTACAAGGTCTCTTTCATGTTGTTGTCAAGGAGTGTATTATAGCATCGGCCGTGTTGATGTTAGAGTAAGTATCTTTGATGGAGTAACAAGAACTGAAGAATCTTAGTCATTGCTCTTAACTTAAAAAAGGGCACTATGTAAAAAGAAAGCAGCCTGTGAAAAGGAAAAAATTTTTTGCATGTGACTATTTCAAAATATCCTATCACATGCTCGGGGTAAATACATATTTAAAAGACATGCCTAAACCAGTATAGCTAAAAAGCAGGACAAGAGAAGTTGTTAGAAGCAGGAAGGTATTCATAAAAACATGTTAGTTGTGTCAAACAGGGTAAAAAGGACAAAATTCCAATAGGCTAAATGTAACGACACAGTAGAAGAGTCCAAGCAGTATTTAAGAACTTGAAGAAAACCCATAAATATTTTTTTAAATTGCATGTAAGGCTGCCACAGAGACTCTGGACAGTCAAAAGTTTAGCAGGACTATTCAGAGACACTAAGGCTATTGAAGAAAATAAATTCCTGATAATGTATGGTTGCAAATTTTTTTCCAACAAGTCACCAATTCTGATGTCAAAGTTAACCCTGTTTTGAGCAGGGAATAGGACTAGATGATCTCCACAGGTCTCTTCCAACATTCATGTTTTATCATTCTGTTATTCAATTCTGGGAAAACTGTTACATGATAAATCAAAGACTACGTCTCATCACCTCATGAACAATTGAACAGGGATACCCTCATTCCGTAGCAAACTCCTGTCTTCTGTCATACTGTACAGCACAAAAAAGCAGATTAAGCAGTCTCCTTCTGCTTTGTCTATTTGTATTAGTTGAAAGCCTTAACTAAGAATTTAAATTACTTATACTTTGAGTCATTTAGTTTATACCTAGCGTAATTATAAGCATTTCGTTAAATGTGTGATTAAAGAAAAAGGACTCTTAACAGAATTAATCTATCCTGGCTTCTATTTCATATGGAAAAGATTTTTAAGTCCAGGGAAGAGAGAGAGAGAGAGAGAGGGAAAAACCTTCACAGCACTCTGCAATAATTTCTGTTCCGATATTGGCTGCAGTACATTATGTATCTTCCATTCTCCTGGTGGACTTGCAGTCCTTTGTGTAAATACTTAAACAATCTTGATACCATTGTTGGCTCTCGGTCTTCCATTGTTAAATGAAAACAATGGCTGTACAGACTGCTCTTTTCTCTCTTCTGAAAGACTTATTTCTAAAATCTGTAATAGTTTGGAGAGCTTCATGAGGTCTAGCCAGTAGCCTTGTGGACGAGACACTCACCTAGGTGTGTGCCTCACCTGTGTCATCATCAAATCACTTCTACATCCGTTTTTCTAAGCTCTTTTATGTTCTTGAAAATATTTTTATTGTCTACCAAGACAGAATAACATATATGTTGGAAATTTCAGGAAACTAAATTGTGATATTTTAATTTTTTTCCACATCACAGTACTGAGGGTTGCTCAAGGAAACTTAGCTGTAATGGTGACTGAATTTCAGAGAGGGGAGATTCACTTTTGGTTTTAATTAATTTAAAAGCATTTTACATGAAAGACGTGGGATTTCTTATACCAGAAACTAGCTACTTCTTAAAATGTTGGTAAGGCATGCAAAAATTAGAAATAATTTGCAAAAAAAAAATCTGTCTAGTATTTTTGCTTGGCCTTTTGATTCTGAAGAAATCAAAAGACTTCTTTCTGATCTGATTAATGTTTTGGGAGTTTGTGAAAGGCGGAAAAATAAATCAAGTTGAAAGACTGAAAACCAAGTTTAAAAAACATTTTTACTGTAAATGAGATTCAAAAGTACACAGATATTAGACAAATAATAATTTTTAACATAGCATTTCATCCTCTGCTGTCAGTGACTACCTTTCAGTTATTGCACTGGTACTTAAAATGTGCAAAGCTGTTAATTGTGACCATGTCATAGTTATTACGTAAATTTGCGCTGCGGGGTATGCAAAAAGTTAACTAGGCCATATGAATTTCTTTGCCAGTTTCCACAAATTACACTGCAGGAATCTAGCTCTTTTTAGCTGATGACACTAGTTCACAATTCAAACTGTAATATGCTATATAATACACAAACCTCAGCAAAGCAAGTTGGGCAAGATAAAATACAATACGTTGGAACAAGGGAGGATTGAAAAGAATTCAGAAATTTTCATCTAGTCATGAGAGTCTGAGTTTTCTCTGCCTTTCTGATTTTGTCTTGAAAGCTTTTCAATATAGATTCCAAAAGTTTGCCTTCTTTTCTATTTTTTTTTTTCTTTGAACAACAGGTGTCCCTCAACTGTTTTTCCTTTGTCAGGAAAATATTCCAGCTGCACCTATTTCCCGCTTCGGTCCTCCACAGAGACAAAAGTATGCATGCCTGAACGCCACCGAAGTGTGAAGTCTTAATGTACTTCTGATGTTCATACTATATAATAATACCCATGTAGCCCAATGCACTATATAAAAATAACATTATTGAACATAATGTTCCATGAAGATACTGTATGCAGATTGTAAAAGTACGTCTCGCTTGCCTGAGCTGACAGGTTGTTTTATTTCAGTTTACAGTTTGTTTATAATGGCACAAGAATTTAGTTTAAATTATTAAAATGGTCTTTCTACTGAATTGTTTCGGTTTAGCACTATCGCCTCTTTCATCCCCACACATACTGTGAATTTTCTTGCATGCGAATGAACATACTTCACGTAAAGAGAGAAGAGTAGGAGCACTGATAACTAATGTTCCCTTTCAAAAGGTGTACAGTGTGAGCATCAGTGGCGCAGATTTCTTCATGAAGCCTCACCAGTTCCTCTGAACTCTGACGTGAAAAGGTTCTCTTGAGCGCTAAGCTTTTTGCATCTTTGCTGAAAATCCCAACACGGTTGGAAACAGTTCAAAAATATAAAATGCTAATAATTATATAATTATTACTGGAATTATAGTTGGTTATTAGCATTAAGCAACTAAGTAATTTTCTGTTTAAATTATGCTTTCTAATAGTTTATTATTATTAGTTGCTTTATGACAACATGATAAAGTACTTCAGTATACAGTTCTGACTGCACATTAAGGATAGTTTTATTTACATTCAAGAAAAGAACAGAGCCATTTATGAACAAAAACAGTGAAAATATTTTTACAGTTGAAATAAACTGAGATTGCTTATTTTAATTGAAATAGTATTCTGTCTTCAGTAATTCCTACAGACAAATAATTCTTGAAAATAATACGATTAAGAAGCTTCTATTCAGGCTTGCTTTCCCGAGCAGGCTTACTGATAAGTTTGCAAATTCCTTCTTCAAAACACAGCTGTCTTAATTGAATATTCCACAGCTATCAGAATAGATTTTTGAACTTGATGCCCAAACTAGCCTATATCCAACAGTAACATTATTGATGGACAGTTTTTCAATATCTAGGTATTAGTATAAAAATCTCCTGAACCTCTGAATCATGCAAATCACAGAGGCCAGTCTCCAAGTCTTGCATGGAAAAGGTGGAATAGATCCAAGGAAGCATTCTGTCATGGCTACATATTTTTAGAGGGCAGCTTTAGTAACATGGTGTAAAGAACACACAGCTATTTCATCGGCGGCTCATATATGTATTCCTATGAACATGAATTTCATGCATTACGTGCAACACTTACAAGTAATCCCTGAGCACATGAGAAAATCTCACATGGTCAAAATATCTGCAGCGTACAAGGAATTCACAAGTTATATCTATCATTTAAAATCTATGACAAATAGAGATGGCAGTTAATTAGCATTCAGTATCTGTTTTAAATCAGCAAAGGGACAAGAGGTATTTGGATAAAAATGGATCCCAGTAAAACAGACAATTACCACTGGAAGATGCTTTCAAATAGCAAACTACCGTGATAGAGCTCGATCCCAGTAATTATAGCCACATATACAAAAATCCTTAAGGAATATGCAAGGAGTTGACCTTAATCCTGTTTGACTTCTGATTGTCTGGGCCCTAGAGTAGGAACACCAGGAAATTCCACTTCCAATTAGCTAGAAGTTTTTTTATTATTATGGTACTGCTGACATGATCCAAATAATACCTGTTCTCATGGCCCATTGGAATGATGTCAGAATTTTCATTCTGAAACCAACCTGCCCTTTTATCTGTTATCTGCGCTATAGTTTGCCAGGACCTTTCTTACCTCTGTAGTTTGTCACTGTGTGCTGACACCTTGTAAAATATAAAGATAACAGTTACCGAAGTCATTGTTCACTGTGCAAACTCCTTGCTTCTCCAACTAACTTTTGTACTTCCAGGTGTATAAGTAACCAGTTCCTTCTTGGTATCTGTTTAGTGTGCTCCTACACAACCAACTTACAGTGTCATGGTTACTCCATTTACAAATCACATTTTTCATCATCGCATTAAAGATCTGTTGATTTCATTCTAAGAGTCTGTCTTGAATCCTGGCAGACATTCACCAGCCAACTATGAGATCTGCCTGTCTAAGGCTTTCCTTTCAGCCCAGCTACCTAAAACGTCCCAAACCTATAAAGGAATTTCTCTCTGACTTCTCCGGACAGGTCTGAGATTATTCTCCTATGTCATTAAAGCTCATGAACATATAAGTCAGTAATATGGTAAGTTGATTCTTACAGAAGAAACAGACGAACAGTATCAATTCTTAAAGGATTTCCCCTGTAATTACTTGGTACTGGGCCACTAATTCTCTTTAAAATCATGAAATATTATGTTAAGTAGAAAAGTTTAATCCTTTTCTGATTAGTCAGTTGTCTAGGCCAGCATTACCCATTTGCTACGACGAAAGCAATTTTTGGCAGTATTAATAATGCTCAGGAACAACAGAACTGTTTTCTGTCAGGAAAAAATAATTTGTGCAGGGAGCAATGCTGTACTGGGAGATGTCCCCTGGGGAATTCCTGAAGGGCTGAAAACAATCACAAGACTCATAGGCTTTTTGGTGAAATGCATAGTGGATTTTGACCTCGCCTCATTAAACAGCAGTACACAATACGTTATGTATAAAACCCCCAACTCACACTATAAACATTTTACAACAGGTTAAAAATGGAATGGAGGGGAACAAGAATCAAAAGAAATTTGAAATGCTTCTAGAAATCATTGTGGTTGGAATTTATTTGACCAAATGCTTATGTCTAAAACATGTAGGTACAAACATAGGAAAAAATCATCCCAGGCTCTCTTTATTTCTCCTTTTATGGAGAGAAGTTAAACACATCTAAGATGCATTTCATTGGATGTCTAAAGTATACGTCTAAAATAAGTCAGATAAATAATTCCCAGCAGGGAATAGTTTTATCTCTGTTGACCAAAAAGGGAGTCCAGGTTGACTGGCTCAGACATTGAAGACTGAATTTTTGGTACCTAACATTGTGAGATGAATCCCAGCCTCAGAGACGCGCTGTGATGAGGCTGACATAAAAACGCGAAGATCTGAGAATTAATTTTCTCTGTCGAATGGTGTTTCTACTACGAAATTTACCTTGAAGGTGTAGCGGGCAGCAACACAAGGAACAGGCAAAGTCTGGATGCTGCAGCTAGAGATTTGTTGCCGAAGGCTGAGCTAACTTCATGAGACTGTCCAGTTTCTGAAGGACGGTCCGTTTTCCCACAGCCCTATTGAAATAACCTTTTGAGTGTTCTTAGAAGTGGATGTTATTTGTTTCCTAAAAAAGGAAAAAGAAAAAAAAGCAGTGTGTCTTGTGAAGGGGGCTTCTGTTACTACAGAAATTTCTGTAGCTGTCATCTGTCTCGTTTCTTGTTATGCTGACACTTAGCAAGTATGTGTGATGAAGGAAACGGTAAGGAACTCAGAGGATGCCCTCTGTTAGGTTGTTAAGTAGTTGTACTATACCTGAGCAAGATCTGCATGGGTTATTTCTCAGAGTTTTATCTGTTGGTGTCACAAGATAACAGTCACTGCATCCTGTCCCGCAAGTTACAGTGTTCAGGAGAAATCTGTGTGGAAGTGTAAAGGTTTTTCTAAGCATTTTATGGGGCCCATTGTATGTACAAATGTCCCAATTTGTCTTACTTGGCAGAGCATGGTAAAGCAAGTTTAAGATAAAAGGCAACTTCTATGTGTGTGGTATGGGTTGTTATACAGTGATTAGCAGGAAAAAAAATAGTAGCGATTAATATATAAACAGTATCCTATAATCAGTAATAGGTACTTAAGTAATACATGGAACTGAAAAATCTAATCTTGATACTTTTAAACAAACACAGTTCATGTGGTGAATATTAAGTACCATCTTGTAAATCTGCAGTGTTTTGCAGTAACGTTAAGCCACGTTATTTCAGAAGATAAGATTCTCTACTAGTATATCATTATACTATTTCCAGTATTTTCAGCAGATGAAAAGATTTATATACACAATATCATAAACAACCGAGACTGATAGCAGCAACAAATTAATTAGAATATTGTCCCATAATGGCTGTAGCACAGTTACGTTATGAACTGCTGATGATCAAGTGTCATTATTTAATACAAACAAACAACGAATTAAAAGATTTTTGAATGGAAGTGCAGAAATAAGGTGAATACTGCATATATGCATAAAGGTAATGGATGAACTTCACTTGTAAACTTATACTGTGTTCTCTGTCTTATAGTTCGATAGGAAGCTACAGGAACAAAAAATGACCTGTTTCTAAAGATGAGGGTTAGAAGGGAGAGCCACAAGCTTGTTACAGACACAGGATGGCTCTGCAGGAGACTTGAAAATAGCTTCTTTAATGACTTGGAGTAATTCAGCAGCTGTGCAAGGATGTAGTTTAATCATGTTTTGAAAGTGGTGTGTGCAGAGCACAGGGATCTCATTCCCAGGAGTAAATTCAGAATTGAGAGGAGACCTAGTGTGAAACCTGTCTGAAGGCACTCTCATTTGGGAACACTGTATTGTAGGTTTTGGAGGTAAGGTGCCTGTGGGTATTCCCTGCTCATAGGAAGTACTTGAACCTCCAATACCTATTTTCTTTTTGACATCCGTGGTTGGGTTCTGTTTTGGGGTTTTTTTTATATCAGTGGAAATAAGACAGATGTTGCCCACTGTTGTTTTAGTTAAGCAGCTTCAGCTGCTGAGATTTTGTTTTCTTGGCTGAAATTGTAAGCTTTAATGAATGGTTTGAATTGTTGGTGGTCTCTGTGCTGTGAAGGTGAAAGTTAGTGAATATCCTCATGTTTTAAGGAAGTGCAATCTGGTAAGATTTCTTTAAATTCAAAGAACGCTTCTTTAAGAACTATAATATAAATTGAAGGCAGTTGTTTAAACCCAGTAAGTAATGTTTTTATTGCTAATATATCTTTAAATATAACTAGCTGATAAAGTCAGAAATCATTATTTCCTTTACATTATTAAGAACCATTTCATTTCTTAATATACGGATTCTGAAGCTTAACATATTTTGGCATTCCAGTGATGCACAATTAAGTTTTACAACACAAAGAATGCATTTTATTACTGAATTGAGGAAAGAATATGTAGAAGTGTTTTTAAACCTGTGCTTACAAGGTACCATTACCACTTTTACCTGTTCTTACAGTAAAATAATAATGTTCTATGAGCCGCAGATTATGATATGATCGTATGAAATATTTTGTGATGGGAGAATTAGAATGCTATGACAAATGGGAGGAAAGTGTTGCCATTCTGTGTAGGATAAAATAAATTTAGGCCTCCTGAAAACGGCAATTGATGAAGTTTGTATATTAAGACATCACATGGTGTGTACCAAAAAGTAAAATTTAAGTGTAATTTGAATGGGACATGATGAAAATGCTTTCCAGGTAAAACTTCGTAAGAGTTTCTAGTTTCTACTAACTTGCTATTACAATTATATCTTCATATTTTCCTTGGTGTTTTTATGTAAATATTTTTAATTTAACTCAAACAACTAAGCAGTCTTTTTTTTTTTTTCTTACATAGCAGATGGTACGTGAACAATACACTACAACAACACCAGGCACTAGCCTAGAGAGGCCGAAGAATGAATATGTCTACAAAATTGGAATTTATGGCTGGAGAAAGCGTTGCCTCTACCTGTTCGTTCTCCTCCTGCTTATCATCCTAGTTGTGAATTTTTCATTGACAATTTGGATTCTTAAAGTGATGTGGTTTTCTCCAGTAAGTGTTCGCTTTAATTTTCCATTCTTTCTATATTCTCTTCCCTGTATCACAACTTCTTCACTTATTTCGTATGTACATCAGCTTCTCTGTATGTAATAGATGGTTCTTTTTTCTTCCTTCTCAACTATAATTTGTACTTTGGTCGAAAGTATATAAGAAATATCTATCTTTGAGCATACTTACTGATCTGTGATTCCTGTATTGGTACTAATCTTTAAGATACTGCAGTTGTTGATACCTTATATTGAAGTGAATTCCAGCCATTCTAAGAGAATGTATTTTACTGTTGTCTCATGGTCTCTGTTTAGTTTATATTTTATAAATGTGTTTGCTGTAATTTTATCTCACACAGAATTCCTTAGTGTTAAAATATTGCTGGCAGTTGCTGGTTTTTCTTAGCTTCCTTCTCCTGTTTATCAGCATCTAAAATTTAACAATTTTTTTGCCCAGTTAATTACAGCTCAGAGGTAATTATTACTACTTCGTGCTTGAGATTAAGAAGCTATATTATTCGGGAATAAATTTAATAACTTTCCACTGTCATATATATTGTAATATTTATAATGTAATTTTGCATGTAGTAGATTAAAAGATAACTTTCAGAAATCTGGAAGTTGTGTTTTTAGTCAGAATGCAATGAAATGCATCCGTGAACATTGTAGCTAAGCTAATTTGTTCCTAATATGCAGCCGTGATACACCAATGATTTGGATAGACTTGTTACAACAAAAACAGTAATAGTAAATTCCTACAGCTCTGCTCCTGCTACTAAAGACAGAGTTATATTATAGTTCCCATTATCTATTGTTATTATAACACTAAATGAAGGGCATTTTATCTTCACAGAAGCATTTCTATACTCTATTTTCTCTTACTATGAAGAAAGTAGGTTAATTTTAAGTGCTACTTATTAATATAGTTACTACTGCTTGAACTCCCACAAGTTTCTTCCTCCACATAAGTTCTTTTCAGCACTGTTACTGTCATGCAGATTATAATGCAGAACATCTTAGATCACATATAATTTTTCTGTTATGCAGTTCACATGGAAGATGTGCACTTAGCGACTGCACATCATGAATCACAGAGAATATGAATAACAATTTTTTTTTCTGTGAGGCTCAGATTTATATTTTTTAAGGAGTTTTGAAAATTATTTTCTGTTGGTTTGGTTTCACTGTATGAAACTGGGTATTTCTTCTCCAATATCAGTCAGGACTAAATAAACAGAATCAGAAACTCTAGATACTCCTATCTCCTACTAGTTCTCTCTGAGGAAGGCACCAAATGCCTTGATCTGCTGAGGCACAGCGTCCTTCTGCCTTGGCAGCGAGAGCAGTGGAATAACAGCTTAAGTAGAGCAAGCTTATATTTTGTCACAGTGTGGACTATGAATGCTGTGGTTATAAGGGTTTTCCTAATTCTCTGTTAAAGAATCTGTATTCCTGACATACCTGGTTAAATAGTGACTTAACTGTAATGCCTTCATTCATTTGGGATAATTTGAGGCAAATGTCTCCATTTCAGCTAAATATCAACTATAAGAACATTTGTGCAAAGTACACGTGTATGTCACAATCCTCAGCAAAAGTATGTGTGAGGTCATTAAGAACAGAGAACTTTTTTTTCTGGGTATTGTTTTAATAGAATGTATCTG
Organism: Stercorarius parasiticus; assembly: GCA_013396915.1. Classification (NCBI taxonomy): domain Eukaryota; kingdom Metazoa; phylum Chordata; class Aves; order Charadriiformes; family Stercorariidae; genus Stercorarius; species Stercorarius parasiticus. The sequence continues at coordinate 216,034 of VWZL01003554.1, read as the reverse complement.
TCAAGACAAGAAGTAACTCTGAAGATGCCAGAAATATCATCCAGAGAAACACTCTAATTCTCTAAGAAAACTCTAAGAAAGAGTATAGGGATTAACTGCATGTTCAAAGTCTGGAAGTATGATTAAAGCGTCACGGTCCTTTCCTGTGTCTAAGGAAATACTGTTTGTAAAGAATGAGGGCAACAGTCATAGAAATCACCAACACTATCATCAGATCCTTTTGCTGATGGAATTAAGTATTTATTCCTCCAAGTTTGTGGTTAGTGTTTGAAAAAGAGCGGTAACAATATAGAATTAATCCATACACACATCTTCTGTCTCAACCCAAAAATACAGACAGTCTGCTAAAGGCCAGCAAACAAGCTAAACTGATAAAGGAGAACATGAACCAGATACAGACATGCTGCAAGATGAATAAATTTTAATCTCCTTGTAGAAATTTGGAATGATGATGAAAGACAGAGACTTTTCTAAACTCCATTGTTTGAGAGGCCTTCAGCAGTAAATGAACATGACTTAACTGAACAGAATTTCATCTTATCTCATTTCATTTCACTTCATTTCATTTCATTTCATTTCATTTCATTTCATTTCATTTCATAAAATTTAGACTAAAAGGGAACAACCAGAACAGAGAATATATTCTTTTTCTCATACTGCCCCAGTAACATATAAGCATCCCCAAGTTGTGCAGATTGATTTGCAGGTATCAGATATGTCTCATTCTTTTTTTCTTTTTCTGTCCTGGAGATCAGGGGGACAGCATCTCAGGTTTTTCCTGGGTCAGGCTTCCTGCGCCAGGAAAGCCAAAGCTTAGCTTTAGTTAAGACTTATAAAGGCAACCAGATGGGCTGCATCCATGGGTGCAGAGAGAACTGCCTGACTCTCTTGCGAAGTTGCCCTCTGCCACATTTGAAAGGTTACAGAGACTGGGGAGATCCTCAATGATTCAGGGAAATACAAGTGTTGCACTAGTCTTCAAAAAAGAGGGCAAAAGGACAGTCTGGTGGATTATGGGCTGCTCAGCCTCACTTCAGTCCCTGGGAAAATGATGGAACAGGTCCTCTTGGAAGACATTTCAAGGCCCATGAAGGAGAATAAGGTAATGGAGGACAGTCGGCATGGATTTACCAGGGGTGAATAATGCCTGACCAACGTGATTACCTTCTATGATAAAATATCTGGATTTACAGATAATGGGAGGGCACAAGATGTCATTTACCTTGACTTTAGCAAGGCTTTTGACAGTCTCCCACATTATTCTTGTACCCTAGTTATTACATTACAGCCACAGAGGGTGGCAAACAAGGCAAGAAAAAAAAAATTGTCTGGATGATCAGGCTCGGAAGATAGTTACTAATGTGTTGTACTCTACATAGAGGCTAATAGTAAGTGTTGCAGGGGTCTATCCTGGGACTGGTCCTTCTTAACAACTTTATCAGTGACATAGAAGAGGTGACAGAATGCTTGCTCACCAAGTTTGCAGGTGGTACCAATTTTAGAGTACCATGCAATACTTCCAAGGCTTGGGCTGACATATAGAGGAGCCTAGAGGGGCTGGAGGAATGCTCCAACCTCATGAAATTCAAAAAGCACAAATGCAAATCCCGCTCCTGGAAAGGAAGAGCCCTTGACGCCAGCACAGGCTGGGATTGCCTGGCTGGGAGCAGCTCTGTGGAGAAGGCCTTGGGGGTTGGTGAGCAGCAAACTGAACATGAGCCAACAGTGACCCTGGCAGCAATGAAGGCCAGGAGCTTCCTGGGCTGTGTGAACAGGGGCACAGACCACAGGAAGTGATTATCTCCCTTTACACAGGACTCATTAGACACACATATATTACAGCCTCCAGTTTGAGCCTCCCAACAGAATATTGACAAACTCTAGTATCATTTTTGTTTTTAAGAAGTTTTGTCTTGTGGTTGGCCATCTGATGTTGCCAAGACAGAGTCCCTTTTTTTCTATAAATATTACACTAGTGATTTCCTCTGAAAAACTCATTATTAATCTTTCTGATGCCTCTGACAAAGAGAAGAGAAATGCATCACAGGAAAAAATACATTAGTTTCCTCTTTTACCTTGTTGTCTTAATTGATTAAAATGACTGCGTAATTTTAAAATGGTCCACTGACTCTTAGCTTATAACACTTTGATTTCAAGGCCATCAGTTATACTAAACTAGATGCTATCATATGAGATGAAATTCATCCTTCTAGACACTATCAGATCCTAAAATATTTAACTAGAAAAACAGTGAATATATTGAATGCAAGAATACTCCTTACTCTCATTGTTCTTTTCCAAATCCTTATTGCGGTATAGACTACAGAATTAGGCATTTCTCAGCATTTTTAATTGAGACTGTTTAGGTTTAGATGGAACAACTGATTTTTTATTGAGCTGGAGATAACACATGCTTTAGCTGTCAGATGATTACAGCACTCACCTTGGAGACAAAAGCTTCTGTTACAACTTCTGCTCCAATTAAGATTTAATTAATTTATATGAAGTAGAACAAACTAGAAAAAGAGAGAGTAAAAGATTCCCAGTGTCAAGTGTACGATAATCTGTTGGTTAGAGCGTGGATCTCTGGGAGAAGATACAACATAAGATTTTCCCAGGGAAAGGGGGAATTTTGGTCTGGGAGCGCAACAACCCAGTTGAGTCCTGCAACCACTTGTTCTTAGGTAAAAGGACATCAGTACTTCTTCACATGGCTACTCTTTATCCTTGTAGACTTTATTCGTGAGATGGTCACTTTTGAAATTTTGATTGTGTTCGTGTCTAATGGTGATCAGATAATTTAACTAAAAGAATATTAGTATGCTTAGATTTGTTGGACAAGTGAGGAGGACTTTTGCGGATCTAAATTTTGGAATTTGATTCTTAAATTATTTAACTAGCTCCCATACTAATTGCGAAACATACAAATTCCATATTGACATGACTGTGGAAGGCAACCAGTCTGGAAAAGTTGGACAGTGTTCAGCTAATCTGTATAACGATGTTTTTCTACAACACTAAGCATCTGAAAGTTTATTAGAGATTAACTGCTCAGTAGGAGGCATTAACAAGAAGTATTTGGCTTCTCAGTTTGTTAAATAACTGATACGATTTCACAACTATAATCTTTTGCTTGCATTGCTGCAGACTAGTGATTTCTGAGGATTTTGTTGGGTTTTTTTTGCATTTCTACTTTTCCATTTCCTTATAGTCCTTAGAGAATAAGGAACTAAGTTCATGAAACTGATTTCACATTTTCTCCTGAATATAACAGGCTTTAGCTGTCCTATCCTGCTGTCACATAGAGAGTTAGTACTCATATCCTCAGAACTTCACCCATAATACTGATCCATTGTGTCTGCACTATAATCAGTGAAGACCTGGACCAAAACTTCTAGGTCACTATTGAATTTCATAGATTGTCATGGTAGCACTCTGAAACTTAATGTGTGAAAAGTGCACCTCATCAGATGATGACGGTTTCCGATGCAATAGGAAATCATGTTCAGAAACCCCACAGTAATTCAGTTAAGATATCATTCAGGTTATGCTACATTATTGTAACGCCAGGAACATTTGTGTGCCCAAGATTCTTCCTAACTTTTTTTAGCCTCTGATGGAGAAACCCATATTTCCATGGTTTTTCATGGATACCACAGCTATTGCGGTCTCCTGGAATAAGAAAGGTCAAGGCAATTGTCGTACTTCATGTTGATAAGGCCAGACAGTCATGAAACAGGAGTTTTTCCCAGGATAACCAGTTGCCTTTCACCAGTCTGGAGTTTGGCATGAAGGTTTTTCTCTGACAAAAAATTTTAAGCACAGTGTGAGTGAGGGGCAGATAGGTCTTTTTATAGTTTTAGATGCACTGTCAGTCAAACGTGATTCGAATCTGCGCTCAATCCCGCATTCTCCTGCCATCCATGTTAAACCTTACTTGGGTTTGAGTCTGTAACAGGAGGAAAGTCAAACCCCAGTACTAAGCCATAGAAGAACCTGTGGATCACTTTAGCATGACAGGAATGAACTTGGTGTGTGGAGGGCCAAGCACACAATATCCAGTCCATCAATGCGTATTCTAAGCATGGTTCTTCCTAAGACCAGGACAAATGTTTAGCCTGCGCTCGTGCCTGCATTTCGACTGGACGTAAAGACACAGGCAATGAGAACTGGGAAGGTCTGTGCACATTTAGGGTAGAAAGTGGTCTTTACTTCCAGTTTCTCTTTTATGCACAGGTATTTCTGGCACTGGAATAAATAGGACAGTTGCTACAGTTGGACAAAAAAAAATACAGGCTTTTCTGAATATTATTCACAGGTATTTTCTTCTTTTTGGCTTACTTGTAATTTTTGAGTGCTCTACCCACATACCTGTTCCCGGAAACTTTTATCAGAGACATACCACTCTGCTAATCTTCTTGTGTTCTCATGGGAAATTAATAACTAATATAGACAAAGTATTAAAAAATATTTGTTATTACTTTCCAGAGTTTTCTATAAGGCAATGCAAATTCACTTGTATTTAATTGTATAAGAAAATGTTGAAAAGCTAACTATTTATAATATTACAACCAATGGCTATATATACACATTAATTATACCGGTCTAGATCTATAAATATTATATGCATTTTATAATCAAATAATTACATAAACAACTATGTAGGCACTTGAAAAAGTCAGACACTGAAGATGTAGGGGCTTACTTAAGGAACTATGAAAAGTATGAAACTAGGAATGTGATTAATTAAGACAGCAAAATTGTAACTGAAAATCAAGTAATACTTTCTGACAGTGAGACTTACTAGACTGTGTAGAAGCATGCTTTATTAAACTGGAGATACACAGTCATTTGGAACGTTTAAAACCAGACTAGACAGCAATAAAAATGTACGGTAAAGAACACTCGTTCACAGCAAGAGTTCTCCTTCACTGCAAAGACATACACTAATGAACTTGTACAGCCTTTCCATGCGTTTTGTCATTAACAGTGTATGCTCCATGGAATTAGTTGCCATTTTGAGGATGTTACATCTTTAAATACTCAAATGAAATAAAATATTTATTTAATTATTCACATATTCTCATCCTAAATTTTACTAAAATATTTTCATCTCAGAACACCAATATTCCATAGTTTCTACTCTGAATAATCCTGAACAGATGCATTTTGCTATTTTTCCATGAAGTTAAATACAGTTTGCCTCCAGCCAGGCCACGGTTTTCCATTGTCTCTATCAGACAGTGATTATTTAAATATTTTATGCAAAGCATAATAGCTGAAAAGAAAGCTATTGAGATACTTATTGCAGAAAATCTGGTATCAAAGTCAGACTTCTCAATAGTGTGATATATACTTACATATATATAATGTATTTTGTCAAGGCATTTGATTAATCTGAATTATATGATGAATCAAATCGTGTATGTACAAGAGTGTGGAAGAACACTTGTTTAAATGAAAAAAAATAATCCAAGTTTACTGTTGTTGGAATCATTTATTTTGATCAAGAGTTTTAAATAATCTGAGTACAGTGAGATTATAGTGTACACACAAGTTTAAGAACTGTGGACAGGTGAGCTCCTAAGTGCTTGAGTGCGCCTCCTGATGCTGCTTTGCTAGTTTTAAGTTGTATGGGGAAACTTAAATGAAGCTGCTCCTGGCAAACCTTCTGCCAAAGGGAAATCAGATGTTGCGCTCTCATGATCTGAATTCCACCTTCTTTTCTGAACCCTGAAACAACCGGTAAATGTTTTAACACTCAACTGCACATTTTCCTGTGGGTTTTGGCATGTATTTTTGCTCCCAGGAGCAAGGAGAGCTGTTGCAATGCAGGAAACAGGAATTATGAGTTACAGACCTGGTGAAATTTACAACTTGTGTAGCTCAGGAGTGACCTGAGAAAGGTCTCTGTCCATAAAACTCTGACTATTTGTTTCTAGTGCTATCACCTGCCTTCATAAAAGAGGTTGAACCTCCCTAAAGACTTTTTATATATCTTTAGATCATCATAACAACGCTGTTACCAAGATTCACATACTCAGTGAAAATTTACTGTAGCATTTCTTAGAACAACGTAAGTTGACACAGAATGGTTGAGATTGAGGACACTGATGAAAACAAACAGCATTTCCAAAAGGTGGGACCCAGGGACTTCCCGGTGCCTGGATCCAAATGCACATCCTGATGAAGGCATCTTACCTGCGTGTGAGCTCCAGCCCTGACCTCAGGTGCCCAGATACTCACAGGATCAAAGCCTGCTGACACCCCTTTGGTGGGCAATGGGGGACACGCTGTGGCGTGCACCTACTCTGCAATTTAATACCCAGAGTCAAGCCCAGCCTGCTGAAATAACCACAAGATGGAGAAATTGAACAACTTGGGTTTAATTCCTATTTATGTGCTCCATATACAAATAATTACATATACATTCATGTATGAAATCCAGCCATCTGATCAGAAATGCTCACTGTGCAGAGTTCCTCAACTGCCATTTTTCTATGTGGGACTTGTAGGACGTGTCAATTTTGAGACTGATGCTAAAATGACCTGAGCCTGCCAAGCTCCGGTGGAAATCGGTGAGACAGAAAAGTAACCGCTGTTCTCAAATGATGGCTCCCTAAGACATATGTTGTTTACATCTTTCGTATGTCACGTTCCAGTTCGTGCGTTGTCTGCTGTGTTAGTACTTGCAGCTAATAAACGCCGCCTGTGTATTTCTGCAGTGTCTAGCACAACGGGCTGCCATCCAGATTGGGACCTGTGAGCACGACAGGATTTACAGAAATACATGCTAAGCTGTCGTTTTATTGATGCGTAGCATATATTTATGCCATTATTTTAACGGTGCTGTTATCGTCAGTGCTAGAGTAGAGCTTGCTGTGATGCACTATAGGGAGAATTGAAAACATTTGTTTTCCATTTTACTTGATATGTTACAAAATGCACTTATCAATAACATCATTAGAGAAGCATCATAGTAGATTATTATGGTTTTATGTGTAAAATCTCTGTGGTCACTATAAATTTTTGTACCATGAATTAAAAAATGGTCATGATGGCGCAAAGGTAACCAAAACTCTGCTCTTAAACTTTATTTAATCAGTAATACTAAGGTGAGGGGAAGGCTGGGTAATTCAAAATGAGGTTGGGCTGTTATTGGAGATGATCTCTTTTTCATTTCAATATACTGCAGTGGTTGCTATTTAATATGATGGTACCGTTTTAAAATAAATTTGCAAGACAAAGCATAAGCTAAAATATTTAAGTCGTTCTTTCAGACAGAGCTGTTGACTTCCTCAAGGGTGCTTTGTGAGGGATGCAGCATCTCTTTGTCTTTTTTTCATCTCACATTTTCATCATCTTGACTATTTAGACAGCAAATTCTGGTAGGGTGGAGATGCTTGTCGCCGTGTGCTTACACAAGGCATAGAGCGCTGAGACCGTAAGATGAAACGTTCCCTAGTACAAATGATAGGATTTACGATATTGAATCGATACATGGTCTGTGTAATCGCATACACCGTGCAAATATCCCTGATTCCTCAGAGTAATTCAAGAAATAAACATTATGCACCGTTCAGCAGAAAATCCGTTTGACAACCTTTGCAAATCAAAGGAAAATATTTATTTCAGTTTCTTTAGCTAAGTTGTGTAATTATAAAAGTTAATATAATAAAATTAATTAGCCAACTTATAACAACTCAATTTATGAATAAATATATGTAACAGTGGGAGTAGCAGTGTATTTTTCTAATCTTGAGTAAATCAGTCACAGAAGATGTAATGCCAGATGTAATGGTATTTTTATTAGCAGAGCGTTATCCAGCTTTGAAATGTCTGTGCGGTACAGACAGAGACAGAATTTGGTCCTTGACGAACAAGGAAACGAAGCTGGAACTGAAGCTGTTTTGAGAAGCTATTTTTTGGTGTTGAGTAATACCTGCTGTAACTAATATCTATCTTTATTTAAGAAAGTCTGTTATTCTACGTATCAGGACAAAGAGGACCTGAAAATATCTTGAAATTATGCATCTTAAATATGAATCCTGTTTTATGAAAGAAATCTCATCAAAATTAAGCAAATGTCAATGGTGTGATGAATTTGCATCTTTCATAGCCATTTCCGTACAAACCTGTGGAGTTCACAGGGGCCATCTACTTTTCTAGATCATGGAGTATTACCTACCCACTTTCTAGCCATAACCTCAAACTTTTTAGTTCGTGTCCAGCCCTAAGCCAGGTGAGACTAACTTCTATACCAGGAGGGCTTGCTGTTGCTATGGGCTCTGATTTGACCGATGTCTTTGGCAGAAAAGACTCCACTGTCATCTAAGAGGAGGAGTCGGATAACATTCTCTGTCTGCACCCAGGAAATAGAGTCCTTGCAACAGAAAATGAGATGAGGCATCAGTGATGTTATTATACCAAGCACGTACTTAGCTCCAAAATAGATATTGTAAGTCAAACAGAGAGTTTCATCAGATTCATTACCAATCCTGTTTTGCTGATGGCTCTTTAACAATCTCTACCCACAGCCCTATTATCTCAATGAAACAGTACGCTCTTGTTTGCAAAGCAAGTTCTCTAAATAGTAATTGCTGCAAGAAGTACTGCAGTGAAAGCTGGATCTATAAAGCCATTAATTGAACTAGCTTTGGGGCACAACAAATGATGGCTTCGTCTGAACTTGCCAAGGTCTTTCCCTGGGCTGGCGTAAAAGTAGGTTGTAAGTATCCTGTAAGTAAGAAAAGGTGTTACTTGAATGGAAATGCTGCATCCTATCTACTCTGAAGTTAATATTGTTATCAGTTCCAATCAGCAACTACAGTGTGTGTGGACTATTAATGTTTGGAAAATTTGAATATTCAGGGAGCAGGTATTACAAATCAAGCGTGCTATTAACTCCTGAGACAGGAGCTACTTTAATGTGAACTGAGTGCATGTTAAAGCTAATGTTTGAATCAACTTAGAGATTTTATTGTTGTAACTGTGCTAACATCTGGTATGCCTGTCTTTCCAGTATTTGATCTCTCCCCAGAAGAGGAAAATACACATTTTCCTGTGCAGCTATTGGCTGATACATAGACCAGGTGTTTAATATCCATTGTTTAGAGGAGTGTGAGGACTGGAATTGGATCTCATGCTGAGAAGGTGCAGGAACAGTGATGATACAATATGATAGGAAGAGTGGTTGATCCAATATAGTAAGGCCTCACGCCTATCGGTTTCTATGTTGGTAGGAATGCAAGTTACAGCTTGATTGAATTTAGGCAACTAGAAATACTCGTCATAAACTGAATGAACGTTCTGCATGCCTCATCCTCATTTCTAAGGGCCACATGCCTACAGCAGCAGACCTCTACATTATTATATTGGCTTGGGAGATAAATCCCAAGTACGATTTTTGGAACATTTTGGTCCTGATGAAGGACTCAGTCCTTCCATAGTCCTCTGAAAGAAACTTGACATTTCCACAGCTTGTGGACATACTGCACTTCTCTACGGGCTTTGTGGAGGATGGAACTGCTTCCTTTTTTTTTCAGAGGAAAAATATTTTACATTTGTTCAGTCTAGAATGTAAGAGAATGATCACCCATCCAAGATGGTCCTCCCATCCAGATGCTTCACAGCACAAGTCTTCCCTAGAATTCCAATAGTGATAGCTACTTATTTCAGGTGGTTTGGAGTATTTGTAAGGCCTTTGACACCGTCCCCCACAGCATTCTCCTGGAGAAGCTGGCGAATCATGGCATAGACAAGTGTACTCTTTGCTGGGTTAAAAACTGGCTGGATGGCCGTGCCCAGAGAGTTGGGATTAATGGGGTGAAATCCTCTTGGCGACGAGTCACCAGTGGGGTCCCTCAGGGCTCAGTTTTGGGGCCAGTTTTGTTTAATATCTTTATCAATGATCTGGATGAGGGGATTGAGTGCACCCTCAGTAAGTTTGCAGACGACACCAAACTAGGTGGGAGTGTTGGTCTCCTTGAGGGGAGGAAGGCTCTACAGAGGGACCTGGACAGGCTGGATTGCTGGGCCAAGGCCAATTGTATGAGGTTTCATAAGGCCAAGTGCCGGGTCCTGCATTTCGGTCACAACAACCCCAAGCAACGCTACAGGCNCTGGGCATGTTTAGTTTGGAGAAGAGGAGGCTGAGGGGAGACCTCCTTGCCCTCTACACCTACCTGAAAGGAGGTTGTAGAGAGGTGGGTGTTGGCCTCTTCTCCCAGGTGAATAATGACAGGACCAGAGCAAATGGTCTGAAGTTGCGGCAGGGGAGGTTTAGGTTAGATATTAGGAAGAATTCCTTTACCGCAAGAGTGGTCAGGCATAACTCAATACTTTTACAAGCTTGAGATGCTCAAATATTGTGGTACTAAGGAAATAATAATAGTTTACAGTCACAATGGTAAAAGAAGTGAGGATCATTATATGAAATCCATGTTTTTGTTGTTCTCATGCATGTTACAGAGTTTGTCTGCCTGACATCACGGATAATCATTTGTGCAGGTAACCCAAGTCTAAATTCCCATATGTTTTTGCACTTCCTGAGTGGTCAATGAGACTGGCTAATGAAGGTCTTATTCAGATACATGAGAATGTGAACTTTGTGTCAATGCTTAAATGAAATATCTGATGAAGAAAACAGGACATACTTGTACTTATACAAAGTAATCCTGAGTGATACGACTGGTTTTACTGAAAAATAAGAACTTATTGATAAGTTAAAGTGCTAAGTTTTGTCACATGGCATATTATTCTTGATGTCAAAGACATTCCTTTGTCTATATAGCATTTTTAGAATAATCATTGCTGAAAAATCTGAATCCATTAGAAAGAGCGTGCTGAGTAAATTGCGTAATCTTCTTTTCCAACATCAGTTATAGGTTTTTTGTCTCTACTTAAAATTTCTTCCTGGCAAAGCCAAAGGCAGGATAGAGATCGCCACCAGGATTTTTTTCATTTTCCCCAGTCTGTTTCAGAGCAAGAATTAATTGCTACTTCTTCCTCTGCCTTCTTAAATCTCACTATCGTTTTTATACTTGCTCTATAATATACTGTTTATTTCATTACTTATATTCCAGGGAAAATATGAAAACTATGTTTAAACCTGATGGTTAATGTAATCTACTTTCAGCTGATCAGAAGAGGCATGAGATCAGACCTATAATGAGATCTTAAATTTAGTTAATTAAATGAGAGCCATTTGTTAGTGGTATTTCTTTAGAATAATGTCATATTTTTCAAAAGTGTCTTAAAACCTATTGGTTTTTATGGTGTTGAAGTGATCTTTGTTTTGTGTTACAGGTTAGAAAAAACTGTCTGTAGTCCTCACAAGAAAAACATATTTCTGAATGACTCAGTGCTGCCTAGGAATTGTGATTATGAAAGCCAAAGGGGGCTCATCATATGTATTATTTTAGTTTTGCCTCACGAGATGTATCAGTAAATGCTAGGTACTATATAAAAGCTTTGCAGTGGTCTAGAATTTAGAAGTTGTATCTCCTTCCACTGAGAAAAGTCAGTACATTATGTATTTCAAAGCAGTAAAATATTTGACACTGAATAACAGACTCCATAAATAGCTATTCTAAAAGCCTCTTCCCTGAAATAAATCCTTGCTGGGGAAGAATTGCAGTTGTACTCTCCAGTGGAGTGAACTGCTGACATGAATGTTTCTTACCTTACGGAATTTAAGCAAAGCTTGTTTCTCTCTCTGTCTCTCTTCAAGCCTGTTAAAAGAAAATAGCTACAATTTTTCATTGAAGGCTGGTTAGATGTGTTATTTAGCATCATATATATAGTATATATTGTATACATGTATTTAATATATATATTTATCCTATA
>VWZL01003554.1:160082-204101 GCA_013396915.1 Stercorarius parasiticus | reverse complement strand
TATATATCATATTTTATATACATATATATATATAAAAAAATCTCATTGGCAAGAACATGGCATATTTGAAAATAAGTCTCTTAAAGTTACAGCTTTTTCCAGTGGTGGGCATAATTCATTGGATGAACAGGTTATTGATGTATCATCAGTGGCCTGTCGTGTATCCCTTCTTACGTAGAGAACAACCTGAAAAATATTTGGACTGGAAATACTTTTTGGATTTATTGTTTATTGTTTAGCCCTCCCACCTACTCCTTGTAGTTTGAGGCAGTCGACTTGAAATATTATTGTGTGTGGCCAAGCTGTAAGGCTGCAAATTTTTGGCCATTTTTTCTCACTTTTCATAGCAGAGGGAGGGGTGAATCCTTCTCAGATTAGTTGAAAAACTGTGAAATACCTTGCAGCTGAAGCTGCAAGTCCTCAGATGTACTTACTGAAGTAATTCCTCACTCATTTTTCACATTATCAGTTCTATGATAATGATGAAAGCAAGTGGAAAGAATGAAATAAGATATGGGCTGGAAAGCACAACTGGGCTAAAATCAGGGGGGAGTGATTCAGAGAGAATAAGGAAGATGCAAAGACTGAACAGCAGGTGACAGAGAGAATGGAAGATGATAGTGAGAGATGGAGGCTTCACCTATAATTAGAGGAGAAGAAAAATAAACTAAGGGATGAAAAACGAGTTAAAAAGAAAGATGTAATTATGGAAAATGGAAGCAAATAAAAATCCCGCTTTGTCTCTTCAATAGGCTCAGAAGTATTGCATTCCTTGTAAATACATTATTGATAGAGTAAACCTTGAGATGCTAACATAAGGTTTGTTTTATGTGAGTACTCGTGTAAAAGTTTATCGTTCATGATGTTTTTAGAAGGCAAGTACAAAGGCTATGTCAGCACAGACAATACAAATTCACTTAAGTTAATGACCGTAATATTATTTTTCCTCAAAAATAAAAAAACCCAACTTCAATAACTTTTTCTTAAAAGCTACAGTTTCTTAAAGAAAAATACTCCTGGAAGAAATGAGGAATTCTCAGAATTTTAAATGCATTAGTATGGGTAGTTTTATCAATAGACTGGAGGCAGGCAGCTCTGGAAATTTTCTGTTTATGAAAAGAACAAAAAATAAATACAGCAACAACATTAATAAAATGTGCATAATTCTTGCATCTTCTCCTCAGACTGGCATGGGACACCTGCGTGTCACGAAAGAAGGCCTTCGTCTGGAAGGGGAATCGGAATTCTTATTCCCTCTTTATGCCAAAGAAATCCATTCTCGAGTGGTAAGCAGATAATCTTCCAGTAATGCTAAAATAAAATTAGTGCACTTAGGAACGGTTGAATTAGGTGAAGTCCAGGCAGCTGTCATGGAAATATATGTGTTTGTGTGTGTGTGTGTATACACACATATTGTTGCATACTTTACAAGCATAATCATTAGGTCAATGTTCTGATACTATGGCAGAATTAACATTTTTCTCCTAGGCGTGTGATAGGAAATAGCTCAAAAAGGAATTATAAAGGTCATTGTATATATGCAACCCTCGAATTTTAAGAGTGTGTATAAAGTTGTTCGTTATTTTTACTCAGGTTATTTTTTAATGCAGACTTCCCTGTGAAACTGCTTGTTTTGTTTATTCATCCATTACAGAATAGTTTAAATATCTCTAAAATTCATGGATGTTATTGGAAAAGTTAAAATTCTCCAATAAGTTAGGGGTTTGTCATTTCTAGGACAAAGATATTAAATGTATGATATCTTTATATATTTAACTGTGGAAAATCTGCAAGACTAAATGGGAAGATTTAAGATTGAATCTTGTTTACCTAGACAGAACATTTTATTATTATTATTATTGAGGTATAAAGGAATAACTTGGTCAAAGAAAATATTTATCAAGCAGATTAAAATGGTTCAAGCAGAATAAAAATGAAGGATCTTTATTGAAGTACTGGCTTTAGAGGGAGAAAGAGAGAATCTGAATTGGTGTTTATTTATCCAGGTGAACTCTGAAACTTATTCAGGTGAATTTTTTGTAGAGCAATATCTGTTTCTGACCAACAAAAGGAATATTTTTCAGAACTATTGTCTGTAATATAAACTCTGACAAAATAAAGCCATGTTTCATGAACAATGTCATCAACCAAAAAGTAATATTCAATGAGAGTAAAAGCTGAATATGGCTCTTTCATTACTTCGAACATGTAATCTTCCTCTCCAAGTTATTAGAAGAAATAGCTAGCTATGAGACTTCTGAAACCAGGGAAAAAGTTAGTGTTTGTATTGCTATAGCAAGAGAAAATGTAAATAAATTCATCAGAAAACATGGTTGACGTAGGATTTAGGATGAGGTTGTTAAAATGCTCAATTACTGAAATCTAGGCAATGCCAACGTATTTTGTGTCTGTTAAGCCTTTCTTTTTCTATCTGCACCAAGTATTTCCGGTAGCAGGAACAGCTCTTACTCAGATGGTGAAATTCCATTGCTAAATCTAAATTTCCATTTTGTTTCTTATGCTGTATTCTTTTCTGCCTCATAGGCAGTGGGAAAACTATTTATGTCCTTAAATGAATTTCCCATGAGGTTGTTTATCCAATAAGACATGTAACTTCTCAAAACCAGCATAGCTAATACTTAAAAACTCCCTCTGCCCCAAAAAATGGTTATGCAATGTTAAGCTACCATTTGTGCTCTTTTAATATGTCTTGCAGCTCTTAATACATTTAGTGCAACATAGGAAGAAAGAGGTGTGGCAGCATCTAATATACGCTTGGCTGTCTAATGACCCATTGTGATCATTAGTAGCATGCATTAATTAGAGCCTTCAGGCTACTGCGTGTCTCTGCCCCCTGCGAACTGATAATTCAATAGAGGTTTTTTGTTTGTTTGCTTGCTTTTTAAAATATTGGAACTCTCTAGAGGCTTAATTGCCTGTAGCTTGATCTCCTGAGTGCCATCTGTATATTCTCAGATCTATATATTCCTCATAAAGTTGCTTATTTGTTATGATTTCTTTTTCTAAGTTTGTCTGTTAGAGAATTGGGCCACTCGCAGCTATCATAGCAGCTTTCTCCCTTGCCTTAATAGTGTTCTCCCTGCAGTTTCCTAACAGCTTTTCTCACCTAATGAGGTCTCCAAAGTGCTAAGAACATACATAGCAGAAAATCTACTTGCTGTGCATCATCTCTGGAGCCTATTACGAGTTTATGCCTTCGTTATGAGTCCAACACAGAGTTGTGGGGAACACCAGTATATCTCAGCTAATACATATTCATGGAAAGATAAAAGATGAGCATTTATAAATATATTACTAGATTTTAGTTAGTTAACAACACACATGTGGAAGCTGCAGGTCTAGAGTACCGTTTATTTGCACTTATATTTGATATTACAAATTACTAACTTATTTTTTAAATCAACCGGTGGCAGTCAAGTAAGTGCTATAAAGATGCCCAGATCTGTGGGTCATTTAGCACATGTATTTATCTGTAATATATTTACCTAATCTTTGTTGACCTTCCTTTTCCACTTCATACTAACTTGTCACCATTAACAGTCATTCTGACACACTGCTTACTTTTTTCCTGAGACTTTTCATTATTGGCGTTAATTCTGTTAGCTTTCACTTTTTCCTGATATAATTTACAAAATGAGATTCATTTATTTTGCTCACTCAGTGACTTCTTTTGAGATAGCCTATCTTCCTGCTTCTAACACTTTTTTTTTTTTAAAAAGTGTAAGTTGGACTCCAAACTGTGTAGCTTCTACCACTGTTATTAGGTAAGTGTGTGTAGTCGGATTCTTTGCATAAAATACGTTCACAATTCTCAGGTTATCTCATACTTTAAGCCTTGAATTATGATGGGAGCGTGACTTGAGCATAGGAAGTTCCATCTCAACATGAGGAGGAACTTTACTTTGAGGGTGGCAGAGCACTGGCACAGGCTGCCCAGAGAGGTGGTGGAGTCTCCGTCTCCAGAGACATTCAAAACCCGCCTGGACGCGTTCCTGTGCAACCTGCTCCAGGTGACCCTGCTCTGGCAGGGGGGTTGGACTAGATGATCTCCAGAGGTCCCTTCCAACCCTATGATTCTATGATTCTATGACTTGTGAGTGGTTTTCAGGGGTTAGCCCTTCAAGGTGCTCCACAGTCTTTCTTGAGTCCAGAAAAAGTACCAGAAGCCATATATGTGAGACCGATCTTTAACAATAGTCCGGTAGTTAGAAACTCACTCATTTATCTAGGAATGAGTATCCCCTCTGAGGTCACAAGCAGGCAGCTTCCTAGTACCCTCATGTCACATGTCACATATTCCCTCATACTTTGGCAACTGAGATCTGCTCAGACACTCTTATCAGTTACTAGGTTCCTGTCCTTTAGAAAACAAAGTATGCTTTAGTATGAAAGCACCTGTACTGCAAGAAAACTTCCTCCCCTCTTTTTAAGTCAACAGGTGTGGCTACAATTTGCTGATCCAACTGAGTGTGATCAAACTTTTTCTCCACAGATAATTTTCTGTTACTTAAAATCAAGTACAAACAGTGGCCAATATGATCTCCCTGAAAATCAGCTGCATTTAAAGACAGTTCTGGTGGTGGATTGAAGAAAAACATAAGAAGAACCCACTCAATGTGGCTAAGTTTCTTTTCCAGTGATTTTAGGGGCATTGAAAATTGTTGCATGATTTGTTGACTTTCCTGCAACATACCCGGAGTTTGTTGTCGCAGGGACATGTGTCCCCAGGGGTTTGGCAGTCGTCTCTCAACTACGTACCTCATTCAGCTCAGCACAGAGCGGTCAAAACCTGTCGGTTATATTCTCTTCTGTGCAAGTGTGTAGTTTTGCAGTTTGATTTAGGTTTTAACATAAAATTACATGCTTCATAGTATGTCTATTGCTTTCTATTTTTCATTAGATAATTTTCCAGCCACAAAGTTTTGGAACTGACTACGATCCCCTTAAACTTTTATGAAAACATGTGTTTCTTTAAATGTTTACAATTCTAATTTTTCTACTGAATCTACTTTTTTTTTTTTCTCCATACTTCAGGACTCATCACTGCTTCTCCAGTCTACTCACAATGTGACTGTGAATGCTCGCAATTCAAATGGGGAAGTCACAGGCAGATTAAATGTGGGTAAGTCTAAGTGATTTTTCCTTTTTCACTGTTTTGGAAACATTTTAATGAATATTTGCAAGTAGCTTGGAGGATATAAAGTGCTAAACATGTGATTATTTTTTACGGTTATGATCATATTTGAATAGTCCAGCTGCCACTCAGTAAGTGCCAACAGTATAGTTTCAGTTTCTCAGTTAAGCGTTAATTCTGTAAATATTTGAAGCACTTTTTTATTGCAGAGTTATGCAGGAAAGGTCACTGCAGAAGTTACTCTTTTTCTTGTGTAGATATCTATTGATAGTTGCAAATAATTTTCTAAGAAAGTGCAACAGGAGAACATGGCTGGAAAGGACTGTATGTCTCTCTTCATTTCCTAGTATTCCAGAGACTAATACAATTAAGCGGATGTCCTAAAAAACCTGCTAGTTCACAACTCTGAAATGTAGATATTTTACTACATGTGGTAGCAGTAAGATATATTGGTTTACGGAGTTAAATCAATAGATCTAGATAGGTGTAGGTGATAGATCTTGGCAGCAAGAATAAGCATACCTTACTCTTTAAATCATATTTTTAAGGAAGAAAGGCAACAATATGTGTCAGAACAGAATTTTTCTTCGTTTTTAAAATATTTTTCAATATTAATATTTATATTAACATTTAATATAATATAAATATTTTACTATTAATATTAACCATTATATTGGTATTAATATTTAATATTTTTCAGTCTTTTCAACAATTTATTAACTTGTTCCTTCTAAGATCCTCATGTGACAAAGCATAAATTTCAACTTATTTAACTGTAAGACTAACCTGATATGCTTACGTAGTTTAGTAGATTGGAAGCCCGATGAGTAACTCTTCCATGCTGATGAGACTGTGTAACTTCTGTGACAATTCCTGTTTGAAGAATTATTGTATCAATTCATTGAACATTTTGCAAGCTTCTCCTTAAAAAAAAATAACTTCAAGTAAAAGATATAATTTATAACTTATAAAAGAGCGTGCTATTCCCCTTAAAAATGTATAATTTTACAATTAAACAATCAATCACAATTTGACCTTTAAATGTTTTCAAATCTTTTTTTTAAAATCAAGCTAATCATTTCTCTTTAAAAAATGCCTCTAGTTATTTATTAATACATGATAGTGGCGTTCATATTTGAATGCTGTTTGCAAGGCCATGTAGCGACAGGATGAGGGGCCATGGTTTTAAACTAGAGCAGGGTAGGTTTAGATTAGACATTAGGAAGAAGTTCTTTACAATGAGGGTGGTGAGACACTGGAACAGGTTGCCCAGAGAGGTGGTGGAGGCCCCATCCCTGCAGACACTCAAGGCCAGGCTTGATGAGGCAACCTTGATGAGCAACCTGATCTAGTTAAAGATGTCCCTGCTTCCTGCAGGGGGGTTGGACCGGATGACCTTTAAAGGTCCCTTCCAACCCAACACATTCTGTGATTCTATGATATTTCATTTTGATAATAATTAAGGGTATGAAATGTACAGTACTTCTAGTTTCATATTATTAGTACAGTTATTTCAGACTGTTTCACAGTGACCACATGACCAATAACGTACACATCACATGGTCAAAATGGCTGTGACATGGCACATGTGCTGTTGATTCTGTCCACTCCATACGGTTTGACTGACCAGTTGTGTATCTGCACTCTGATCACGTGCCCGTCCTGCCTGACGAGAAGAAGGTGTCAGGAGCTCCTTTGGGAAGGGCAGGCCACAGAGCAGATCATTGACCACCATGCTAATCTGTACAACTTGATCCCTGACGAAGTCTGAGAAACTTACAGGTAAAATCATGTCAGAGAGAAGGCCAAAGGCCTGATGAACTGTTTGACAGGCTGTGTCCAGCCTGTGTGACCTCTTTTACTGAAAGATATTTGAGTTGTTGTGGCAGCCAATGTCTATAGGTCTTACCTTAGGAAAATGAAGCCTGGCAAAAATAACAACAAATCTCAGATCCTCCTTTCTTTCCTCTTCCCAGTCACAACGTAGTCTTGTGAGAGCGATAAGAAAAAGCAGTACAGAAAGTGAGGTGGAACGTGCTGTGTTCAGAATATCTGCCCTGTAGGTCTAGAGACAGCTAGATTGAGGAAAACTTGTGAACTGAAGACCCAATAGACAGAGAAGGGTCAATACAAACCCATGTCGTAGAACAGGGACTGTGGTGTTTAGCAGGGAGAGTTCTGCTGGATGGGAACTGTCTTGTCAGTAGCGACTCATTTACAGCAAGTACCATCAATTTTTAGCATTTTCTCTTCTTATGGATAGTTTAATTCCATTTCTCTGCTTTTCATCACCTGGGTCTTGGGTCTTCTGTCCCTATTCCCAGTAATGTGTGGTTCAGTGTTTCTGTACCATATCATCTCACAGCTCTTTAACCTTTTGCTGAGGGAAAGCCCAATAGTTGGTGTGCAGACGCCTGGCGGTGCAGAGGGGCTGCATCTGGCTTAGTCAATACACGAGGAAACCAGTAGGAAGGAGCAGAGTGTAGACTGAAAGACCTTCTTTTAAAAGTGGTCAGTGTACAAAGGCAATTCAAATTCGACACTGAAGCAGGAAAGTTCTGACTTGCTCTAAATGCTGTAAAAGAAATGCTCTAAAAGAAAAGGTGAGAGGGTGAAATAATGATTTGAGCCTGAGAAAATCAAAACTACATCAAAAGGAAGTGCTAAAATGCATTTGCAAATTATTTTGAGATATTTGATATTTAAGTAATCTCTTTTTGACTGGCAATTCTAGTTATTGAATTCTTTAATAATTGGTCTTAAGTGCTGTCTGGTGTAATTGATACTATTGTAAATACTAACATGAAATATTGCTAATATTAAATAATACTAATTTTAGACTGATGGAAAAGCATTGAAGGAGCAGTAAAAACTCACTACTGTAAAGAACTCTGTTAATACCTAAAGATAGGGTCAAACAACAGCTTGATATTTTTAGCCATTGTCCATAGTCATAAAATGCATGCATATAAAATTATGTTTCTGTATAAGAAGTGTGAAAAATGGGTATATGGGTGATTTACTTCATATGCACAAGCCTTTGCTAAAGAATTAATGCCTTCCATAGTTGCCAGCATGCTGGAATTATGTTTTAATACTCTATTCATCTTATAAATACGAATAGTTGCCATTGTGAAGGAGCTATATAGTTTGGGATCGTTCCAAAGATGACAATGTAATGTAGTATCACTCATAAGATCATAACAAAAATACCTTTTAACTCATAGAAAATTGCGATTCAAATGATCCATTAAAATATTTTAATGAGTTACTAGGAGTGATTTAAATACCCAGTATTCAATAGAAGTTATTCACAAGAGAGGTGTGAAACAAATCTTTACTTGAGGAGTTTCTATGAAATTCCCCACATGAGGATAACAGGTACATGTCACTCAAGAATGGAAAAGGCTTCCCTCATGAATCACAGATATACTAAACCACCATCAAATGCGAGCAACTCCCTCCATGAGCACTGTTGTTTTATTACAGTTTCTGTATGCTCCTTAGTTTACCTGCATCTCTTGCAAGAATTATGTGGACGTCATAGCTCTTTATAAGTGCTGTTGTGTTTCAGAAGCTTCACTGAATGCAAATACATTTAACTCCTTGCCAGGAAAAGAAGACTCACAAAATAATAAGGATCGTAACATAAAAAAAAACAACCACCCAGTATCCCTCTGAATTACAAAGATGCCCAGATACCCATTTCGTTTGAGTTACCCTTTAAAATCATTTAAAACTCACATATGACCAAAGAAATTCATATTAAAAACCAAGTAAAGAATTTAAAAAAACCACCCTAATTTAAAGCAAAAAGGGAAATGGGTCATTTACTTAAGGGATTTTGGGGAGGTGGTTGCTTTGGGAATATTTCTGGGAGAAATGGGACTTAAGAGAAGGATGGTGGCCAACAAATAGCAAGGAAGGAATCTAAGCAAGGCACAGATGTGGGAAGGTATAGGATTGAGAGTCAGAGGGAATTAATAAAGCCATGGAGAGAGATACCTATAGGTGAGGCAAGGGTGTCTACATCCTTGTCTACATCTGCATCTGTCTACAGAACAGATGGTAACTATTTTCATTAGAATAGCTCCTGTCTTTAAAATCATTAATAAGATTCAGAAGATATCATTACCACAGCCTGCTCACCCACCTTCAAAACTGAAATATCTGGAACTGTCTTTGATAATCCAAGAAAGCAGTTGAAGAAAACTGCTAACTGTCATCTCCAAGATTCCTGTTCTTACCACTTCAAAGACTCCTTCAATCCTAGAATAAAAAAGAAATGTAGCTCCTTTGATTTATACCCTAGGCCATGATGAAGCAACTTTGTGTAAAGAATTATGAAACTTTTTTAATAATGAATGATAAAAAATATAATATATGTAAAGGAAATATACAGACTATATAGTCAACTATCAGATACTTATGAGCAACATTGGTATCAAACAGTAAACAATGCTTCACCTAAGTAAACAGAGCAGCCCTGAGGAGAAGGACTTGGGGGTGCTGGTGGACAAGAAGCTCAACATGAGCCAGCAATGCATGCTTAGAGCCCAGAAAGCCAACCATATCCTGGGCCACATCAAAAGAAGTGTGGCCAGCAGGTCGAGGGAGGTGATTCTCCCCCTCTACTCCACTCTTGTGAGACCCCACCTGGAGTACTGTGTCCAGCTTTGGAGCCCCCAGCATAAGAAGGTTGGAGCGAGTCCAGAGGAGGGCCACGAAGATGATCAGAGGGCTGGAGCACCTCTCCTATGAAGACGGGCTGAGAGAATTGGGGCTGTTCAGCCTGGAGAAGAGAAGGGTCCAGGGAGACCTTATAGCAGCCTTCCAGTACTTAAAGGGGGCCTATAGAAGAGATGGGGAGGGACTCTTATCAGGGAGTGTAATGATAGGATGAGAGGCAATGGTTTTAAACTGAAAGAGGGGAGATTTAGATTAGATATTAGGAAGAAATTTTTTCCTGTGAGGGTGGTGAGGCACTGGAACAGGTTTTCCAGAGAAGTTGTGAATGCCCCATCCCTGGAAGTGTTCAAGGCCAGGATGGATGGGGCTCTGAGCAGCCTGGTCTAGTGGGAGGTGTCCCTGCCCATGGCAGGGGGGCTGGAACTAGATGATCTTTAAGGTCCCTTCCAAGCCAAACCAGTCTATGATTCTGTGATTCTATGTGCTTACATATCCAGCCTACCAGTAGATGAATATAATACAGTCTGATTTTGCAGTCATGTTCCAGTGATGAATATTAAGAAAGAGGACGAAGAGCAGCATGTTTCCAACTATACTGAAAAGTAGGGCCAGTTTTTGAAGAGTCACGTTTTTCAAAGATTGTGTAAGGAGGCTTCAACCTACAGAAGACCTTAAGTTCTGCTTGTAGTATGTCTTTTTCAGAAGAAAAAAAAGCCACAAAGGAAAGGGGCTTCCAAAGTCATGCAAGGTCTGTGACAACAGATGCCATCCAGTACAGTGGACTGCTGGTCCTCCTCCTAGTTTAATCAAGGAACAGTAACATCAGTAGCTTCAGGTCAGGAGTTCAGTTTAAACTCTTTCAAGCTAGAGGGAATTTATTTAAATAACTCTATTATGACGCTGTTCCGCACTTTGAAACATGAAATCAGCACCACTCAGAAAGCGTGGGAATATGGTAAAAGACAAAATGGTTTATGCAGTCTGAAAACAGAATCACAGTCAAAATTCTGCCTAGAGACTATTTTCATGTCCATCACATTAATCTGAACAGCTGTTACAATGAGAGCATCTGTGCTATCCCACCCCTCTTTTTTCAACCAGGAACAGCATTCTGAGGAAACAGATAAGTGGCAGTACCTAATATATTGCTTCATTAGCATTAATTTCTGTCTACAAAGTACTACTTTCCAATGTCAAATCATTTCTGGTTTTCTTATCAGCATTTTGATATTTCATTTTTAAGTGACAGTATTTTTTCATCAGAGACATAATAGGAAGAAAACAGTGTTAATGAAGCATGATGTATGTAAGAAGAGTTTGATGGTGTTTTCACAGGGAAAACCCTGAAGCCAGTTTCATAAACTTGACTTAATTAATGACATTGTAAAACCATTTAGCTTTTCCTTCTTTATTTTTCCCAGAAGGCTTTCATTAAAAACTCCATTTTTGTCCAAATAAGTTCTTTCTTATCTTTAAGATAAAAGCCAGAACATATTTCTTGAAGATCTTTGTACTGCACAAAGATGATTATTTGCACAACTTTAATTGCTGTCCAGCTGGGTTATAAGAAGAAAAGATACAACATAGGAGTAATTAATAGGAAGATAAATTGGAAACTTCATTGAAGTATTTTTGAGGTGATTAAGTCTTCCTGTGATCAAGAACTTACAATATTTGTTCCCATGGGGATTGAAGTAGGGATTTTTACTTCCAGAAGTATAAAAATTTTAGCTACCAATGAATCTGATCATAGCAAGGCACACATGCTACTTTTATTTAAAAGTAAAATTTAGTTGACTCACATCAGGCAAAATTTAGACAATGACAGGTGGCTGCTAAAACATCCTTCAGGCTTTTTAACTGATCCTCTTTTCTAATTTCCTGTTTTAATTCATGGTAGATGTGTTTCTGGTCTATACTAAATGCATATGCTGTTAGTCTTTTGTGAGACCGTTGTGTATTTAAATGGACATAATGTTGAAAAGAATTAAAACAAATAGCAGAAAAAAGTAAGTAGTAATGAATATACATTTAAATTAAAGCTAGCTAAGCATATCGCCATGAAAACTTATTTATTAAATTATTAGTCATTACAGCTACAGCTTAATATTTAGACTCAAATGAACAGTATCCTCTTCTGCAAAAAAATACCGTTGATGTCTATGTACCATGTATAGTAAGGTGCTTACCGTAGCAAGATTTACATACCCAGTCCCCAAATATGATAATTTTTATGAAGAAATGTGTGGTAATGTTGAGGGTGAGCCGTGCTAACTTAAGCCAGACTTTAAACATCGTCTGGAAGATAATGAGGGAGTTATGCGCATTGCCAACTTGCTTAAATATGCTAGCGTCACAGTTAAGGGGAAATTTAACCTGACCGAGGGAATTTGAATCCTATGCTGTCATTTCTCTTCTAACTGTGTCTAGAAGAAGAGAAAAGCAATATGCATACAAGTCTTCAAAGCTTAGCTCTGGAAAAAAGGCTAATGTTTGGGAAATCATTTTTTATTTGGAAAAAGAACCAAATAGTGGATACCCGTCTCTCATCAGAGAGTAATTGCTCACCTGAATAGCCCCATTCTCTCTTTATTTCAATGGGAGTAAGGAATTCAAAATAAGGGGGGAAAAAAGGGAGAACCTTCTGACTTTCAGAGTCTGCAGTAAATTGCAATCCCAAGCAAGTTCATCGGGTATAGTAAGCATTAACATAAACCATTGGATGATAATTTGAAGATAATAGTTATTGCTAAAGGTGAGGAGAGTTCCTGTACTTCCTTCCTTTATAGTAATAAGAAGATTGAATTAATGGCATTGGTCAGTGCTAGATCAGTTTGTAAAGGTAATCTTAAAACAGCTGAAATTTATTGTGACTATAATCTGTTGTAGAATTTGGATAATTAAGTATGTCTAAAATCCTGGTCATTTCAAGCATAACAGTACTTTCTTCTTAAAGCTAACCAGACTCCCGACGGCAGTGGCCAAACAAGGAGCTAGATTCCTGTCTTTTTGCAGCAGGTCTGCAGAAGAAGACACACTCCTGCTCACGGTGGATTACTTGAACATGTATCTGCAGTGTACCCGTGTGGCAGTGAGGGCTAATAGCAGACTGGGCTGCGTTATTCCACTCGTGGGAGGTTGCATCACCCAATATGGTGTTAAGCCATTCCTCCTTCAGTAGGACAGAGCAATGAGCAAAGTGGGGAGACTCCCACAGGGAGCCATTAAGCTGGTCAGGGAGTGGGAGCACATGAAGCATAAGAAGCTGAAGAAGTTGGTTTTGTTTAACCTGCAGAAAAGAAGTCTTAAAGGGGGCTTCTGCCTGCTTCTGGGAGGGCTAGAGACAAGATGAAGCCAGACTGTTCTCAGAGGTACACAACAAAAGGGCAAGAGGTGACAGTCATAGGTTGTAGTGAGAGTAAATGCAACTGGATAGAAGGGGCACAAAAGTATCACTGTTAGACTGGTTAACCGTGGGAACACGTTGCCCAGGGAGGCTGTTGACTCCCTGGCCTCAGAGTTATTAAAATTCCACCTGGACAAGGCCCTGAGCACCTTCATCTAACTTCTAACCTGCTGTAAGTAGGAGGTAGGACTAGGTGACCTCCAGAGGTGGCCGCTGACTTGCATTTGTCTGTGATTCCTCTTGCCCAGTCTTAAGCTGACACTTTGGAAGGGCTCAGGTCGCTTACAGACCCCATGTCAGACCTTCTAGCCCAATGTAGAAGTCTTCCATACTCTAGGGCATCTAAAATAAGCTGAAGGCTAGGCAGGGAACACCAAAGTACATATATAATGGCACTAGGCAGCTGTGCTTAGGCAGCTGAGTCATGCCCCATCTGTTTAATTGGTCCTCACACATTGTCCTCTGCCCAGATCCAGTAGGCATGCATAGAATACTGCTGAAACTCGGTGCTAGGCCTGGCCTTATGAAAATACTATCATGGCTTTTTTTTTAAAATAAAAAAAAAAAAAAACTCAGAGAAAGAAGAATTATCCATTATACAGAAGATGGAGTGGTTAAAATATTCACTCAGGGATGAGAGACTCGGATCAGCTGTCCTCTCCGCATACAGGGTTTCAGATTATCATGCCTCATCTCCTTTAGTACTTTTCCTTTTCATCTTACCTGTCTGAGGACTGTGTGTTTCACCCTTTCCTGTTGAAGTTATTCATCATGCAACAAATTCTGAATTCACTGGGCTTGAGAGAAAAAGTGACACCTTTTGGTCAAGTCACTGTGTGAGAAACGTGATCTCCTATTCCTGCCATGGTTTCTATATGCTATAATCCATTTTACCATGAAGTATTTAATGGGTTTATTTTTTTATATTTAAATAGAGTGTTTCATAAGAATAATACCTAGATGGATAAAGACATTTCGTTACCTAAATCACTCTGAGAGTGGAAAGTACTACCACCTAAATACCTAATACTAGTTTTGAGTTGCCAGTGTCCATGTGATCAGTGTCTGCAATGATCATTCAGAACCAATTTTTAAAAGACCTCTAGACTTGGGTTCAACCATAGAGAACAACCAAGTGTAAGAAGTGCTGACAGTAAGGCATCTTTACTTTGGGCTGAGAAGGCATAATTGTTGCATCCATTACATAAAAGGAGAGCTGAGAGAAAAACAGGAAACAGGAGCAGCAAGTGTTCTATTAATATTTCAGAGATGTTTTTAAAGGTGATGAGAGGTATATGATATGGACATGAAATGTATATATGCAGTGTGCTGCATGTTCTCTGTAATAACGCATTTGTTCTAATAAAAGATCAGCAAATACTTCCGTACTATTCCATATGAAAATATGACTCATTTTATTCTTCTGAAAGTAATAGCTTTACATTTATTGGTATTGTGTTACTCATGGAACTAGAACTGAATCTGTAGGAGTATTACATTTTTAATACACTCTTAATGAGATCTAATGTTAAGTAAGGTGCTTTAATATAATAAAAATTAACTAAAACATGAAATTGCATAGCAATACCCCAAAGCGCTCAGGATTTTGGCTTATAGTCAACACTTCAACGATAGTAGGTGGTAGGAGAAGAATGAAGTATACAGAGTAGGTGACGGACACAGGTTGTCAGAAATGGTGGATAGCAGAAGAGACTAAGGAAAGAAAAGATCTGAAATGAAATAAATAACTTCAGTGTTGGAAAGCCTTTTCTCCTAAAAGATCTAAAGACACACTAAAAGTGCTTAATACTTGACAGAACTAACTGGAGTTGAAAAGTCTGCCTGCATGTTACCAATTTAATTGATGTTAAGTCTTAATTAAGGGTACGTATTTTATGGCAGGCCCTATTCTTTGGCATCTTGTCCTTCTACATTTGCATTGGCCTGGAATACAAAGGTTGGGTAGCAGTAGAAGGGAATTAATTGAAATACTCTTCCACTGAAACGGACTCGCAAAACAAAAGACTTTTCTTCCCTGGAAAACCATCTAGGGGAGTCAAGAGTGAGGAGGAGAAACAAAAAGGAAGGCTGCTTAGGAGCGTGCTCCTTTGCAGGCAATAGGTCGGTTGTTTTTGGAACAATTTTTCAGCATTTAAACTGGCATCCTCAGTGCCAAGATGTGTTGACCACATAAAAGGTCAATGTCAGAACTGCACATGTTGAAGGAGGAAGTGTAAAGAAACAATGAGCAATTATTGGTCAGCCTGATTAGCAAGGGTAACCAATCATCCTGGGAATTCCTGTGATGCCTCTGGCAGCAATGGGAAAACAGTTCATATGCTGTCTATAGCATGTGTTCAGTTATGTTACTCTTTTAACTGTAGGATTTTATCAACGAGTATGATTATATAGTATGAGTTGACTTACATGTAATTAAATACTAGAATTGTAAACAAAATACATTGAGGAATTTGGAGTTTAAAGTTTCAGATATTGAATTCAGCTGCTGTTTATGAGCTGAAAATGAATCTTACTGGGATCACAATACAAGTAGTGTTATTGCAGTATAACTAGTGCATGTATGTTGGGAAATACAGCTAAGAGAAATTAATGGCTACTTTTGGTTACATAAATTTATTCCCATTTCTTTAAAAGCCTATTTTTACTTTTTGAAATTTGTTCCACATACACTGAGCTATCTCATCTCTAGCATGAACAAAACATATGCTTGAATTTGGTTTACCTTAGTATTCCCTCTAAAGATTTAAAATGCATCATTTATTATACATACCATTATTTGATAATGAGGATTATCTATAGGAAGATCCTCGTCTCACTTCACTGGGGCATTCATATTGAGAAAACTAGGGATGTAAAGGTTATTTTTAAAGATTTATTCAAGTGTGCAAGGACCACAATCAAACAGGAGAGAAACCTGTATGCAAACCCAGCACAAGCAAGGCCATGAGTTGTAGTTTCAAAGAGCCACCAGTTAAGACTCCTTTGGGAAACATATAATGTGCAGTGAGTGCTCTCAGTGCCTGTAGTATTTTTTTCTTATTTAATGTCTAGCTTTAAAATGTAATGGGTATAGTTCACAATGCACCCATCTTAGATCCAACCTAACTCCCTCTCCACATGCTTAAATTCAATGTTTAGGATGCTGAGAAAGAAAGTTAAGAGCAGTAGGCACCAAACTTTTATTAAGCAATAAAAATCCCTAAATACCTTAATGAATCACTCAGTGCATGACTAGAAACATGCAAAGTAGGAAATTGTTTAGCAGATAGGAACAGAGTACATCTACGTTAGCAACCCAACCAGGCCAGGACCCACAGTTTGCCCCAGGGGCAGGTGGCGTGGCACAACCCCTCATTACACAGATGAGCCCACTTCCCTCCAGAGCTGGAGACCTTCATCCATCCTTCTGTGGGGAACAGCCCCTGACCAGGCATTGTCTGGGAGGTTGCTGTGTGGCACAGGTTGAGACAGTGCCAAGGAGCACACTACCAGATTAACAGAATTTGGCGGTGCTTGTGTCTCCTCTGCCTTGACTTTCTCTAATTTACTGCTGTAGATGGATTCAGTTATTGCTCAGACAGGATGAGCACGTTTCTCCAAATCCTGTTATACCTCCTCTTCTCTCTACGGAGATTTTTGTCTGTTTTCCCCCTATCTAATTATTTTAGGGTAGGACTCCCTGAATTTCTCCTGTTAAAGCTTTTCTGCCTTGCCTGGAATAATGAGATATCGAGTGGAAGAAAAGAGGAGAGCCCAAGAACAGGCTTATGTGGTCTGAAGTTAAAAACAATTAGCTGGGAGCAGAAAGGCTGAATCCCAGCCTTGTTCCAATCACTCTTAGAATGGGGTCAGTGCATACACGGACCAGTTTAATTAAACTGGTATATATTGCATCTCCAGTTGTATCAGTATGGTGTTCTGTATGGACACCGTGCCTAAAATTTGCATTAGAGAGGACAGCTGAGAAAGTCAGTCTGCACAACATGCGTTTGTCTGCTTTGGTTAGGTGAGAGAAAAAGAATTTGGTCCAAGGTACGTAAATGCTATTTAATTTGTATATATTCATCCTAAGTTCAAACAGTTAAAGCAGCTCCTATATCTTATAATTATTTTCTTTTGTCACGTCATATCTCTCTGTGAATTAATCTACATTCCATAACAATCCAATTAACAAAAACCTGTCGATTTTCTGTCACTATGCAGATGTACAAATTAAATTAATCGATTCGTACTGCTTGCGGTAGTTCTGTCCTGTTCTCACTATGAGAAACGTGAAAAATCTTTCTTTGACAAGATCACTTGTAAAACAATTCAGCAAATTAGCAAATTGAGAAGATAAACGTACAAGATCAAATTAGGCCTGGTGCAAATCATGTCACACCTCTCCAGTTCTTTCAAATCCTTTTTTTTTTTCCACTGCTTTATAATCACTGACAACTTCCGTGTCTACCAAGGTGCTAGGAAGGAAAAAAGAGAAGTGCCACTATTCAGGCCCAGCAGTTTATTTTCAAAGCTGACTGCCAGCGTACCAAGGAAATCAGTAGATGGCATTCCCTCTAAACATATGGTATTTCATCATATGAAAGTATTTTTCTGCGATCATGTGTGTAAATAATTAGCAATTATACAGAAATTAACAGTATATATTTCTGAGTTGTCTTTTAGAGATGTTGCTGCATATTGGTTGCAGGCTTGCACAAGTACACTTACAGCAGTTTCTAATGAGTATTTTAAAGATTACCCACAGTATAAAACCTCAGAACTCAGAACTGAGTCTGTGGAAGTTCTTGGGCACATACTTTACTTTAAAGTTCATATACCTAAAATGTAAGTCTTCAGTATCCGCACTCAGTTATTAATTCTTTTAATCGATAAATATTCTATGGCTATATAAAAATATTTGCTTCTGGCATGCCAGACCTACTAAAATACTGACAGCACTGAAAAGAAAAGTACTTAACCTTGTCAGAGCCTTCAGAGTAAGCATTCTCATTTCTATCTCATCTGCTGGGTCTAATCCAGCAGATATTTTAATTGCACGCTTTTTAGAATGAGCTCTGACAATAAGCAGTGTCAGGAGAAGAAAAGGCGGTAGTGCAACTTCTCTCCAGCAGTCCTACAGCCAGCGTGGTGACCCTGGAAGCTGGGCACTTGAGTTCCCTTCCTCTGGAGGAAATAAAGGCTCCAAATAGTACCTTCCTTTCCTATACAGTGTAAAACATCTTCAACAGAAGAGATGGAGAATCACTCCTCTAAATCCCTTCCAGCAAAGATGTGGTTCACTCAGTGTGCCTGAATCACTCGACCTGTATCACGTCAGACAGCAGAGGCTTTGCTTTGTGTTTCCCATGCTCGTGCTGAGCACTGTAGTCATGGTTTTAGATGAATGGGAGGGATGAGAAGAGGAACCGGCCCCTGCAGCACCAGGGAAGTTGGTAACAGTCAGTTTACTTAGGCCTTTGGTTTGTTTGAATAAACAAGTACCTACCTACGCTACATAAATGGCAGCTTCAGTACTGCTGCTGGGCAGAAATTGGAACACTAGAACACCTTAGCCAAGATTTCTTAGGAAAGCATTGATAGGGAGCAACGCTTCACGTACCCAGAACTGCTTCTTTTGCTGGGAAAAAAAAAAAAAAAAAAGGACTGTTTAACACCCACTGAATGAAGATATTTCCTGAGCTCACTTTTTGCAGTACGCTTCTCAGAAATAAAGCCACATGCTTCAGAGGAGTGTTAGGGAAGAGCCAAATTGAGATGAGTGAGGCAGTGCCTGGCTGCACGTGTCCCAACAGTGTGTGATGTGCTGCAGAGTGCAGCCCTCTGCCCTGATCGTTTTCAGGTAGAATCAGTATTGGGTTTTATGGTCTGGTTTAGGACATTACGGCCTCTATAACCCATTCCATGCTTGGTGAGCAATTAAAAGCAACAGTTTGCATCTACTGAGTGAACAATAAGCGATTTGTATAGGACCTTATCGTATGCATCTCTTGCATCAGCTACCATGCATATTTTAGGAAATGCATTAAATGTATTTCTTATCAGGATCAATCGTCTGTCACCTAATGCCATTTTAATGTAAGAACTAACAAAAATTCCTATTTCCTTTGAGAATTACTGCCTGGAAGATATTTAATGTTTATGGGAGTAGGCATGGCAGGACAGGTTCTTACAGGGGAGGAAGCAGCTCAGTGCCTCTCAGTCCCATGGATGGTTTGTGAATTACCTCTATTAAAAAGTGCTGAAAAGGAGTTTTAACTGCTTTGACCATTCCCTGTAATTCTAATTCTGAACACAGATTTAGATGATGATTCTGTCAAACAGACATTCAAACTTACGTGATGCAAATTTTTAATTGATCAAGTGGTTAGAAAGGGGAATATTGAGGATTTGATTTATATCCGCTTAGGAAGCCAATGTGTAAAGACTCTCTTGCACACAATTACTTCAATTTTTGCAGTACCAGATCCAATTGCAAATACTCTCACAGCTTTTTGAAACTATTCCAAGAACCCCATCAGTAACATTTGTTAGATATGTGGAGCTAAACTGGCATTTGTTATGAAGAGCGGAAGGTCCTGCCCTTACACGGGATGTTTGTAATTTTAAAGAATTTAAGCCTCCATGATCAAAAGGGGTGATGATGCAAAGACTTTGATACTAGTTTCTATGTTTAAGAAAAAAAAAATGAGATGATATACTGATTAAAGAGTCTTGGCAGTTTCAACACCAAGAAGATAGATGTTTGCCTTGATCAGTTTGTGAGGGATTTCCTAAATTCTCTGGAAACCCAACTTGAAAGCGTGACTCCAGGCACAGTTTTGAACAACAAATTAGATCATGTAAATAGACTTATCCAACTTCAGTATTTACAGGGCCACTATCCTTAGAATAGCTGAGTGCTTCATGATACTTAATGTACTTAAATAAGTCACTAAATTATTAAGACCACAATTCAAATTAGTAGTAATTTATATAGAAAGTTGAAGAAAGCTGATGTAATTATTCCATTATTCTGCTGTGCTTTGCAGGTCCTAAAATGGTAGAATTCCACGGTCAGCAATTTCAGATCAACTCAAAGGACGGCAAGCCACTTTTTACAGTGGATGAAAACGAGGTTGTAATTGGCACAGATAAACTTCGAGTCACAGGTTTGTAACAGTTTAAGAAATGCCCAAATAATAGCCACAAGAAAAGCACAATAAAAATGGCATTTTTAAAATACGTCTTTGGGCATGAACACAAGTTCTGGTTTTACCTCATTAGGAAGTAGAAATCTGAAAATAGTCTGACCTTTTTCAATAAATAATCATTAAGAACTCTTAACAGCAAAATAATAATATTTATATATAAATATGTATATATGTTTGCATGTGTGTATTTTATTTTAAAGCCATTAGTGATTGGAGCTGTACTGGTGCAGCTTTTTCTGAATTATTTAGCTTTTCCACAGCACAATGTTAACTGAGGCTGAAAAAATTCTAGATATTCCAGTTTGAGTCATATTGAATTTTTATTTGTGAAAACCTTTTAGACACTGATATTTTTATATGGTTTTATCTTTCAAAGTATTTCTGCTCTATGTGTAGCACATATGTCACAGGATGGGTTTTGTAGTATATGTCAAATGTCATCTGTTGAAAGACAAGTTTGTCTTAGGCTATTTCTGCAACTCACCAGAGTACACGTTTTCAAACTAAGATGTCAAAGTTATCACATGGAAAACTATTCCCTTTCATATGACCCAATAAAGTCAACCTTCATTTTCCAGGTGTAAGGTTGCATTAAAACAGGTACATCAAGGTGTGATTTCTCTTTAAGCGGAAGAATCCATCAAAGGAAATACTGAAATTATCCTATAACTTGTTTTCAATTACATTTTTAATCTGATTGCAACGGTGGTGGGTTCACCTTAGCTGGAGGCCAGGTGCCCATCAAAGCCACCCTGTCGCTGGACGTGGGAGAGAAAATATAACGAAAGGCTCCTGTGTCGAGGTAAGGACAGGGAGAGATTGTTCAGTGATTACTGTCACAGGCAAAACAGACTCAACTTGGGGAAATTAGTTTATTATCAATATCAAATCAGAGTAGGATAATGAGAAAACAAAAAGTAAATGTTAAAACATTGTCCTCACTTCTTCCCTCACCCCTCCCTTCTTCCCAGGCTCAAGTTCACTCCCAATTTCTCTACCTCCTCCTCCCCAGTGGCACAGGGGGTCGGAGAATGGGGGTNAGAAAATATAACGAAAGGCTCCTGTGTCGAGGTAAGGACAGGGAGAGATTGTTCAGTGATTACTGTCACAGGCAAAACAGACTCAACTTGGGGAAATTAGTTTATTATCAATATCAAATCAGAGTAGGATAATGAGAAAACAAAAAGTAAATGTTAAAACATTGTCCTCACTTCTTCCCTCACCCCTCCCTTCTTCCCAGGCTCAAGTTCACTCCCAATTTCTCTACCTCCTCCTCCCCAGTGGCACAGGGGGTCGGAGAATGGGGGTTGTGGTCAATTCATCACACATTGTCTCTGCCGCTCCTTCCTCCTCAGGGGATGACTCCTCAATCTCTTCCCCTGCTCCAGCGTGGGGTCCCTCCCACGGGAGACAGGCCTCCATGAACTTCTCCAATGTGAGTCCTTCCCATGAGCTGCAGTCCTTCATGAACTGCTCCAGTGTCATCCCTTTCCACGGGGTGCAGTCCTTCAGGAACAGACTGCTCTAGCCTGGGTCCCCCACGGGGTCACAAGTCCTGCCAGTAAACCTGATCCAGCATGGGCTCCTCTCTCCACAGGTCCTGCCAGGAGCCTGCTCCAGCACAGGCTTCCCATGGGGTCAGAGCCTCCTTCGGGCCCATCCACCTGCTCCAGTGCGGTCCTCCACGGGCTGCAGGGGACAGCTTGCCTCAACATGGTCTTCACCATGGGCTGCAGGGGAATCTCTGCTCTGGCGCCTGGAGCACCTCCTCCCCCTCCTTCTTCACTGGCCTTGGGGTCTGCAGAGTTGTTTCTCTCACGTATTCTCACTCCTCTCTTCGGCTGCAGTTGCCCAGGTTTTTTTCCCCTTCTTAAATATGTTATCCCAGAGCCGCTACCACCACTGGTCATGAGCTTGGCTTTGGCCAGCAGCAGGTCCATCTTGGAGGCGACTGGCACTGACTCTGTCAGACATGGGGGAAGCTTCTAGCTGGTTCTCACAGAAGCCACCCCTGTAGCCCCCCCACTACCAAAACCCTGCCACACAAACCCAATACAGCAAATATCATGTTTAACTTTTGATAATTATTGGTCCTCTGAAATCTTGAGGTCTTAATTTGAATGTATATATTCATATTTTTTCACTGTGCACCACTAAAAATGTGGTAGTAACTATACAATTAGTGTCTCAAAGACAAAGTTAAGTTATAATAAATGTGTTAATAAAATTTGTTTACACCTGAGGGCTTTATCTTAAGGTTTTTTTACTTTTTAACCTAATTGAAATTACAACTTTGTTTAAGAAGGAAACCATATCAAATAATTATTGTTTGCCCAAGGGATGCTAAACTTTAATAGAAAAGCATGTTTAACAAAGATATGAAAAAATGCATAACTGTTAATTGATTTGGAAAAGGTCTATCTCTGCTCAAAGTAAGTAAAAATCATTCACACGAGTTGAAATTGTTATGCTGAAACGTGTATTCTGACTTGTCCAATATTAACCTTTACACAGCAAGGATAATAGTTTACTTTAACAGATATTGTAGGAAGACACATTGCCTGTTTCTTTTTTACGCTGTAGTACAATTCAAAAGCAAATCCATTAAAGTCAGTGAGGTTATTTCAGTGTAAAATTATATAAGTGAGAGGAGATTCATGCCTACTTTCCTTCAAATTAATTTATTAAAATTGTGATTTAAGTGATACTATTAGCATGAAGGATAAATTAGTAATACTTTGCGTACTGAGATAATTTTTTAAACATTTTAGATAGAGAACAAGATCAATGTGAAATAAATTTTGAAAAGTTCATACCATAAGAAACAGACTGTCTCAGGCTTAAAATACACAACGAACATTTTGCAGTTTTTTATGTACAATATAGTGAACTATTTGATCTTACTTCTCCTTATTTATGTGAATTATGAAAAGCTCAGTAACAATTTGTAAGAAAACTTGACAGTTTTCAACTAAAATATAATACAGCAAAGTACAAATGGCTGTGATTTATGGTATTTAAGGAAAAATTTAAAAGTCTAAGAACAAGCTAATCCAACCCAACACCTCAGGAATTGTCATTTTCCAACAATTCGGTATGCTAGACCTCATACTATCGCAGTTCAGACCTTTTCTGGCCCATGTGGTAGAATAAAATTGTGGCAGACCCTCTCTCTGTTTTCCTAAGAAGAGCAAATGCCTGGGGAAAGCCATGATCAGCAAAGTGTCTCAGATAACCCACGGGGTCACAGACGGGTCTAGATGCCCATGTTCAGACAACTGGGTTGAATGCCCCATCAATGCAGCCTGGAGCATGATTCATCTCACCTTGAAGGAGACACCTAGTTCTGGCATGCAGAGAGCTTTTCTGCTGACCAGACGCAGTTGTCTACTTTAGGAAGAGCTCAGTGGCTCACTCAGCTCCCTTGAACATAGTGGCTGAGTTCACATGCTTAAGCATAAGCATCCAGCAGTGTTTGAAACACCTTAGTGGTATCGCTGTACCTGCAGGAGACACTTCCTTTGATTGCGGCAGCTGGAGGCCAGGCAGGGTATACAAAGGTATTTTAGATGACAGTAGGTACATACAATTAGGCAACTAAATTCTGCCTCTAGCTCATCTGTGACGCCTACATCATAGACACTTAAATTTAAGTGTATGAAACTGAAGTTCAGGTTAACCCTTCATGACAATTAATGCTACCTGAAGGAGCATGTACTCCAATTACACCCTCTCTAATATTATTTCAGTAATGACCTGCATCTTTCGCAGACAGTTATTATGCTGCTACAGAGCTATCGAGCGTCAGCATTTTGTTCTGGTAGGGTTTTATATGTTCAGTTGGCATTGGTGACAGTCAAACCCACCTTGTAACAGTGGATTGGCTGGCAAAGAGCCGATTGCTTTATAACTAACAACATTGCCATGGCAGAAGGAGTGAAATCACAGCACTGTCTGTAAACAGATCTTCTGGACAAATGACTAGAGTCCATGGCCACAGGATTCCTGTTTTTCCACTCCCTTGCCTGCTCTGCAAGCTTGCCAAGTAGTAGCCTGTCCATAGAGGGGAGAAAATAGGCTCAAGTAAATAAAATTATATACGATAGAAAAATAATTATTGTTCAGCAGTTATAAAATGATCTCAACTACTGCACAAAAAAACAAGTACAAATAATAATGTACATATCATGACTGTTGTATCAGGTAATATTTTGGTAATTAATAGATAAGTAATTAATAGAAGGCAGTTGCTTACCCTCCACTCTTCTTGAAGAAAAGCTGGCAAGGCAGAGGGGATCAGTACCTTTATGTTGAAGCATATTATATCACCCTTTCTCCAGGTTACTACTTGTCCTTCTGCTTCCTTGTCTTTCATAATATCTTAAAGTATTTGCTGAGTATTGTCGGTGATTTTCTAGTACTCTGTTCTATGGAAAGGTTTTTTTGAGTTTGAGTAGCTAACGCTGAAGTGCAATGTGAAGATGTGTGTTTAATTTAAACACTTCTGCTCGGAAGGTGAGTTAAGTAGGAGACAATTTGAGGATATGAATAAACATCCTGTTAGACTTTAAAGAGGCAGATAGTCCTTGCTTGATAGTGTGTGGGGGGGGTGTTAATGAAACTTGCTGACTTTGATCCTCTAATATCTTCATCTTGTGTAATTAAGGATTAAATTATGCTATATTCATAAACAATAGTCTATAGAATAGTAAATAGAGCAATATTCATACCATAAATAATGTTATTTCTTCACAGTTTAAAAGATAAAGTAGGTAATGAAGACAAGAAATAAATTTAGGGCCGTTTTCCAAAAAAAATTGCCTGGAGATTATTGTGGTTTTTTTACTGTCATACTCTTCAAACTTTATGCTGTTTGATGAAGAAGTTTTTCTCACAGGAAGGCAAGGTTGCTTGTTTAGAGGTGGCAGTGCTAGAGTATGTAAATAAGCCTTTCCATTCCCTTTTACACCACCACCGCCCATGCTACTGTTAACACTGATGTTTCCAGTTGGCTTTCTTCCATTAGTCCCTATTTCCATGCAAGCGATACTGTCTCTGTCACCACTGACCTGTCTTTCAGAGCAGGATGCCTGTTTTAGGAAGTGGGAGGCCTAGGCTGAATGCCCCCCTTGGCCCAGGAGAAGTCAATCCTGCAATCCCACCTCCCAGGACAGTGCTCTGTAATGCCACACGTGTTGGGTGCCCAGTGTGAGGGGACAGCTGGGAGCAAGTGCTCTTCATGTCTGCCAGCAAAGTGAAGGTCCAACTCTGGCTAGGTGCTCCCTCATTTCTTCCTCTTCCGTGGTTCACCTTCAAAAAGAGAAGCAGAGAGTGAGATACACAGAGTTGTTCACTGATAAGCATGGGCTTCAGTCTTCTCCAGTGAGGAGGGAATGCTCCAATGACAATGCTGTCTTATAAAGGCATTCAGAAAGATTATTTTTAATTAAAATGCTGTAATTCCTCGGGTTTAATGCTGACTCCAGTAGCAATACACTTGAGCTCCCCTGGGGAGTTTGGTCTCTCTCTGCTCTCTCTGCCTTGTTTCTGAGACAAAGTGATGTGTAGTCAAAGAGACCTGCCATCCTGGACCGAAAGGCCGGAGCAGATCCCTAAAACAAGCATCTGCTTTGTTTCAAACAAGGCTTCAGCAGCTGTGATTGCACTCAGGCCTCACAAATCTCTCTTTGTATAGGTGTTCGCTCCCCTCCTCCAATCGATTTTACCAGACTCCTCTTGCTGACATCTCTCTGTGTGTATCTGGTCATCTTTAACGCAAAAAGTCCAAACCTAGATAGGAATGTAAAAGTTGGACTAGAAGAGGCATCTGATTTATCAGCTCACATCTCTTTCATAGATAAGTAGGTCATATAACTTCTTTTATAATCTTATCAAGCTACACCTCAAACGCAAACACACTATTCATTTTTATATCACCAAATGTGAAATTATGTCTAAAAGGTGCTGTAGGAGAAACATAAAAGGCTGTATATAAACAGGTCCCAGAGTGAAATGAGGAAAGCCTGTGAGACACAAGCGTTGCCTCCGCTGCCATGAGCTCTTCCTTCCTGTGCCTTGCAGCTCTGCACATCCCATAGCAAGACATCGTGAGGGCACCTTTGGCATATGGCATCCCAGCAGCCTGACAGCCCACCCACGAGCAAGCTGCAGATCTGGTTTTGGGGTACTCGAGACTCGGTAGGGCATTCCGAACTTTAGTTAGAAGAGAAGAATATTTCTGACTAACAAAGTTTAGGAATGTTGTCAAAGCTAAGCCATCAGGATCAGAAAATATTACTAGACAAGTTAGTTTGAGCTTAAATAATAGAGAAGGGAGCTCCTGCCTAGAGAGGTACTAAACCTGGATGACCTGATGAAGTCATATTTGCAAAATAATTGAGATATGCCTTTATTAGTGACTTGTCCTTTTCATTCCTATCGCATCTTTCCTGCTGTCTGCGTCATCTGACATCATTAGGAATTACCTTTTTTCTTCCAAGTCCATGATAAAATGTTACATCACATTTGGCCCCACTAGTAACATCCCCTCACTCATAGTTCTCTGTTTGCTGTTATGTTTTAAAACCTGTCAGTCAATTCTAATACATATAATGCATTCCAGGCTGATTTGTGTTGCTCTAATCTCTTAATCAAAATGTGATGTGATATCGAAGTAAATGTCTATGGAGCTTTATTACATCCATACTATTACCTTTATCAGCCAAGTTTGTCGTCTCATTTTCAATTCAAAGATACAAATGTATTCATACTCAGTGCTATACCATATACAAAAAAGGTGCAAGAAGTGCAGAAGATGGTGTTTAATTACTGTGCTAGAGGACCTTAGTATTTTGTGCTTGCCTTTCATATTCTGGTACCTCGGTTTCTTGACTTTCACCTGAGTGCGAGTGAGTATGTGCAAAAGAGCGCAACTGAATTTCTCATGGTTTTCACTGAAGCCACTGGTACAGATACTCACAACTTTTAATTCCACTTTTAATCCATTTTGGAATTAAAAATCAATAATAATGAGCTATAGCGATTGTGCGGATTTCTAAAGGTGACAGAGGAATTATATGAAAATCAGGCAGAGCACAGAGTAGAGCTTTTCCGAGTTTGTTTTTCAGGTGATGTCTAATGTGGAGACAGAACTCACCAGCTGAGTTTGAGAGACACGTCTTTTCCTTTTGAAGTCGTTATTTATTATGGTGCAGTAGCAGATAATACAGTGTGTTCATGTAGTTGAACTAGTAGGCTCCACTTATGTTTTATTATTCTGATTATTACTTTGATAGCTAGATGTGCTTTTTCATGATTCTATGACTAGCCATTAATGTTACTTTTGCAAAATATTAATGGAAGTGGTGATTTCCCTTGCCTAATCTTTCTGATAATTGAAACTATATGGTTTACAGCAAGTGGACTAAATTAAAAGAAAAAATATTTTTTTTACACATGGCCGTAGCAGGAAAAATCTATAAAAATGCAATCATAAGACTAGATTCTTAATGGCAGTAAAACAATGTCATACCATTAGGTTCCGTGCTCCAGCGTGCACTGGCTGTTTCAGTGCTTTCACTCTGAGGACCGCGTCTACAGTAACGATGCACTATAACATGCGAACACTTAAGGTGCTTTACAAATGTGCCACTCAAAATACTTCACTGGAATAGAAACTCTTCAAGAACAGGCTGGAAAGGCAAGGGGGGAGTCACCTTTATGTGGGAGAGCAGCGGGAATGCCTGGTGCTCGGCCTCGGGATGGATGAGGAGTGGATACCACAGACCAGCTGATTGGGAAGAAGCAGATGAGGCCTTCACCAAACAACGTGAAGAAGCCAGATGATAATGGATATGTCCTTCTGTCCAGAATAGCAGTGTTATCAAACATTCAGCTTTTCCTACAGACCTTAAAACAAGATGGAAATGGATCTTGTATCCAGAAACTGTGCCAGGATCCTTGCTATGTGACACTGTTATTTAGGTACCAAGAAATTCGCACAAAGTTGAACTCTACCACCATGGCCATTGCATGTAAGGACGTGCAGCAGTGTAACAAGACATGAAATTTCAAACTATGCACTTCCATACAATTGGCATTCACTTGTATCATGTCTTCATTATACCTCATCCTATGACACAGTACAGCTAAGCTGGTACTGAAAATTGCTGAAAAATTTTAACAGCTATCTAATGGAAAAGGAAATGGATTCCAAACTATACTCAAGTGGAAGAGCACACTATATAACATATGTTGGTATGGTAGATGCATGCATGATTAAAAAAAAGGAAGGGGAAAATAAAGGAAATTTAAAAATGCCTTCCACGGTCATTAAGCCAAAATATGCATCTGCAACAGCATTTTGTTCAGTCAGGACTGCACTTTTGCTGCAGATCTGATGGTTCTGACACCTCTCATGTCCTACTGGTTTATACCATGGAGGAGTAGGGGAGTGAATACAGTGGATTCCTTTTGGGTGAAACTGAACTGAGAAATGGGCTCCAAGAATGCATTTACTTCATCAAAATAGCAAATATGTTTTAAGCCCACAGGATGAGACTAGAGTTGGTCCGAAGTAAAATCCCCTAAATCTATACTACGAGCAGCAGATCTTTAGCACGAAGAGTATCGCTCTATAAATATGCCCTTTTCAGGTCACACTGCATCCTAACGTAGACATACCCAAAGACTTCCCAGAACTACAATTGGAAGACATTAAGATCAAGCTATCTCCCCTGATAAATAATGTATTTGGAGCTCATTCAAAGTCACTGACAAGATAAGTCTTTTGTTAGCACGGGAAGTGTAGTGACAGTATATATTTCACTGAAATTACAACTCATTCACTGTAATCCAAGATGAAAATCTGAGCGAGGAAAACAGTGAAGTGCTTGCTTTGCTAAGAATTGTCATGTAGGACATAGTGGAATGAAGGACAGTGAGGCATCATGATATATTCTCAGAGGAACACAGTGTCAGAAGAATCACATTTGAGAAAAACTTGAATTCATTGCCACCTCTAGCTGGCAAGTAAACTAAGTCGGAATTTTTCACAGCTCAGCGTATCGCTGCAAAATACCCTCGTTGTACCAAATCAGCATTTTCCGATGAACTTCTTTCATTCCTTAGGGTTTTTTCTTCATCATCTCCAATGTGTAAGGTTGTCACCTTGTAACACCCACCAGCACAAATACAAGAACAGGAGAATAATTAACTATGTCAGGCCAGCAATTGGGTTTTGTCTTGCAAAATAATCTTACTGCTAATGAAGAAGGATTAAAGTCCTGTCTGAATTAATGAATTTTGTATTTTCCAGTTTTATATTCATGGCAGCTAGCAGATTCCAGAAAGACTCATCTATTTAAATTGATGATGAGGATATCAACAGCTAAACAAAATTTAAACAGAAGCTTAGAAATCCATGCTTCCTTGAAGTGGTGAAGTGATTCAGTACATCAATTCTTATATTTTGTGCACTTCTCTTCCATCCAAGCTAAGGAGGTTTCATTCTAAAGAATCATGATTTCAGCTAGAGCTCTTCTCAGAAAGCAGCAAGTTTCATGCTTGCTCAGGATATCCTGAGAACTTTCCCCCAGCCCTCACGAAGTGACAAGTGTTCCCATCAGTTGCCTCAGTGATGTATTAATTTTTAATGGTATCTCTTGATCTGACTTTTTTTCCTTTTACCATGCTCTCTGTTGTTGCCCCCCCCTAATATTTGTTTCCCTTTTATACCACATCTAACACTGCATCTATACCATCTACACCATACTTTCTAATCATCCATTTCCCCTCGTCTTTCCTTCCCTCTGCCTGATTCTATGTGTACTTTCACTTTTTCATCCCAATGTCATCAAGTCTTCCAGACAGAACACAGTAAAAAACAGTTTTCTTTTGTTTGCACGTATGTTTGCATTTAATATGTTAACTATGATAACATTAATATTTAAATAAGCATGCGCATGCATGCATGCACATTCACCAGCCTGCAGCTCAGGAGGGCTCTTAAGAGTTTGTTTCTCTAGATGGAGTCCAAAGCCCTGACTTAGGGCTTCCTACAGCCCAGAATTCTTTCCTGAGGGTAGCGGCATTCTTTTTTAATTCAAGGAGCAGCCAGAAAAGCCACGTTGAGTAACATCCTAGCTACTAAAATACATCGCCTTGCTACATAGTTACCCAAAAAGCGCTTAGATATGTGAATCCTCTAAGGTGAAGAAGTTCACTCAACCTAAGGCCTCCCTAGTTTTGGATGAGTACCTTCACAAAGCCAATGAGCAGAAGGTGAGAGGCTCCACCCCTGCTGCAGCTGATGGTGTTTACCTGCTTTTTTGCTGCTCAAAGAGATGGCTCAAGCTGAGAGGCTTTTGTACTACTTTAGCTAGTTTCTTGATCCCAGTGAAGCTCAGACAGGAGAGGGTTGCTGAGCTGGTGTTGCTAGTCCTCAGGAGAGCAGAAATGGAGGCACCTGGAGAACTTTCAGGCCCAAGAGGGAGGCTCCTGGTGAGGTTGGGTGCCTGCCTATTGTGGGGATGGTTTGGACCTTGTAGTTTTGGTCAAGTTCATTTGGTAGGGTGTATCTTTAGTGCTGAAAACAGAAAGATGCGCTGTTTCTTCCCTGTTGGGATGAAACTACTCTTATTTCAAGAGGTAAACTATCTGATCCCATAGTCATTGCCATTTTATGAGCATAAATATGATTTTATATTCAGCAAGTCTGCC
The DNA here is from genome assembly GCA_013396915.1 of Stercorarius parasiticus. Lineage (NCBI taxonomy): Eukaryota > Metazoa > Chordata > Aves > Charadriiformes > Stercorariidae > Stercorarius > Stercorarius parasiticus. Next base: position 172,918 of record VWZL01003554.1, on the reverse strand, counting down.
TGAAAATAGAGGGAGATCTCTGATGAAGCTACGTGCCAGAACTTGTGCTATGAATATAAAACCCTGAAATAAGTACGTTATGTGTCTGTAATATTTGCAAAGGTTTTGTGGGATTTTTATTATCTCTATGAACTGTAATGGAAGTTACATTGTAAAAATCTTATTTTCTTATTTTGTAGTCCCGAGTAGTTTAGAATTTCTCTGTCTTCAGACTTTTTAGGTTTTGTTTTGAGAATTTACACCTGTACTTTTGCATTACCTGTGTTGTGTTGTTCCAATCAATACTGTAATAGTAAAACTGTATCTATATTTTAATTGTCTCATTAATTGTTAATATATGGTTTTGTATCTTAATTTCTGGTATCAAAGTGGCCATATAAATCAACTGTTGCTATTTATTTTTTTTACAGTTGAACTTTTACAATATGGTTTGGGTTTTTTTTTTCAGGGCCTGAAGGAGCACTTTTTGAACACTCTGTAGAAACACCACTTGTGAAGGCAGAAGCTTTTAAACAGCTTAGGTAAGAATTTATACATAAAAAACAAATCTAATAAACAAATGTTATTTGCTATATAGATATTAACATTTTACTGAACAAGGGAATTTCATCAGCATTTACAGAACTACTAATAACCTGGTTTTTCTATTTTATGTGACATTGTTTTGAAGGAAAATTATACATTGCTCTACAATTTTGAAATATATTATGAATGATTTATTGCCGTTGGTTAATATTTAAAGCCACATAAAATATTGTGGAAAGTTTTTCTGTAAACTTATATTTTTCAATTTTGAAACACTTAAGTATGACCTTTTCTACAATAGAAGTTGCTTGTCTGCAGTAGGTCATCAGCCTATTCTTAGACGAGATTTTTAGAAATTAGTATCAATCTGAGGAAACAGACTAATAAGAAAAGTTTGGAAACGTGCAAAGCTCTGTGTAACTAAAAAGCAGTTTGGTGGAAGAAAATCATTATAAAGTACCTTGTGTGTTTCAGAGCTCCTTAACTCTGGCATGGCGTTTCTTTGTGCAGTATTCTATGTAATTTTGAGTATCCAAAATTAGTTTATAGTATGTTGGTTATGATGAGATAATAAACCCAATTCATGTTCTGTTCATGAACATGTTATGTTTCATTTTATGAGCCAGTTCAAAGAAAGATTTGAAGTGAAAGAGGATCTCTTTAACAATTATACTTCTGTCCTTTCATACCTCGGCAGTCTGCTATGTTCTGTCATAATTTCTCTTCTTAGTGTTTCTTTTCCAATACGGATAACTATTAGGGAGTAGCAGAAGATGATTAAAGCTTTCAAGAACACTGTCTGGTTCTTGGTGACTGAATTTTCAAATTGAAAATGGCAAACGAGAGGGAGACTATTAAGATACTTCTTTTAATTTTCTCCTTTATATTTAAAATTTAATCACAGTAAGATACCTTGTGCTTGCATTTGGAGATAGAATGAGCTCAAGACATTAGTTTTTACATATTGATCTCCACTTTCAAAAGTGTGTTTCTTCCACTATGGTAGAATTTGGATGTGACAGACTTTGACCAATATGTAGGATTCCACATTGTAGCGAACAGTGTCTGGTTTTGGAGGGAGTGGATTCATTATGTTGTAAATTTGTCATTTCCTGTGATTATCTCAATTTTGATAAAGTAGGACATCGAATTTTGTAATTACAAAGCTAAGAAGCTCTCTGCAAATTTTAATTGGATGCATATAAATCATTTTCTGTGGTGGTTACTTTGCTTCAAATGTATCATCAATTAATAATATTTTAATAGGCTTAAAGCTAATAGTTTTAACCTGCAGCCATTATGCTAAGTTACATTTTAAGTTCTTATCTGCGCTTTGTTTAAAAACAGTTACACTGTTTCGGACTACATACAACTGTTGTTATTATAAAATTTTCATCTGTTCTTGAAATAGGATATCATTTGAAGGAAAACATTGAGATGAATTCCAAGTGTTCGTAAAGTTCTTCTGCGTGGATAAGTTTACCTCGTGGCTTATCTCTTTACGATTTTCACCGTCAACTATAAGCACGTGTTTCAATCTAGAATGTTGCTTTGTGTTAGCAGAGCTCGAGTGTAATAGTTAAAATCCCATTCACTTCTGTCTGAAACCCCGTACGTTCTGTCTTACAATAGTAGAAAGTACAGACTCTTCCAGAACTTACAGAAGTTATGCTAATACTTATTACAGTGTCAAGGAAGTACCTATAAGGGTCATCAGCACTGACACTTGTGACTGACATTAATCTAGAGCTGCTGAACAGCTGTGCTAGAACCCAAGTTAGCTTAACCCTAAGAAAAATGCTGAATATCAGGGCATGAAGCTGTGCAATGAATACATCGCTCACTCATGTCCTGGCTGGCTCAGAAGACCCGAAGCTTACCCAGAGCAGTTCAAAACACCTCATTCCTTTTACATAATTTTTTTGCTGTCTTTAACACCCGTAATCAGTGTCAAGTCTGGAAGCAGAGATGGCAGTGATTCCATGGAGGGCTTCTGGGGAGGATCAAGAAGCAAATGCAGTCTGCAGTGCAGATGCAAAGTTAAGATGTAAACAGAGAAGAGCAATTTACAAGGCTCATACTGGTAGGGTAACCTTAAATACCAGTGTAAACAAAATTGTGCATTCTGTTGTGAAGGGACGGAGACAAGTTTACCACTGAATGGCAATTTTGTAATGCTGTTTCATTCCATGCTGTTAAACATAGGAAGCTACCTGATGAAAAGCACTTCAGTATGAAAATTTTAAATGCAATTTTAAGTTTTGCTTTTCTATTTTAAATTTGAATGTGCTTCCTTTCCAGATTAAGGTAGTGAGTATCAAGTTGTAGGTGGTATAACCTGTTTGCTCACCTCAAGCTTTATCTCCGCGCTTTCACCATCTATTAATCTTCTGCTCTTTTTCCTCTATTTTTCCTTCAGTGGTTGTGCTGTGCCATGTGAATGTGATACGCTGGGTGAATGTGACATAAAGCGCCACGGCATGCAGCCTCAAATACAGGGATGCCCGCTTCAAGAAAACCCATCCACTTCCAATGTAGTTGCATGTTTCAAGGAGCTGACTGGAAAGCTGTTAATGCTCATCACTTTTCAGCTTGTGTCATAGGAACGGTGGCCACATTCGTTCTCTGTCATTCAGATTTAGGGCAGTATCACAAACAAAGCTGACACAAATGGCCCTCTGAATTACACATTCTGCTGGCTTTCCTGTCCAAATGCTGCATTTCAAGATAGACTGCTTTTCTGGAAACAAAGAGATAAGTGTCTTAGAACGTGTCCTTTTATAGCTAAGTAATGGAGACAGAGCAATGCAATTATACTGTGGTCAGTAACTGTCTTTCCATCCTGTAGTTTGAAGGAAACATATAGAGTCCTTTTTCAGTCTAATAGATTGAATTCATGACTCGCCCATAAAGAAAAGAAGATGTGCTTGCACTTACTTCCAACTGATAGGAAGAATTAGACTAACAAAAATCTACATTTCAAAATTGAAGCATTCCTAAGTTTAAAATAACACTGCCGACTTTTGAATCCCTTTCCTGGAATTCTTATCTCTACATAAGATACCTAGTTTCCATTTACCAAATTTGTTAAGACATCAAGACATAGTGGAGACACAAAAACAGGGTCTCACGTGTAATAAGTGTCCGACAAACATCTCAATGGCATGGTTACAGGCAACAGGAAGACTTGGATATATCCAGGAAATATCCTCCCCAGACAAACACCACTGAGGAGGTACCTGGTTAAAATTAGCCAACTGTAATTTGTGAGAACAGAAATATGTCTGGACTCCTACTTCTCTCTGCAATCTAGTTGACTGGTATAGTCAAGTGCCAACACAGCTTCCAGGTGCAGGAGTGCTTCTTTGACAGCAAGCCCCTATCTATTGGGAGATATCTCCTTTCCTTGGGCTGAATCTATTCTGTATGGTCATGGGACCACAGGAGAGCAAGCAAGAGGAAGCACAAGTTACTCTTGTGTTTAGGGCATTCCGCCAAGAACAGGAGACGACCAGTGGTTTGCAGTTGTGATTTAAAACGTAATCCTGGAAGAAGAACCAGATGACTGTCCTGACCACTAGATTATCTCCTCTTTATTTGTTCTGTTTTCTTGCCGGATGACTTGGTTGTGCAAAGACTGACATTCAACCCAGGGATGGCCATAATCCAGCTCTTTACTCCCACCAAACTGTTTTATAGTCTGGTAAACAGAGGTACCAGATATAAGTTTCATTCCCCTCACGATGAGAAAGGAATTGAACTGATGCTTCGTAATTCTTGCTGAACAGCAAAATCAATAGGATTATATTATATGTAATATAACATTATATATATTATAATATAATTTTAGATATTATTTAGAGTATTCTAAAAGTATGGAAAGTGTTATCTCTTCCATGGTTTTCCATAAAAGTGGCCACAGCCCTTGTGCTTTGGTGTGTATTTGGCATGTTGAGAACTTGCCTCAGTCAGGTCTCCTGGGACTTCCGTGGACTTTAGTTCTAACTGGATCACAGCAAACTTCTAATGGAAACCATGTACCTTGCTTTCCAAAAGAAGGAATTTAAACAGAATTCTAGAAGCCTGTGTTCAGATAAGTAACTTGTGACCCAAAGTGTAGGTGGGAAATACATAACTAAGCAACTACTGGAATGAGCTGCTGTAGACGGAGACATTTTTAGCAATTTCCTAGAAGCCAGCTTCTCCCCAGGTTCCATGTTAGGTACTGGAAGTAGCCTCTTCGCTCTTCCGATATTATCCAGAGTTTCATGCCAGCACACACACCCTTTTATACCCAGTTATCAAATAACACTCTTTTTGTGAAAAACTACTGTCTCAGTTTAGATGTTTTTCCAGTCTGATGCTAACATATTTTTCTGATAATTTATAGCACTTCAGAATATTATTTAGCGTATTATTCTATTCCCCCTATATTTCATATCCTTGAATAACACGTAACTCAGACGTAGTTTTGTCATTTTGATACTGTTCGCTTCTTGTGATCTACACGCCTTGCGGTTTTCTAAGGGAAAGCAATGGATCAGCAAAGCTGCGTAAATCTCAGAACAATGTTTCTGAACTGAGCACTTGCATCTCCCAAAGTAATGGAAATGTGCTTACAGAAGTGACATCCTTCCATTTATTAACTAACTGTATACTATGCATAATGAATATACTGCTCATAGTAGTAGCTTTGTTCTTGTGTTTGCCGTAAGTGGATGTCTGACAGCCAGCAACTGTGCCTTCTGAGCACAAATCCCATGGGAAATCACTTTTAGTACAGTCAGTTTGTGGTATTTTGCCAGTTCTTCAACTGAGGGTTTACATCCAAGTTCAAAAGTGACCCACATCATTCCACCCTTCTTGCATTTGAAAAGCACTATAGCAGGATGGTGTCACTATTCCAGACAGTCAACATTTGTCAGACTATGATTATAAATATATATATATATATATATATATAAAAAAATGTTATCATTTAACATATTATTTAATAGCTTATGTGGGTATATTCTGAAAAGATTTCAGTATTTCCCAGGGAAAGAGACATATTTTAAACAAATGTATAACACTGGCATTGACTAAAACTTTATAATATATAATTTAAGAAGTATTGCTTTATATTTTAATGAAATACCTATGTCCAACACTCAAAAGCATTAAAATATATATTTACTAGCTTGTGACTTACATGTTATAGAATATTGATAGTTTCAGGGCATAATTATATGCCTTCGAGGTATTTGGTTAAGGTAAATTACTGTGCTGATGGGATGCTGGATCTCCGTATCTGTATATTCAGAATAAATATGTCCCCTTTAATTTTGACTTCTGTTCTGTGGTATCCAATAGCTCCACTTTTCTTATGGCTTCTACTTCTCTCTGACTCTTTATGAAAAGGCTTACTTCTATCCTTTCTGTTCCCCATTCATCATATGATTTCCTTTTGCACTCAAAGTATAGATTTGCAAGTTAAGCTGTATAATAAGACAGAGAGGAAGTCTGGAAACTGAAGCTCTGGGGTTTTATGCGTGTACGAATAAGAATTATGAAGGAACTCTAGAAGGAGATGTATAGAAGCCAACCAGGGTAAAAACATTTGCTAAATCATTGCTTAATCTTGTTTGTAATACTAATGCTTACCTGCCAATTGCCTAAAAAACCCATTTGCCTAATTGAAGTACAGTGATTTTTATTTGCATTCATTATGCAAATCAAAAGCCCAGTCAGTCAGAAGAGAATGAAGTATGTAATGGCAAAGTAAGCCTACAGTTATGATTCAGTATTTGTAAAGCATCTCTGCTCCCTGACTAGTGAGATATTTCTACTGCAATGTAATTTTATGAGCACTGGCATTAATTTGCTTGATATAAATTTGCATTCATATACTTTACTGCATTCAGGTTAACTAAGAGCACCATCAAATACTTCTTTTGGAAACTTAAAGAATTTCTTTCTATTCATCTGATGAACTCAAATCTATGAAAAGGCATAGTTTAAAAGCATTGGATGGTACAGGACATCATGTTTATCGACTTTTCAGAAACATTTATGACTCAGATATTTAAAAACACCTTATTAGCAAAGGCTTTGGTACTACTTCCCATCTAGTCTTCTTTTAAGCAGGGATTTTTCTTGAAAATATTAATCTTAAAGTGAAAAGAATTTTCCCAGTACGATCTGTTTTCTCCGTCTTGTGTTGATAGCTATTTGTGTGCGCCCATATTCTTGCAAAATCTTGTTCATTGCAATTTAGTTTGCAAACTACAGTGCGGGGCTTATGTACCATTGAACGTGTGTGGACCCTGTGACCTTGGGAGATAGATTGACCTCTACTTATTAGATCTTCTGTAATTCTGAGTCTGCAGAGGGACTCTGTCCTGCTCTCACAGAAGATGTCTCCCTCCTGAGGTAGGAGGGACGTTTGGTGACCCATGGGAACAGACCCTCAGCTCTCTGTGTGAGCCCCTGCTGGCAGTCAGAGCTGCTCTCCTGTGCACCTACAACATGTTACTGTTTCGAAGGACTGTTGGCCTCTGAAACCCGTGAGTGAGCGGTAGATGTCTCAGTAACAGCAGGAGAGGAAATCCATGCACCGATGTTAGTAGCCTTTTTGCCAGGCAAGATCTCCCGGGGAACACATGCCAGGTTTCTGCCCACCATTGTCACTGGCTTTCCCTTAAGCCGGTCAGGTGGCTGATGTTCTTCCTAAAGCCTCAGGTTTTCAGAGATGTAACTTAACACATTAAAATCAATAGGAGTTGTTTCTTCTGCTTGTACGGGACAAAGCCATTTACGTGTTTTCCATAGCTGCTTGTGTCAGTAGTGCAAAGGCGTAATGGTTTCTACACCTACACTGCTGAACTGGGTACTTGACAATGTCAGACTGCTCGGTGAGATTGCTAAAGTGAACTTGTCGTCGGTGATTACAGGATACTCCACCAGAGCGCAAGCTACCGTGAAATTTTCATTAATGATTGTCGCAGTTATAGACGCCTTGCAGATGACCACCTGGAGCTCTATTTGGAAGTCTGTGATTGTGCTGTCACTGGTCTAAGACATAATGTTGAGCTGGGTAGAGCATCCTTTACGTTATCTTTCACCTACATAACTGTCTGCACATATGTCAAGGGAGCTGGGGGGGGAGACATGGAAGAGGAGTCACCCACCATAAGATTGTGCAAGTGGCAAACACTGGAAGAAGAAAGGGAAGCATTTCCTAATAACAGTAATTCTTACGAGATATATTGTACGTGTGCGCAGTCACCACTTGCGCTCTTTCCCCTCTCCCTCAGCCCGTGTGTGCAGCTGTGATACAACACTTCAGTTGTGAGGAATCTGAAGAGAGCGCGGCACATTCAGCCACTGTACTAATGGATCACGAGAGGGGAAGGGTATGACCTGCTTGTCAGCAAAGACCCCTTCGCTTGAGTGTTTCTTTTCATGCAGAACAAATGGACAGTATGAGCAGCATGTACTGAAGAATTTCAGTTACTTGAAATCTTTCTGTATGCTTCTGCATATTAAAGAAAAAATTTGCTTGAGGTATATAAAAGAAAGGCGTAGAAAATTTCCACCTGGAAGATAATTTTATGAAAACAAAGACTCATAATAAAAATACTAACCAGATTTTTACAACAGTGATGCAGAAAGTGTTATTATATGAGAGTAAAATTTTATAATACATTAAGTTGTTTTATAATATCATTAAAGTCATTTCAAAAAGATAGCTATGCTGGAAACATCTGTGATGTGCCAGATTCAGTCACATTCACTGAGGCCTTAGCCATTTTTAATTACCTGGAGAGTCAGCACATCATAAAATTGAGGTCATCACAGAGACCTCTTTTGAATTAGCTCTGCTTACAACTCTTTATCACAACTGTCAGTCTTGAGAGAAGCTTCTATTTTAATCATATCTCAGTTCTGATCTTTAGTCTTCATTCCTTCAGTGGACAAACAGGCAAAAACGCCTCAATATTTAAGATGGATGGAGAATTAGTAAACGAATAGCTACACTGTAATAATCACATCTGCCATGTTTTTTAATAGGTTATAAGTGTTGTTTTAAATTGCTTTTATAGTCTTTTCAAGTAACATTAAAACTGGGCACTGTTTTATTCTCTTTTTAAGAGAAGGTGTAAGTGCATTTGTCCTAGAACGTTGGACATTTCTTTTATGTTGCTTACATAATATAAGTTCTGTTAACCAAAGCCTTGGGAACTGGAAACATCTGTTATTCAAATCTGGCTTCATAATTGTGCTGTGTACAGGCATCACCCCTAAGCCATAAGCAGTGCTAGTGCCTGCTGTGCTTTCGCTGAACAATTCCCTTGAATCCGGAATCTCATAACTGAGACTTACTGGAATCATCTGTTGCCACTCATTTCAGATTTAGAACATAGGTACAAAGCAAATTTGAAACACGGACTATTTCAAGAAATAAAACTACGATGAGAATTTATAATTTAAGTTAAAGGAAAATATGCTGAAGAACATACCGGCTGACAGAAGAGCAGCAAACACCCACAACATCTAAGAATGCCACCCAAAAGGAATGGAGTGCCTCAGGGATCTGCCCTTTATCCTTGATCATTTCTAGCATAAGACAAGATAAGCTTAAAATAAAACCCAATAGACTTATTTATTTAAAAGTCAACGACATTTCCGATACGTTTGGAGTAGGGTTAAAAAACAAAAACAAACACTCATTGTCTGTTTGTATCTGTTTTGACCCTCCAAAATACTTTCTTCATTGTTCATGTGTGTGATTCAGCTAATAGTTCAGCACACACTTCTGGTTACCATTCAGGCTGCATTCATACAACAGAGTCCAAACCTAGAGGACGAGGATCTCTGTGTGCCCAGGATGAGCAGGTGCATCTCAGATGCTCATCCAGATTTAGAATTCCTCTCTTCAAGCAGAAACACTGATTCACCGTTCATTCATTCATTCACTGACTGAAATGTGAAGGGATCCTCCCACCAACCCACACAGATGCGTTTTCAGAGACATTCATATACCTGGAGCATGGCCCCAAGGGTTTACAATGGCTCAGGCAGATAGTTCAGGTGGAATTGATTCAACTCATCTAGACATCTGGAGCATAGCTATCTACACCAGGTCTCATCACCTCTTTCTGGAAGGCAACAGGTTCTGTTAGGGCATATTACATTTTATCCTAACAGAGACATCTAAAATAGATCAGATTGATTACGCCCTAGCAGTGCCTATTTCTCTCTTTTAATTTGAAGGGTGCAGGGGGGATCACCTATACTCCTTACTATGGGCAACTACATTTTTTCAGAGGAATCGCACATTCATCAACTATGCCGTGTTTAGTTAAGCCCTAAAGAAATAAAAATTCATCATAAGAAACAAGGCCATGCACTGTGCTGGGAAACGTTCAAATCCCAGAGTAAAGCTTTTCCACTTGTAACCCTATATTCCATAAATTCATCTAAATTGTTAATCATAGTTTATATAACCTTGTAACGAGGATTAGCAAAAGCTGTCAATTGCTGGCTCTTGTTTGATACCAGGCACGAGGTAATGAGTCCTTCCAAGCTAATAATTAGCTTGGAGGCCCTGGCCGTGCTAGAACCTTATCTTTTCAGAAAAGTCATGACACCATCGTATTTGCCTAAAATAAGTGTCTTTTCTTTCTAAGTTGGTAAAAATCCATAGTTGTATTATACTCGCTGAAGACTTTGAGAATTTCAGAATACAGTCCTAATGTTTTCATTTTCTGAATCTCTTCTTTCTTCAAATCTTCTGCATCCAATTCAGACTTCTTTTTTATACTAATCTTAGTAATTGTGTGTCAGCCTCCCATGCTTGTATTTACATGTGTATTTATTATCTTTTACAGTTGTTCCGTTGACTCCAGCAATTCTAGTTCTGAGGGTTTTTCTCATTTTTTGTACTGCTCTGCACCGCTCATCTCCCATGTCTTCCTGCAATTTACTTCTTTCTTAAAGCTTAGAAATCTGCAAATTTTTATTAGGAAAACAGCACAATCTGTCTTTTCTTCTTATCATCAGATTGCCCTGAAGCGCAAGAGAGGATAGAGCAATCTTATGTTGTTTGTGCTTTTCTTTCATGGAGCTCTTAACAAAGAAGTCATTAGAGGAACACAATCCATTTTGGTTTCTTGGGTCCTTCAGCTCTGATGTTGCAATACTTAAAATTGAGGCACCCTGACTCAGCAGCACAGCAAGTAACAGACTTGACGCTTCCAAGCTGTTTGGCTTATGAGAGTGTAATAAGTCCATGAATGAAATAATTTAAATACAGATTCATGAATAAGTGGATAAATTTATCTATGATCAAATCAATTTATCCACAGAATCTGATTAATTATGATTTTATTTCTGTCCAGTGATTGTCTAATGTAAAACACACAGAGAGTTAAAGAATCCATTACTGCAGCGGCTCAAGATTCTATGAGGTCATTATAAGATTGTTTTAGCTTTAGAAAATACATCCCCTATAGATGAGCTATGCTTAGTTGAGCCTAATGATTATTTGTGATCTGACTTCTTGGCTTCTCCATTCCACCACCACACGGCTCTCCATGAAATATTGACTTCATTGTTATCAATGGGATTTTGTCATTTCACTGTGGCTCCCTTTCGTTCCAGCCAAGCACAATGAGCCCGGCTGTGTCATGTATGATGACAGCTCCTTCCTGAGAGCTTCCTGAGAACCAACATGAAAATGGTTCAATGGTCTTTTTTTCCTCCCCAGAGTTGAGAACTCAACCCTGAAGTGGTAGAATAATGAAGTGCTCCTAGCCCTTACCAACACAGACATCTGGAAGGGGAATCTAATAAACTTTGTGCCCTCCAGAAAATCTAGCTATAAAGGTAACAGCAGCTTTTTAAAACATATTATTTTCCTTTACCATATAGAATCCATTACAGATTTGAGAGTTTATTCTTTAAGCTCAGTAACCATACACTATCAACACTTTACACCTTGCTGATATAAGAAAAAATAATTCACTTAATCTTATTTTTATTTTCCAAAAGTAATTATTTTTTTTAAAGAACGAATCCTGCAGCAATATTACACATGCCATAGAAAAGTCCTGTACTGCTATTAGTAGCCCTCTTGTAACAACTGCTAGTGCTTCGCGCATTAGGACTGTCAGTATCGATATGTAAATGTTAAAAACGTTGTCCCAGGAAAGAAAGCTACCAGAATAAGCACAGCCTACTGCATCCTTGTGTAACTATTTCAGAGTAGCTCTGCTGTTATTGAAGTATTTGGGATGTGCATTACAACATGCATTTGTGTCTATTTCTTAGAGGTCAGAGATGTTACAAACTGCCCAGCAAAGCCCAACACGTTTTTGAGACTTTCCCAAGTGATTGAAGACAAAATGATAGACCTTCCAAAATGACATTTTCATTAATGCGTTTAAGCAATAAGCAGAAGAGAGTCAAGAAAAAAGTGACTTTTAAAATCAAATTACAACAAATTGCTCCATTATTTTATAGTGCCTAAATTGCAACATAGTGCCATTGAAGGTTTTTTTTTAAAAAGCTTCAGAATTACTGGAAAAATGAGGTGCTTTATGTACAGGCTTTCCAGCCAAATAATTTTTCTTTAATGCATTTCCTATGTATGTACACTTGCCTCTGAACAGACACCCTCATAGTATGTTTCTCTGAATTCAATTGTACTATCAATTTTCTTCTGATATTATCAGACAACTTTTCTGTATTTTCACAAGGTGTTGTTGATCTTCTCTTTTATTACTGGCACAGTACCTTTATTTTGGAGAGGTATTAGCCTTGGCATACTTAAGTTGAAGGTACAATTCTAATAGTAAGCTGTATTTTGTGCTATTATAAGCTTTCCTGTGAATTTGCCTGCAATGAAATAGTCAGATGCACTTGGAAGAAACTGCAAAAAAGTTCATTTTAAATAATTATTATTCAAATTAGGTTCTTTAAAATGTACTCAAGGATCACCTTCTCTGTGTCCAGGAGCAAACTATACCGACAAAGAGGAAGGCAGGAAAGAATGCTAGGAGACCTGCCTGGATGAACAGGGAGCTCCTGGACACACAGTCACACAAAAAGAAACTTTATAAGGAGTGGAAGCTGGACTGGGGGGCATATAAGGAAGCTGTCCGAACAGCAGGAGACCTGGTGAGAAAAGCTAAAGCTCAGTTAGAATTAAATCTAGCCAAGGAGATCAAGGGAAACAGCAAAAATTTCTATAGGTACATTAATGGTAAGAAGACGACTAGGGAGGGTGTGGGCCCCCTCATAAAGGAAATGAGGGAGCTGGTGACAAG